>JARHVA010000610.1:3407500-4007500 GCA_037957365.1 Torreya grandis | reverse complement strand
ACAAGTGCACAGTTACAAATTGTTCTCAACTTTGATCACTCTATTGTTGGTCTTATAAAACTATTATTTTGGATATGGGCCCCAAGTCTATTCAATTGCCTAAGGGTTTTAAAGAGTATTTTTAGACACCAATGTTGTCTAAATGAGTACCGCTCTCCAGAAAATTTCTAGCCATGGATTTACCTCTAAGCGATAGCTCTTGGTTTACCTCGCGAGTATAAACTAATCAATTAGGATGGGGCTATTGCCATTTTCACTAGCAGGTCCTTTTAATGTGCTAACTACTTTGGGGTTCTTGTGGTACTCCTCATAATGAGTTTTAGGGCTTATGCCCATGTACTTTCCATAGTTATGTAGAGGGGTATTTACCCTTATTCGAACCTAAAATAAATATGTAAAAAATAAAGGCAAGTAAAAATATTTCCATAAATGGTGCAAATCCTAGAAATCCACTATTAAAAAACAATCTCTAAAATTTATGAACTACATAAAATAAATGAACTTTGGAAAATAACTCAAAATAACCTTTAGATCATAGGCCACTTTGAGGGGGGGCCTCCTTTGAGCAAGCTCAATACAATAATATTTGTGGATGCCTTCACTGGGCCTCAACACTAAATTTATTTTAACAACTACTATTTCCCATGTATGTGAGATAATTCAAATATGTTCAAGGGATGACTTACAAAGCATATGTGTCCATAGCAACTAATACACTAATAATGTAAAGAGAAGGGTGGGATATGAGTTTCTAACAATATGCAACCCCTAATAATGTTCATCCTTGGGATTTATTCTTTTATAACAATGCTTTATTTTGGGCCAACAAATTTAAATTATATGTTAAAATGGATAAAATTACTAATGCAAAATATCAATCCTTACGTAATTCACAAGTACCATTAAGGCAAATATTTGTACATTTTATCATGACATGTGAAGGAAAAAAACTACACGTTTAGAATATTATAAGGCATACCTCACACCTTATTGATCAACTTATGATGACTATTAAGAATAATAAAGCTAATATAGATAAATAAGATTAAATTAATGACAAATAATTCATTAATTTTCTTAACACCATCTCACACAAGCATTTTGCATTCATAAACATTACTATTATTGTTATTATTCCTAAATTGACCCATAAAGTTACATATGTGCCAAGATTTATAGGTATGTGGGAATCATGTGGTTTAGATAATATTAACATACCTATTTTTATAAGGGAATCATATACACCTCCTTTGATCACCACACAAGTTCCACTTCTAACCTTGCCTCACACATCTTCTCTTGAGCATAATATTTTAGCCTTAGATGCCAAAATATTATAATTAGAGCAAGGTGTCTCCAAAGTTAGTCACTTAATGGACTCTCATACTCTACATCATAATACTTTGGCCCCCAAGATATCCTCTTAACCATTACTAGTAGGTGTTATAGCTCTCAAGCTACCACTTTATGAGGGTGAACCGGATCCTGAGCAACATCTTTGCTCATTCCATGCAATATGTTTGGACTATAATTATAACAATAAATCACTCAATAGAATCTTTCCAAGGAGTATCAAAAATTATGTTCTTTTATGGTTTTATGATCTCCCTCTTCATTCCATTAGAGCATTCAACCCATCGGTAGATCAATTTTTAGCATACTTCTTAATCAACATTGGTGAAAAGTTATCTTATGCACAAATTATAAAACTCAAACAAGGGTCAAATGAGAAAATTAGTACGTTATTCAGTATAAAAATATGTTTACAAAAATAACAAACTCTATGACAGATAATGAATTACAATATATCTTCACTCAAAGCTTCTCAGCACAACTCGATTAATCAATCATGTTTGATAAATTCAAATCCTTTGATCAACTATGTCATACAATCAAGGAGAGAGAAGTCAGGCTTATAACATTGAACAAGCTAAAATATGCACCAAGTTCTCAACCCACATCAAATATCAAGTTTCAAAGTAGCCAAATTACAAGGTCAAATATAATGAAAGTCAAAACAAAGCAAAATTAATAGTTAATGCAACCTCACAACCAACAAATAAACTTCAATTGAAAATTCCACCAATCCCAAGGCTCAACCTAAGAGGTTTGATAATAATCCATATTATGACTACCATAGATGCATTAGACATTCCATGAACAAGTGTTACAAGCTAAGGCATAATATATAAGATCTTATGAATGATAATACTATTTAGGTAAACACATCCACAAAGGAAGTTATACCACAATAAAATGACAATGCAAAGTTAAAAATATTCATTAATCCTTTCCCAAATCATGATTCTATAAAAAATACAAAAAATATAGTACATAATGTGTACAAAGTGCATCCCCCTCCTAAAACATATAGACATCCAATAAATACAATTATTGGTACATTTACATGTACAGTAGCACAACATCCAATGATCACATTTGATGATAGTGTAATCAATAAGGATGATTTAGATAGACATTTACTCTTTATTTGATCTTACATCAATAAGAAACCTATATATAATGTCATGATTGACAATGGATAAATAAAAACTAAATGTATAATGACACTCTTCACATTCTTGGATACACACAACAAGATTTACAAGATACATCAAGAGTGGTTAAAGCATTTGATGGTCATACACAAGACACTTTATAATATATAGTTCTACCTCTCCAAGTTGGTTTAGAAACAATGATGACTCCATTTCTAGTCTTCTTGAACACAAGGGTCTTCAAATACATTATTAGGATGCCCTTTGATACAGAAGATTCATGAAGTACCATCTACAGTGCATAAATGCCTCAAGTACATACATTATAATCAAGTGGTGAAATTTCAAGGCATTTCACATGAGTACTCTCTAAATTCACTGGTAAATTCTCCTCCCTCCACCACCACCACCATAGTTGCTTATGTCACATGTTCAAGAGCATCATTAAAAGATATTTATGGCACCTAGTCCATATCATAATACAAAGATAACTAGTGCACACATTCAAGAGCAAAATACAAAATCAATTGTGGCACATATAAAAAAAAGAAATCTATACAATCAACTCAAGGGAAAAAGACATACCTTCCTAAGCAAAAATCTTAATATTGAAGAGTTACTCAAGGTTCAAAAAATTCTAAATCTTCTACAATGCAACCTAAAATAACTCCTAAGATAATTCAACATGTTTCACAATGAACACGTGTAGTTATACAATAGACTTCACCAATTCAGTCACCTCATCAAGCTTCACAATATTATATAATCAATGATCACAATAGTTATGATATGACACTTGATGCTTTTTATGATTCAGAAACATCCACACGTAGAATTCCTCGTCCATGGAAAGTCAATCTTAAACAATATGGTCCAAGCATGCATTATGGTCTACCTATTGATGGGATCATAGGCTACTTTTTATTTAAATATATTTAAAATACAAACTAATCAAATATTTTTAAAAATTAGAAAAAATACAAAAACATTCAATTTTTTTCAAAAAAAAAAAAATGACCTGAGTGTGACATGAGATGCTAGTTTACTTCATTTTATACGTTATTTATCTCATATTTTGGTAGATAACATAGTATTTTAAATACCTACATGAATTTCATAAGGTATGTGAGTGTGATGTAGGACATACATTGTATATGCATTCTTAGATATTGGAATCCCTTATAACCAATGGCCATGCCTATATTGGGGGAATCTTCTTCTACAAGCTACATTGTAACAGGTCTATCTATCTATGACTTCAAATGCAATATTAAGTTACATATCTCACTAGTGTCATAATGTAAACATCCTACTTTGGTAAAAAAACCACAATTATTATGTCTTTTGTTGCTCTTTCACATGAAGGTCTTAGTGATGGTTATAGCCCTTGTTCC
Source organism: Torreya grandis (assembly GCA_037957365.1). NCBI lineage: Eukaryota > Viridiplantae > Streptophyta > Pinopsida > Cupressales > Taxaceae > Torreya > Torreya grandis. The sequence continues at coordinate 4,003,608 of JARHVA010000610.1, read as the reverse complement.
CATGGTCATTTTGAGTCTTTTGATCTTTATTATGTCTTATTTTCCTTATTATCAACACTCCTAGGAGCTGTAAGTCACCTTTTCATAGTCATAAGGGCCCCTAGCCTATCTTGCCTAATTTTCACTCTATTTTAGGTCTTAGTACATTAGCACCACTTTCAAGATAGTAACACCACATCACGCTAGTGTCCACTTATTGCTCTAGTGTCTGATGGGCCCTTTCACCCAAGTTTGAGTCATAACCCCTCTATAAGCCTTATCTTATGTTTTTTATCCCGCTTTTATGACTTGTCAGCCAACAAACAAGGTAGTATATTCAAAACAAAAATCCTTCTATATAAAGAGCTTCATAAGGCATTTTACATCTAACACTTAATATTTTGGCACATAATTATATAAAATAAATCAATAGTAAAACTCAAATACTCTACATACTACTCAGTCTTCACACCTAGACATTTTCATGCTTGATCAAAGAAGGGCCTAGGTGAAAATCATTCTAGCATACTATATAAGTTGATGGTGTACATTCCCTAAGGGAGAACTACATGCGATCTGAGACCCCTAGTATTAGGGTTAATATAATTAGCAACTAGGATAATAAGGGTTTTATTATGCACAATCGTAACATCCCATAATCCAATTTTTCATTTCTTTTTTGCATTTGATCCATTTATCATTTCATGTGTGCAGGTATTCATTAGGGTTTCAGAGAAATATTCAACCAAAATAGTGACACAAATGAGCCCTTGAATGACACATAACCATTTACAAGACCTCTAGAACCTCCCATAACTTTTTAAAAAGTTTTAGATAGTTCTTATAAGAAGAACAATAGTGCCAGAATTTGACACTAATGCTACATGGTGTTATTGTCTTGATAGAGGCACTACTGTCTAGATCCATGTCTCAACAAAAAGTCAAAAGATAAAAGATTCCTTTATGTCTGTTCATCCATTTCTAATACCCTGATCCGTGTAAAACTTTTTTTATCTCTAGATAAGTTATTTTTCTCCTCTCACTTGATATTTTGAGAAAGTTAAATTAAAACAATAATTTCTAGACTTCTTCCAGATTAACAATATACTCAACCCTTTAACTACATAGGCTTTAAACTAGTAAAACCCTAAAAGTTTAAAACATTTGGTGAACTTGAATTACTTCGAATACTGCTTCAAACCCTAATTTTCCTTAGGGTTTACCTTCTCTAAATTTTGTGCATTAAATTAGGGTTACAAAATTCCAATTTTCTAATTTTTTGGCATAACCTAGATAATTTAATCAATCTTACATTAGGGTTTCATTTATTTAATGTAATTTAAATTTTTGTAACATGATCCTAAGTCAAAAACCTAGATCCACATACTAGGTCCCTATACATACAAATATTAACAATTAGGGTTTCAATCACAATACTATTTTCTTTTACAAACTTTGGTCAAAATTTCTCACATTACAAATATTCTTATGTTAGATTATATTCTACCTATTGTGTGTCTATCATTCCTTATTTACATTATCTTCTTTGGCAAGTTTAAAATGGCATCTAAAAAGTCTTCTACCCCTCATCCACTTGATGCACTCTTGAATTTATCTCATGATTATTGTTATAATGATGGCTATGAGGATTACTATGAGCATGACAATGAAAATGAACATGATGATATATTAGATACATCATCTTGTCTTTCCTCTCACTCTTTTCATACTCCTTAAAATAAAACTAGCTATATAATGCCAAAAAAACCTCTTATTAGTAGTTCTTTATTCCAATGTGATCATATCCTTTCAACTATGTTTGCTACTTCATTATTCAAATTAAATCAATATAAGTGCACTATATAAAAACCACTTTTGCATGATTCAATTAAAGTAGATAGGAACAATGCATATTCTTTACCCTTCTCAGTTACATTTGAAAAAGAAAATACCAATGATATTACACCTTTAATTAATGCACAAGCTAAGGTAGGTGAGATTATTTTATCACCTTTCTTCACATTTCAAGCTCAATGCAATGATTATTTACAAGAAGTTTATAATGTAAATGTCTCTGACTCTTCTCTTATATGTCATAATATGCAAAAGGAAAACATGGTTGTTACTTCTCCTACACTTAGTACCAAAATTGAAAGTGATAATCATGCTTACAATCTAAAAATAACTAGTGAACAAATGCCTTGCATTACACCTACATTTGATGACACATTACAAAGTAGTAAAAAGTTAAAAGCCTCCCTTTATATCTCTTACTATGATTATTGTGATTAAACTATGATAAAATATCTAGTGAAAAAATGCCTTGCATTACACCTACATTTGATGGCACGTTGCAATTTGATGACACATTGCATACTTCTTCTACTCTTAATTCTACAAATCAATTAAATTATGTTTTTAATGAACCATGGGGTAATAATGATTATTGTGATTATGATGAAGATGACATAGAATCTACACCTTCTACGTCTTCTCCTACCTCACCTATATCTCTTGTTCAACCAAACACTAGGTCATATGTGAAAACACACACACACACTTATTCTTATGTTCATAATTTACATCTACTTGAGAATAAAGTACCTTTTACTCAAGTAGCATGTGATACTTATTTACAACTTAACAATGTGAAAGATACCAATGAATCTCCCTTAACCCCAATTACTACGTAGAACATGTTTCTTAAATTAACCTAAGCAAGGGTGGCAACTCATTTCCCTCTAACCAGGTCCCAGTTATCACACCTCCAAAGTTTATTGATAGAAAACCAACCGTGTTTTAAAAAGATTTCTAATGTAATGTACTGATGACTAAGATAAATAACAAAATTTAAGCATTAAATGAATCCCTTGAGGATAATAATATACTATCACCAGTGTTAATTTATATAATTCATGTTGTGGGTGCTTTGCAAAAACAAGTACACCATATCACTTTGGAAAACAAATCAAACCAATCTCAGGTCTATACCAATGTTATCATGGCAATCATATTCCATGTAGCATCTCAACTACAAGGTTTCCACACAACTTTCAGATGCTAGTTTTACCTATATTTTATGGACATGGAGATCCATACTTGCACCTTTAGGCTTATGAGAAATCCATGGCCCATATTACAAATAAGTTGACTCTACTACAATTATTTCTAAATTCTTTACATGGGAAAGCACTAGATTGGTTATAGCATACAATCCCTAATGGATCTCTACACACATATGAGGAGCTATAGATAGTCTTTCTCGGGCATTACATACAGGATAAGGGACCTATAGTCACACATGAGAGGTTACCTTCATTGCATCGAGGTGAGATAGAGCCAACATTTGAATACATTATAAGGTTCAAAGCTTATTTGCATGAGTTGATTTATCAATTGATAGATTTAGAAGTACAATACATCTTTTTCAAAAGTTTAATCTATCCTTTGAAGGAGAGATTGATATATCAAACATCTAAATCATTCTGACATCTATGTCATGTAGCTATAGTGTTAGAGGCAGAGTTGGGATTAGTAGTTACATAGTCAGAGGCATATTTGGCTATACAGAGCTAAGAGCCTTAGTCATTTAATCTGGTACAAGAGACTAAACCACTTCAAATTCAGAACTCAGTAGAATAGAGACCACTAATAAGGATACTCAATAAGGGTAAAGATCCACCCTACACACCACCTTTTATAGTGAGCAAAACATAGGATATATACAAAGGGGTTATACAATTTTTAGATAAGGCCGGACCTCATGACAGTTTGCTTACATTATTAGATAGGGGGATGATCAAACTTCCATCTAGTCATCATCATCAAACCACACCATTTGCACTAGGTACCACACAAGCCATACTATCATTTTCATAATATAAATGGACATTTAGATGATCATTATTATGCACTTTGAGCTTGCATTGACTAATATGTTACTTGAGGCATCATAGAGTTACACACGGGGAATTGATCTCTCATTTGCCATATTCTCCTAGATCACGCTCATCTATTACCAAGTTGTCCTATGATGATCCTTTTAAGGAACCATTGGTTACTCATCATATGAGCCATATGACTTCTAGGACACCCATCTATGAGCAATCTCATACACCACAGATTCAATAATGATGGCAACTAGTTCTCAAAAATTAGAATGCAACCCCATTATGTACACCAATAAATATATATGGGAACAAGTACAAACCCAAGGGCCTAGTTTTAGTTCAAACACCGATAAAGATATATGGAAATAATGACAAAGATCAGAATGCAACTCTAATTCATACACCAATCAAGATATTTGCCATAAATAATACAACTCAAAGTGAAGTTTTAACACATCAACCAATCAAACTTTTTACACCAGAGTCTACATATCTACACACTAGCAGTGCATCACATGCAACTCTAGCTTCAACATCTCCTTCTACATTGGCACAACATGAGCATTTGGTTCTCCATGCCATCCAGATTAAAATAGGGCATACTATCATAACATGTTATACAAGCAAAAATCTTATGAAATACCAATAAAAACCCTAATCCACTACACATATGTCTAAACATGCATAAACATATACAAATTCATTAATTCTACTCCAATAAAAACATTTATAACCATATACAAATATCATCATTTTAAACAATCAAACCAATTAAACACCATTTACCAATACACATAGTGCCAATTTAAACAAAAAACATCCATATATAAAACTTAGAATATAAATTCATTTTAAATATAGAACATCACTCAATGATGTAGGCATGACTACTGGGATCAGCTCCCTCACTCTCACTCTTAGATATTTCAAAGCTAGAATTAAAAGCCCCACTATCTCTACGTGACTTGGATTGATGACTCTATCTACTCTCTCCCTCTCATGATACATGCTCAGCTTAGCCATACACTCAGCATGCTCTTACTGAAGATGTATGTAGTCATCTACTATCTGACTACTAACCCCACCAAGAGAATCAAGTATAGGCATGGTACACCTATATAACTTAGCATGTGCCTCATCTCTATCCATCATTGATCACTTGTATGTCATAGTAGATATTGCAGCTCAGTAAAACAAATGGGCATGCACCCCAGCCACATTGGTGACATTCTCCACCAATCTATCCTCTATGACATCATCTAATATATGTCATGTCAACTTAAGAAGTGTTGACTCAATGATGACCTCCCATCACTCATCATCATCTGAACCTACAAATGTTCACATAGTTCATAAGATTCCTCATCACATAAAGACATACTTTACATAGAACATACAAACATATTATGTTAATTTACTATCAACAACCATCAAGGACTCTACATCCAATACATCTTTTTTAATCATACCACCTTTCAAAAATATATGTACCCATTTATGGTCACTCCACTAGGTTGTGTAGGCCCAGGTCACTCCCACATCATATATATCTTGTATATCAATATCAGGGTCCCATTCAATCAATGGAATAGGAGATAACTTGATAATAGATGGCCTCAACATACTACTCAACCTTTTAGGATCCTAAGAACTCATCAACCATATCACAGGTGTTGGGGGCACATCCTGCACAACACTAAACTATCATGTGACCCGCTCATACTAAAATCACTCATATACATTATTCTAGTGGTCATGTAGCTAATAACTCACTCAAATATGCTTCAGCTGTGTATTATCCTCAATCCACCCCTCATAGCCCATGTAAGGTCTCTAGATGATATTCCTTATTGTCAAACTAGCTAACAACTAGCAACACTGCATAGTGCTCCTCCTTAGCACATAACTTATGCCTATCCATCTCTCTATAAATAATCATGGATGACCCCATCCATCCCATGTACATGCCACTAGCCTACTCACATATATATGCTCATATGCCTAGTAATGTAATAATGTCGATGCTTAGATACCTCTACCACACATCTCCTATATAAAATGATACATATCCCTATACAAGTGAGCTAGCATTGTATGACCCCAAGAGTACACAATGTCATGTTCCTCGATGTCCTACACTATCTCATGCATCTTATAGGAAATCAAAACACCATTCCCATCTACAACCACAAATGAAGATGTCAAAATTGCTAAGAACTTCCACAATTGTGAAACCTCAATAGTCATAATTAAGGTCAACAATATATCATTAAGACTCCATGTATGATGTGTCCCTACCATCATGATAGAGCAATATCTAGACACTTGTTACATGGCTTGAAGATCTGTAACCTCCTAAAATATAGCTCACTACTTAGAGATCAACAATCTTAAAATCCAATACACATCCTCTAGTGTAATAGTCATCTCCTTAGTGGGTATCCAGAACATGCATGTATCTGTATCTCATCTCTCATCCAATACAGTAATCAAATGCTTATCTCAAGGCATAGGCTCTAATAATGTAACATATATCAAACCTTCTTTCTCGAGCACCTTCATCTCAACATCCTCTAGGTGCAAACCCTGCAAGGTCTCCTTCATCCATCCTATGTGAAACTCCCTCATATAGGCATCAGCCTACAAGAGTACAACCAAATCAGACATCAGTAGAATAAATTAAAACCAATAAATAATAATGCACATTAACAACCAGTAAATAATACTCAGCATTACATCTTAAGACTACTAGACACTAGCATTGCACACATGATAGTAGCACCACCACCTAGACACAAGCGCTAGGTCTTGGATAATAGTGCCCAGAATTGGACACTAGCACTTATCTATGCAAAATAGTACCTAAACTAGTTCATTTTTAGTATAAATAGTAACCAAGAAACATACATGATAAAAATAGGAAATAGTTTGATTTCCTTACCAGGTGAACCTCCTCCCCAGCCTAAATTTGTGCCTCAAACTCCTCATAGCATGATAAGCTAGCTCTTCATCTCTTCAACATATTTCTTTCACTCATACACACAATTGATTTCAACTCCAATGGTTCAAATGAATTTCCAAATGAATCAAAGAACCTATTTAATTCATACTTACCCAATGCCACCTTATTAAGTTTACTCTTGCGTGCTAATTTTGCCAACTAATACAAATACATGGATATCACCATATCTTGATAACTGTAGCTCTAATTTATGAATAGTTTCTTGCACATGGGACTTGACATTGATATGCAATGTCCTATATTGGTTAAATAATATTATAGTCATTCTTAAATCTATAAAAATGACAAAAAAAATATCACTATATTTAACATAATAACTGACAAAACATTTATCCAATTACACATTCAATTATCAATTTTGTTATGATCAATACACTATTCAAACTTAACACAACATTACACCTACTAATTAACACCAGTACAACCAATCATTACCACTTTTTGCTACATATCCTCACCATAGTCTTGGATCTCTCACCAAAAGGGGGGCAAATCTGCATAGATTACTTCAGACATATAGAGTTTCATGCAAATATATAGACACATGGGTCTACATAGGTACACATATTTACATAGGCATTAAAATTCATAGATTCTCAGATATATAGACACATGGGTCTACACAAGTATATATATTTACATAGGCAATCATATTCATAGATTTTTAGATATATAGACACACGAGTCTACATAGGTACACAAATTTACATAGCCATTTAGATTCTCATATATACAAACACACGAGTCTACATAGGTACACAAATTTACACAGGCATTTTTATTCATAAATTTTTAGATATACAAACACACAGGTCTACACAGATACATAAATTTACATGAGCATTCAGATTCATAGATTCTCAGATACATGGGTCTACATAGGTACATAGGTACACAGGTTTACATAAGTTTTCAGATACACAGATATTTAGATACATAAGTTTGTAGATATTCAGATACACATGTTTACATAGGTTTTCATATATATAAATATTCAAATTCATAGGCTCTTACATATACACAGACAGGGTCACACATATATAGATATGCATATATACAATTTTGACTCAGGTATACCAATTACTTATATATTTAAATACATAGCAATATTATTCAGATATAAGGATTAGGGGTCATGATGTGGAGTGGACATCCTTAGTCCCCATTTTTAGATTATCAGGTTATACTAAGTATTGTCACCAGTATCTTCACCAGGTTTTCACCAATTTGGGTCACATGACTGTCTGCATTAGTTGATCTATAACATTCCACTAGACCCAGTTCACATAGTCAGATTCAGAGTAGGGGTAAGTGAGCCTTATTTCTCCACACATTTAGTTTACATACTCAAATTCATAGTGGGGGAAAGTGAGCCTTATTTATCGACAAATTCAATTTACATACTCAAATTCAGAGTGGGGGAAATTGAGCCTTGTTTCTCCACACATTCAGTTTACATACTCAGATTTAGTATAGGGGAATCCACACCATGTGTCTCCCCTTCACATATTACACTCTAGTTCTTTTCCACTTCTCTAGCCAAGAAGGGGATAAAATCTAGATTACACTCACACAGATAAGTACAGGTACATGTACTTTTTATTTTAATCTAGTAATTTCATTTAATTACATTTCCAAAATAACAGGGGAAAAAATGTAAACACCCTAATTTGGTCAAGCATGTTGGGGATCAACCAACAAACTTGATTACTATGTGAAAGCAACTAAATGCGGAATTAAACCAGAAAGATAAGAAACTTGAATCAGAAAATAGCTAAGAACAAGAGATACAAGAAACCACCCTGAAAACTTGTATTAAACTCTTCACAGAAGGAATACAATTGAAGAAACTTCTTTTCTTTCACACCTCTCTCAGATGTACAGATCTCTTTCCAGATCTCTTTCCCTCAAGAGTTCTCTCTCTCAATAACAATCAATTCCAACAACCTGGATTGATACACATATATTTTACAATACTGTTTCATAATAACAGTTGTATCCAATTCAATAAGCTATGAAGATCTAATCCTATATATAAAATTAGGAAACATGAGCATGCATTTACAACCATTAGATGCACCTCCTAATCAAGGGCTCAAAACAGTCCTACTAAAGATAGAGATGCGGACTTAAGACTAACACTTAATCCTACCATGCAAAAATTTTGTTCTATCCACGAAAATAGATTCTGGACGCACAGGTGACCGACATCGGTCCCTGCCTGTCTGCCTGTGACAGACGTCGGCCGATCCATGACCGACACCGGCATCTCCTAGTCGACTCCTGACCGACGTCGGTTGCTCTTGATCGATGCCAGTGACTGTGTAATTCCTGGAACCTACAACTTGCTCATTTGGTGAAGCTTTTAGCTCTACACCTCAACAATCTCCCACTTGGAGATAAACAGCTGCACCAGTACCTGTACAGTAACATATTCTAGCTCCTCCATCTTCAAACTCAATCATGAAGACCTACAAAAGTTGAATGAAGATTCAACTTCTCCTTTATTATCGGCTTGGTTAACATATCAATAGGGTTCTTATCTATATGGATCTTCTCCAGCTTCAACTCACCATCCTCCAATACCTGTCTAATGAAGTGGTACCTAAGCTGTATATGCTTGGTTCTTGAATGAAAGGCTGAATTCTTAGCCAAATGAATTGCACTCTGACTATCACTATATAGTCTGCAACTCTCTTGCTCCTTTCCTAGCTCTTTCATGAATCGTGTCATCCATATCATTTCTTTGCTAGCCTCTGTGACTTCAATATATTCTGCTTCTGTAGTTGACAAGGAAACAACCTTCTACAACTTTGATATCCAGCTAATCACCATTCCACCAACAGTGAAAACATATCCTGTGGTGCTTCTTCTGCCATCCAAATCACCTGCCATATCTGAATCTACATATCCATGTAGAGAAGTATCTGAACCTCCATAGCACAAATGCCTACTGTTGGTCCCTCTCAGATATCTAAGGATCGACTAAACTACTTTCCAGTGCTCTTTCCCTGGATTGTCCATATACTTACAACTCCCACTGCTTGGGCAATATCAGGCCTAGTACAAACCATTGCATACATTAAGCTCCCTACTGCGGAAGCATATGGAACTCTACTCATGTACTCTACCTCATCATGTGAATTTGAACACTATTCTTTACTCAACTTGAAGTGTCCAGCCATAGGTGTGCTTACCGTTTTTGCATCCTGCATATTGAACCATTTCAACACCTTGTTCACATAATCCTCTTGAGACAATCAACCTATGATTTTTCCTGTCTCTCTTAATACTCATGCCAAGGATTTTCTTTGCTGCTCCCAAATCCTTCATGGCAAATGTGTGAGTTAATTTCACCTTAAGCTCAAAGATATCCTGCATGTGTGATCCTGCAACAAACATATCATCTACATAAAATAATAGAATAATATATCTACCATTATCCAATCTCTTAAAATAAACACAATGTTTAGGTTGACATCTATTGTAGCCATGCTCAGTCATAAACCTATCAAATCTCAAATACCATTGTTTAGGAGCTTGCTTGAGACCATACAAGCTTTTCTACAATCTGCACACTAGCTTCTCTTTACCTTTGACCTCAAATCCTTCCGATTGATCCATATATATTTCTTCATCCAAATCTCCATGAAGAAATGATGTCTTAACATCAAGCTGCTCAAGATGCAAATCCTCAATAACAACTAAAGACAATACAGTCTGTATAGAAGTCATTTTAACTATAGGAGAAAAAATCTCACCAAAATCAATACCTGGTTTTTGTGCAAATCCTTTCACTACCAACCTAGCCTTATATCTCATCTGTCCATTCTCACCTTCCTTCAATCTATAGATCCATCTGTTCTTCAGTGTCTTCTTTCCCGCTGGCAACTCAACCAAATCCCATGTTTGGTTCTCTCTCAAGGAATCAATTTCTTCATTCATGCCTAGCTCCCACTGATTCTTGGATTCCACCTGTATTACTTCATCAAAACTCTCTGGTTCTCCACCATCAGTAAGCAATAAATAGAATAATGAAGGGGAATATCGAATTGGAGGTTTACTTACCCTTTCTGACCTCCTGATGGGCGTCTGAGACTCATTCACAACACGCTGTCTGCCCAAATTCTCTGACAATGACCGACCTCGGTCACCTCCAGGCCTGTTATTGGCTAACATCAGTTCTCCTTGACCAACATCGATCACTGTCTGACCAACATTGGTTCCTGTATTGCTGACGTCGGTTCTTGCCTAATCAACGTCGGTCCCTATGTTTTCCTATCTGTGATAATTCTTTCTCGCGAGCTCATTTTGGACCGTCACCTCATCCAATTCTCCATCGCTCTACCCAGATTGATTCAGCTTCTTGAGCTGATCACTATACATCACTTTTTCATTGAAAACAACATCACGGCTCCTAATCATTTTGTTAGTTCCTAGATTCCAAAACTGAAATCCAAAATCATCAGAGCCATAACCAATAAATGTGCACCTCATAGACTTAGCATCCAGCTTCTTTCTATTTTCCTTATCAATGTGCACAAAATCTTCACAACCAAAAACTTTGAGAAATGAGAGATCTACATTTTTACCTGTCCATGCCTCTTTTGGAATTCCACCATCCAGAGTTGTAAAGGGTCCTCTGTTAATCAGGTAAACTGTAGTATCCACAGCTTCTACCCAAAACTCTAAGGGCAAACCAGCATGCAATCTCATACATCTTACACGCTCCATTATTGTTTTGTTCATCCTTTCAGCAACTCTATTTTGCTGAGGTGTCCTTGGAACCGTCATTTGCCTGCGTATTCCATGCATATAATAATACCAATTGAACTTGTGGCTGCAGAACTCACCACCATTGTCAGATCTCAGGCACTTCAATCTCCTACCTATTCCATTCTCAACCATAGCTTTCCAAATCTTAAAAGTGTCAAAAACATTAGATTTCTTCTTTATACAATAGACCCATACCTTTCTTGTAGCATCATCTATGAAAGAAACATATACTGTGATCCTCCAATAGAAGCAACCTGAGCCGGTCCCCACACGTCTGTGTGAACAACCTGCAACTTGTGCTTCTTCTTTGTTGACCCAGTCTTGAGAAAACTCACCCTCTTCTATTTTCTAAAAATACAGTGCTCACAAAAATCTAGATCTATGCTTTTCAAATTTGAAAGCTTACCTTTTGACTTAAGAATAGACATTCCCTTCTCACTCATGTGGCTGAGCCTAGAGTGCCACAACTTTGCATTCACATCTGAAGTAGATAATATAGAAGGAGAATTATCAGTAATACAATTACATAAATAGAGAGTACCTACTCTCTTACCTCTGGCCAATACAAGTGCACCCTTGGTCACCTTCCAAGATTCAGCTATGAGAGTTACTGTACAACCCTCATCCCCTAACTGTCCTATAGAAATCAAATTCCTCTTCAGGTTGGGAACATGCATGACATCTCTCAACACCCATGTGTTGCCATTCTACATTTTTAGCTGCACTTTTCCTTTGCCAACAATTTTACAAGGCTCATCATCCCCTAAATAAACTATTCCAAAATCTCCATGGACATAGTCACTGAAATATTCTTTATTAGGGGTAGCATGAAAAGAGGCACCAAAATCTAAAACCCAAGATTCTATATTATTATGCAAAGAGAATATAAGAGCATCTTGTGCAATACTTGCAACTTTTGCTTCTTCTTTACCTTCATGCTGATTGTCCTCTTTAGGTTTTGACCAGCAATCTTTGCTTATGTGCCCTATCTTTCCACAATTCCAGTAGGCTATCCTCCTGCCATTTCTGGATTTGGATCTACCTCTCATCTTTGACTTAGACCTTGATCTCCCTTTCTTGCTCTTCTCTTTTTGCCTTCCCCTGCTCTCAAAACTTAAAGTGTTCCCTGATGTTTCCTCTATACTTTTCCTGCAAATTTCTTCATTCAAGATTACACTAACAACATCATCTACTTTTAAAATACTTGAAGCAGATGCAGTATTACTAACTGCCATTACCAAGCTATGCCAGCTCTCAAGTAAAGAGCATAAGATTAATAGAGCTTTAATTTCATCATCAAACACTATTTTGACTGAATTTAATTGATTTACAATTCCATGGAAATCATTTAGATGATTAGATACAGATCCACCTTCTTGCATTTGCAAATTAAATAACTGCTTCATAAAATATACCTAATTTGAAGCTGAGGGTTTTTCATATAAATTTTCTAAAGTAGTCATTAACTCTACCATTGACTTTGCCTGTGATAAATTAAATATCACAGTAGATGCCAGACTCAATCTTATAGATCCAAGAGCCTTTCTATCAAGAACTTTCCATTCTTCATCTTCCATGTCTGTGGGCTTCCTTGAAACTCCACCTAACGGTAAGTATAGATCTTTCTGATACAGATAATCCTCTATCTGCATTCTCCATAATTTGTAATTCTTGCCATTGAACTTCTCCATTCTCAGTTTACTTTCTTCTGCCATTGCTTTCTCCCACTCAAACAGAAATCCCTGTGAGTAACCTGTAATCAATCAACACTAACCAGATCTGAAACACCTGTTAGTCAACCTGAGCTCTGATACCACTTGTTGGAGATCAACCAACAAACTTGATTACTATGTGAAAGCAACTAAATGTGGAATTAAACCAAAAAGATAAATAACTAGAATCAGAAAATAGCAAAGAACAAGAGATACAAGAAACCACCCTGAAAACTTGTATTAAACTCTTTACAGAAGGAATACAATTGAAGAAAATTCTTTTCTTCCACACCTCTCTCAGATGTACAGATCTCTTTCCCTCAAGAGTTCTCTCTCTCAATTATAATCAATTCCAACAACCTGGATTGATACACATATATTTTACAATACTGTTTCACAATAACAGTTGTATCCAATTCAATAAGCTATGAAGATCTAATCCTATATATAAAACTAGGAAACATGAGCATGCATTTACAACCATTAGATGCACCTCCTAATCAAGGGATCAAAATAGTCCTACTAAAGATAAAGATGTGGACTTAAGACTAACACTTAATCCTACCATGCAAACATTTTGTTTTATCCACAAAAATAGATTCTGGACGCACAAGTGACCGACATCGGTCCCTGCCTGTCTGCCTATGATCGACGTTGGCTGATCCATGACCGACGTCGGCATCTCCTAGTCGACTCCTAATCGACATCGGTCGCTCCTGACTGAGCCGGTGACTGTGTAATTCTTGCAACCTGCAACTTGCTCATTTGGTGAAGCTTTTAGCTCCACACCTCAACAAAGCAACCATAAGTACTATGTCTTTTGTTGCTCTTTCACATGAAGGTCTTAGTGATGATTAAAGCCCTTGTTCACGTAGTCATTTTGAGTCTTTTGATCTTTCTTATGTATTATTTTCCTTATTTGCAACACTCCTAATTGTCATAAGTCACCTTTTACCAATCACAAGGACCCTAGCTTTTCCTACCTAATTTTCACTCTATTTTAGGCCTTAGGACATTAGCACCACTTTCAGGATAGTAGTGCCATATGGTGTTAGTTTCCACTTATGGATCTTGTGTTTGATGGGCCCTTCTACCCGTGTTTGAGTCCTAACCCCTTTGTGAGCCTTCTCTTATGTTTTTTATGCCTCTTTTATGAATTATCAGCTAGTAAACAAGTTATTATATTTAAAATAAATATTCCTTTATATAAAGAGCCTCACAATGCATTTTACATCTAGCACTTACTATTTTAAAACATAATTACATAAAATCAATCAAAAGTACAGCTCAAATACTCTGCATATTACTTGTTGGAAAAAAAATGACTGAGAGGAGGGGGTGAATTAGTCTTCAAAACTTTTCATTCAATTCCACTTAAAAATACATGAACCATTCTAATTAACATGTACATCTTAGCAAGCATAAACATTAAATCATAAAAGCATAAAACACATTAACACAACACATACGTGGGAATCCCCTATAGAAAATAAAACCTACTAATGAATCAAATGGACTATAGTCCTATAAGACAAACACCAATCTTTATTTAAGCACCCACTTAAAATGAAGGACCAACCCCAACTAGCTCAACACCAACTCAGTTAGGCTTTAACAGGCACCCACTTACAAGGAGGCACCAACCCCTTAGATGACTCAACACCAACTCAACCACATAAAATACTTAATCATCTTCAATAACCCTTGTTTCTTATACAATAGATGATTATATTTATTCTCAGCTCTTCGCTCACTGTTATCCCTCTCAAACGGATCTCTAGCCTTCTTCATTCAACTAGCCCTCTTCATGACTTGATTTCATCATCTAACCTTGATCTTCATATGCAGCACCTCTATTAGATATTCATGGAACTTATTTGATGGTATGCATGACCTCCTTATTCTCACCAATGTTCTATATCATTCACTTTTTCTATGCTCTCTCTTCACACACATATATGCCTAATTAGCCTTGTTTTTATATAAGTCACTTGATCATATCCTTTTAGTCGAACACATACTTATCCTCTTATGTTGGATATATAATAGGTTTTAACATATATAAAATAACATGCCTTAATCATGAATCAATCAATACATGACATCTTCCATAGCTCAATTCGCCCTTATTCTTCTTTTAGGCTTTATGGAGACCTAATAAACTTTCCTAACAACACGTTACCCTTTGATTTTATCGAACCATATTCAAACATATCATACATAAGAAACACATAATATGCCACTCCAATAGACCTTATCCAAATTCAATTTATGTCCATAATACCTTTTAGGTTTAACCACCATTTGAACCCTTTCTCAAAACATTGTTCATAAAAGGCATGTGCATACACAGAAAAGTTGTCTTGAACAACTGAGGCATAAACTCAATTTTCCAAATAACCATGGAAAAAAATTACATATTTAGAAAAATCATGACCTTAGGGTCATCAAAAACTTTATAAAATGCTTCAAATTAGGGTATATAGGTTCAAAATCTTCTATGCAAGATGCTCACTCAGAACTACCAACTAACTTCAAAGCACAGTCAAGAAAACATGAACTTATGATACTTGATTGAAAAAATTCAAGGGATTTTAATGCATGAACAAGATATTATATCATTTTTAGAGAAAAATCAACCCAACAGATCATATTCTCTTATGGAAACTATTGGTCTTGTAGACCAATCTGTTGATCTACTCTCTCACAAACTCCACTCAGCCAAATAAGCCATTTTGGCTTCAATGTTTTAACCTATTACACTAACTAAAAAGTTTATAAAAAGCATGGATAGATCAATCAAGTCCCAAAAAACATCATCATATATTTAAATCCATCATAAAAACACATCAAGAATTATTTTCTAACTTCCACCTAATTTTCTTACTGTATGTACCATTAGGTCTGTTAGCAACTGGTCAACTTAGATCACCAACTTTACACACCTGAGATCTGGAACCTATCTAGGAACCTTGATGGATGACAACTACAAGTATCACATTTCAACCTTCTATTATTAGAGGTTCTTGAAGCATCAAAACATGCTAAGGATAAGGATAGATAGGATCTAATTTAGTGCATAGGATAGTGCATCATATTCATATAAAAGGTTGGAAAATAGAGACATATCAAGTATGAATTATCATACGTTGAATAGAAAGTAATAAAAATCAGTGATTGATTAACATAAATATAATATTTGAATTAAATTAGATAGAAAGTAATCAAACATTATACAATAAAATACACACAAGGAATAAAGTAAAAAACTACATAGGTAACCATAACCAGATAAGTCTCTATTGATCTCTTCAAAAGTGGAACTCTATTCTTCTTACAAACACAAGTATATATAGACATTTGCAGTCTATGACTAATAATATTATTCTCATAATTGGCACCAAAAGTATAGTCTATTTATATTCTAATCTATTATAAGTCGTGGGGATAGGAAAAAATAGACTTATACATAAAAAAATGAATACATAATGCATTAATATTAGACAAATGTCCTACACAGCTTTACAATCTAATTTATTCTCCCAACATTGCAAGATCTCTAAAATTATACAAATGGGCAGAAGCTAAAGAAGTGGTTAAACTAGTAACAATCATAATAATCACTCAAGGCACCATTTCTGGTTTTCACCTCTTGCACACTACTTAGTCACCTTTTTGGGTTTTCAACTAAGTAGCATACCAACCTACCACCCTTTTGGGTTTTCAATACGCTAGCATAACTAGGTGGTTGCCATTTATAGGTTTTCAACCAACCCAGCCCTACTTTTATTACTAAGTCATCCCCAATATAAAATGTTATACAAAATTTGTACTATGTGTAGTACAAAAAATGATGGAGGTGATATGGACATAGATGATGATTGACCAGAAGAGTCCTTGGACTTGGACTGTGCAGCCTTGTGTTGAGCAATGATCTATTGGAGCTCTAAAGGTAGCTTGTACATAGGTGCATTGTAAATTTGGGTAACTTTGCTAGAAAAAGGAGTCAGATCGATCTTGTAAGTATTCTAATCTAGCATGAATTCTTGGATCATCTGCAATAGAGTGCACAATGGAGCATGGTAACCAATGAGTTGATTAAGATTTGTGTCATCATTTATGCTCATATCTACCTTGGTATTGGTAATCCTGGATTGAATCTCACCACTCAGTTGCTCCTTCTTATTTGCATGATGTTGGGCTTAGAGATCGATGAAGTAGCTACGTAGAAGCTAAATCTAACAATTTAGGATGTTATCATGCACATTATCCTTGGCATTGAGCTAATCCTAGAGTGCTCAATATTTCTCTTATATAGTGGTAGTGTGGCTACTCATGGTGGCTTTAGCGATGGTGGTCATAGTGAAGTCTGCATTGGAACTGCTAAGAAATTATCCAGTTATTTCTTCTAGTCCAGCAAGCTATGTGTGACCTATTGTGCTTGCAATGTGGTAGTGTCTAATATGACTTGGTACTCCTCTAATAGAGTGATGAGGGTTATATCCTCAATATTCAGATCTTATCCTAATGTGTTGAATAGATTTTTTGGGTTATGCACCAGTCCTTGGTCAACTCAGAGACTAGAGTCTTGAGTCTGCATTGGTCAGACATGACTTGGTCCTCAATTGCTCAAGTGATCAATTATGGATAGGCATCCTAGATGAGTTTGGTAACTTCATGGAGGCAAGCCCTTAACATTCTTTGCCTTAGATTGATCCATTTCTTACTCCAAAGAGGTAGCCTTTTGTGTAATGGACTCTTATAATGTTGTTACACACTTGAGTTGTTTATTCAATGGGAGTCTAGAGACATCTAATTATGCTTCTTAATTGAGTGGGAGTGCTACCAATGTGCTTACAGTCACTAAAGGGTCTAGTCATGTCATTGTTACAAGTGGGAGAGAGAAGGTGGTGCATCAATTACCCATAGTTAGAATGTCTCATAGCCACATACCTCCCAAGGGAAATTCTAGGAGTTGTGGACCTACTTGAGCTACAGTTGGTTCTTCTTCTTGTTATGACTATGCTACTTCTACATTTTATTGGTCCTTGTTATTATTGCATTGGGTCCTTTGTTGTAAGATTTTGTTATTGCATATCATCTTCAACCTGTTTTCTTTTGACCTCCTCCTCCATTCTCTTATTCAGCTCTTCCTGCATAGATTGTTATTTGGCTTATTCTTTGTCTACCTGCAGGTTCTAGGCACATTTTTCTTCTTATTTATTTTTATCCTCCAAGGAAATATCCTTGGCTTGTTCATCTATAATTTGTACCTGTGTTTATGCATGTGCTTATGCTTGTGTTTGTGTTTATGCTTATGCCTATGTTTGTGCTTCTGTTAGTTGTTGGTGTAGAGCTTCATCTTCTTATTCCTTATTCTTCTTTGTTACTTCCTCTACTTGTTGTTATGCATGCATGGCATCATTGATGGCCTACTTTGCCTACACCACTATGTCTTATTTCTATTTTTCTTCTTTTTATGTATTAGCCTTGGTAATGAGCTTAGCTTCTTTATCCTTCTACACTTGCATCACATGTGTTTGCTTGGATATGTTGATAGCTTCTTGTGCCTTCTTAGCCACTTCGATGGATTTTTGTCAATTAGCCTCTATGTCCTTTGCTTTTTGAGTGGCCTCAGCGTCTTGAGCTTGCTAACTTGCTTGTTATTATTATTGAGCCTACTCCTTATGTTGTTTCTTCTCCTCCTATCTAACTCATCGTTCTACTGCCCAAGCTACTTTTTCCCTCGAGGCCTGTTGTTCTTCTATTGTGGGTTGCTTGGGTGTGAGTTCTTTGACCTCACGAGATTGTGATGAGTCACTTGGCTAAACCATAAAGCTAAAACCTTATGCTTACTTTTGTTTGAGGGTGATTAACCGATATTTGGGTGGTGGTAAAGTGGAGGATGGAGTAGGTTGTGCTTCTTGTTTGGTGGTTGGTCGATCGAATGTGCATTCTTCAAGAGTAGGCAAGACCCTAGCCTCATGCCTAGTTTATGGTTTATGCATGAGTGACTCTAGTGGGCTTTATGGAAGTAGCATGAAGACATCCTCAACTATAAAGGTAATAAAAGGTTGTTGCTATAAAAAGTCAATCCTTCTTTGTAGTTATTCCACTTCTTCTTGCACAATGTCAATGATGATGGATGTAGGGCATGGTGGTAGGTCAACCCATAGATTTAGAGGAACCTATTTATGCACTTAGATAGTGCACATAACTTTTAAAATAAGAATTCCTTCTCCTCCTCTCTATTATAGAAATCACCAGCCATGTTAACAATCAATACCTAGTAGACTTCTTATTCATCCATCCCCATCTATAGTAGGTTATACGAGCTAGTGATCTGGGGTACCTTAGGATCATCTAACCAGATTATCACGCTACATGTCTTGTGCTTCAAAAGAGGAAATACAAATTAATGTTTGATGGAAATCTTGTGCCTTCCCTTATGTGGTTACAAATTGGTGGCTTCCTCTGATTATTGGGTTGTAGGGACGGCTATGCCAGGTGGTATGGCTTGAAGTGATGTTACACATCTGGCTGCAAAAGCTTTCTATTTATAAACTTTGTCTCATGCCATGGCTATGGTGATAAAGAATAGAAGAGGTGAAAATGGCAACCTTGACAACTCATGGATGTGTATAAAGACACCTTTCGATAGTAAGGTGATAGAAACGTGTTGGCCCAAGTATTGTATTACATCTAGTGGTACTCAGGCATGTGTGTCAATCAATTCCAAGCAGTCATCCCACCATGCTTTGAATTTTCCCTCATGATCTAGGGCTCCACACTCAAGTGTCAAAATTAAGTTTAGAAATTATTGCACTAGCCAATAATCTATGTCAGGGTGCACCTCTCCCTTTAGGGACTTCCATTGTGTTAAGCATAGAATAAAAATGAGGAACTGGTATTGGAATGTCTACTTGGGTGATGTACAACACTTATCAATGTTTGTGAGTAACTCCAACATGAATTATTATGACTAATTAAACTACTCATTCTAGTGAATCATGTGGTGGGTGATATCTATGACCCCTTTTGGAATTTATTTCACAGACTTGGTCATCTACCAAAACCTTTATGTGATGCATTCCACAAGGATGTGCACTGGTTCATCATGAATTTTCTCAATTGGGATTCCTTTGGATCCCCAAATATACAAATCTCAAACCTCTTAGAGAATAGTTAGCATTCTCATCTTGTATGGAGCAAGGGAGTCCCCTCATGCATACATGCCCAAAGTTTGGGCCATAGCTTCTATGTTAATGATAATGGTGGTATCTAATCCAAGGTAGATATTATTGTCATTGTATCGGTCAAATGAGACTTGTATAATCTCACCCAAGTCTCCAAAAGTGGGAACTTAAAGCAAGTGCTCGACATTTGTGCTATGAAAGCAATGGGGGGTTACAAGAATGAGCGATTGTGTAGCATCGATAGGGTCTGGCTGAAATAGCTTTTGTTTTAATTCTTGAAATAAGTTGAATGGCTTTGGATCATTGAATTTAGTTTGCCTTAGTGCCATATCGATGCCCATTACTTATTTTTATTTGTCTATCAATTTCATGATTAACTATGAAGTATTTATGATTTTTTAGTGATAAACTTGAACTATGTTAGTTCTTTGTGTAGTATAATTAGCTCTGCTCTTTGAAATTGTAGGTCACAAAAATATTTACAAGGATGAAATGCAGACTTAGTTTGTGAGCTTAGGATTTTTAAGATTTTGTGTTTGTTGGATTCTGCATAAATGTCATGCTTAGCTATCCATTTGACATGAATGTAATGGTTGATGTGGTAAGTCTTATCTGATCTGGTAATTAAGATAGTCATTGGCATGTGTGAAGATATGTCGTTATGCTCTTTGTTATCTGTATGAGAGTATGAGTGGATGATGTTGATGGGCTACTGATTTATTAAAGACTAAGTCAATTGAAACTTGGATCTAGTATTAACTTCATGGGTATGACCATTATATAGTGAATATCTTGTTGATGTGACTTGTTTTCATCTTTCCTAGACTTAATTCCTTTCTTTCACTCCTACTAACATCTATAATGGTGCAAATGAATTCTCTTACGCATGGTTGGCACCCACTATACTTGGTATTTTGATTCCCTTATGGTAGTGAAGAGATCATCTACAAATACACACATAAAGACAAAAAGAAACACATAAAGACATGCAAAAATGCAAAATCCTATTATACTCGGTGTTATTCAGCACCCACTCACTTAGCATAATGAGATAAATTAAGACTATTAGTGGTAGGGATTAAGCCTACAACCATTCACCCATTCTGGAAAAATGGTTCCCTATAGATCTCTCAAAAAAATGATTCCTTGTGATATTTAATGTATAACATAAGGCCCTTTCCATCAAATTTGTAATTTGCCTGAAAATGCTTTAAAATGACTATCATTTAATAAAAATGGTTGATATTTATGAAATTCCTTATGGCATAGATTATTATCATGCCATGCTTTATGGCTCTACTTGTGTACTTCCTACATCCAAGATGCTCGGCATCAATACTCGTCCATCCTATTCAGTTTGAGAATTTTGTTAGTGAGAGACTCACAATCCCCTAGTCTCATGATCATTACAATGTGCAGACTGGGTATTAAGTATTCTATTGGCATAATTAACTTAAGCCCATAGACCAATTGGAATGGATTAAAACTTGTAATACTTTTATAGTGCATGCAATATGCCCACAAAATCACAGGAATGCAATCTTCCCAAACATCTCTTTTGACATAGTATATCTTTGTCAACATTTTTCCCAACACTTTATTAGAAGCCTCAAGTTGGCCATTAGCTTGCAGATGATACACAGTATTTTTATGATGAGAAATCATAAATTCTTTAATAAGAGCCTTGATGGTGTTGTTTAGGAAGTGTGTCCCTCGATCGCTGATGAGATTGATATGGCATCCAAGTCTTGTAATAATATTCTAGTACAAAAACTTTATTATGTCCTTCACACCACAACTAGATGTCATAACAGCTTCAACCCATTTGGTAAAGTAATATATCCCAGTGATAATATACCATGTTCTACTGTGTTTACTTGATGGATTGATAGGTTTGACAAAATTAATACCCCATTGTTTAAAAGGTTGTTTGACTAACAAAGGCTACAAGGGAATTTCATCTCTTTATAGTGATTTACCCATGCATTGACATATGTCACAGTATTGTGCTACTCTATGTGCATCCTAAAAAAGGTTCAACCACCATAACCCACTTTGTAACAACTTCCTAGTAGTAGCTTCTTTAAAAAAATGTCCTTCTGCTATTCCTTGGTTTGCCTCCTGTAAGAGTTGTGGTTGTTCATATTCCAGAACTACCCTATGCATTACTTTGTCCTTCCCCAAATGATATAAAAACCCATTGATGATGGTTTATGGCAAAGCTCTAGTGACAAATTACTTATTACTTTCTTAGTAGTGTGCAGGGAATACTCCTTATTCAAAGAAGTTAGTAATTGCTTTGAAATATTTTAGGGATTGCAAAAAATTCAAAATGGATGAGCATCAGGAGAATCTTCCTATAATTCTCTAGTTCTTTACCATTGGAAATGCAACTGAGATGATCCGACCCCACATTTTATCTGCCTAGCTTGATGTTAATGCAAAATTGTAATTCCTAAAATAACATCAACCATATAGAAATGCATCCTCCAAGCATTAATTTATTAATAAGGTATCACAAATCTTGATGATCCACGAAAACTTCAAATGGTGTTGTAAGAAGATAGTGTCAAAATTTCTATAGTGCGAACACTATAGCCAGTACTTCTCTTTTAGTTTTCATGTAATTCTTTTATGCATTAGACAAATTGTGACTTGCAAAGTGAAAGGGGTGGTCCAGTCCACCATCTCTTAGATATGCAATAAAAACATTGACTGTGATACTCAAAGCATCAATGTGCACATGAAAGGGCTTTTTCCAATCTAGAAAGATGAGGATAGGAAAAATAACCAATCTTTTCTTTAGTTCGATAAAGGTTGCTTAGTACTTTGAAGTCCAGACAAAATTCACACTTTTACGCAGTAGTATTCCAATGGAGATGAAATGGCTACATATCCTTTGATAAAGTTGTATTAGTACCTTATATGGCCAAGAAAAGAGTGCACTTTCATGGAGCTAACTGGTAGAGGCATACTTAGAATGACTACAATTTTGGCCTGGTCTACCAAAATGTCTTCATTACACACTACATGACCTAACAGAACACCAAAAGGTGTAAAAAACTAAACATTTTTTTAATTTATAGCAATGCATAAAGCTCAATAGCATTATAACATAAGGCACAATTTATACAAATGTTATTTAAATAAAGAAAAGACTGCCCAATCATCAAGATAGACTTACAAGAAGTCATGAATGAAGTCCTTGAACGTAGTCACCATTGCACAAGAGAAAATTATAGGTATGTTCTTGAGGCCAAAAGACATTACCTGTACTCAAAGGATCCCCATTCCATGGCAAAAGTCATTTTATCTATGTCTTCCTCTATGATGGGTATTTTAAGATAACCACTGAAGCAATGCATGAAAGAGTAAACTTCATGCCCTGTGACAGATTCCAAAACTTTAACTGTGAAGGGAATTTGTAATACATCATTCATGCATGCATCATTTAGAATTCAATAGTCATCACACACTCTAATCTCCCTTATTTTTTTAGGCTACAATACCATAGGACTAACCGAATCTGCGTTTTCTATATGATAGATTATACTTGTGTCTTGCATTCTATTGAGTTCAACCTTCACGTTCAACTTCATGTTTGGATTCAACTTGTAGGGTCATTTATTTATGGGTCATGCATACTCCTTGAGTTTGATATGCATTTCACTAAGAGATGGATCGACTCCTTTGACTTTTGAAAATTTAGTGGGAAACACATATAGATAATCATGTAGGAGTTGCATAGTTTAAGAAACTTTAGATTTTATCCAGTAATCACCTCTATGAGCCAATTTCGGAATATCCTCAGTTTTGATTTTTACTACATGCTTTTTAATGGGTTGTTGATAAATCTTACATTTTTCCTCATCAACAAATTCATGTATCATCCGTTGCCCTTTCGACTCTAGAAATTGTATTTTGTGCAACTTGTCTTCTTTAGTAGGATCTATATCAAGGTCCTTTACTGGTTCTATTGGCCATTCAGTTTCAAACAAATTAGGCAAATTGATATCACCATTTATATCTAAATCTCTAATGTCCTCTTCTTCATCTTATATTCTATGGCATGGTTGTATGAGATATTATATTCTTTCTTGGTAGCTTTGTATCTTTCTAATGTTGTATTTAGATCACAAGTTGCGTTCTTCTACATAGTGGATTTTGTCATGGTACTTAAATATTTTGCACACCCATGTCATAAGAAATGTTTGATTTTCAGCAGTGCATTATGAACTAGAGGGTTCTCATATTCAAAAATAAACATCTATATAAAGTTGTTTTACACCTACATCTAATGCTTTGTCTCCCTTCTGTGTTTTTGATGCATATACCCTGTTGATGGTAAAAGAGCTAGTGTATAATGAAATATATGAACCCAGTATTTTAGCCCCAGATGTTCTTAAGTCTATAATTCAACACATTTATGAATATGGATTTTAGGACACTCACCTTCTTGAAAGAAAGGCCAATTGCTTTTGATGACATGCGGTAGTTGGAATATGTTGATCATGAGTTTGCATGCATCATCCCATTTGAGTTGATCATTTTTGTGAATTACCCACCATGTCAATGCAACTCCCTTCAGAGCATAATTCAAAGCACTGACTTATTGGCTAATGGTAGGTACATGAACTTATAGTCACATAATGAATTGATTGATATCCTTAGTTATATAGTACACATGAAGTTATCTCTCATGTACAAAGACGATTCTCATAGGTCAGAGTTCATGATCACATAAGCCTAGTTGAGTAGGTGTGTGTCCGAGTCTCCACTTATAGACAAAGTTATTTCCCAAGGTAAAGTGCCTTCTCTGGTTAGCTCTATATAATCCTACATATGATCATCTACTTGATAGAGAAAGTCAACTTCTAAATGAGTAAGGGATTTAGCAAACATGGACACACAATCTTCTATGACAAATTAGGTTTTAAACAACTGAGTAACTATTGGTTTAGGCTTCCATTATTTAGATGTCTAAAACTGTTAAGTGATTAAATATTGTACCTAAGCTTTAGTGTGCTCATAAAAGAAGTTGCATTCAGCTAGGTGCAAAGCTTTCAGGTTATCTTTAGAGTTTATTTTCATCCAACCAGTTTCTTGCATGACATATGGAGATTCTGGTTTAGATGGAATGATGTAGGTTTTGTGTGCCCTATTTAGAGGAATGACAACAACCTTATCTCCTTGATGTTCCTCTAGTTGACTTTTCATAGTATTGATAGTCATCTAACCATTATACACCCATTTCTTGCCAATTAGTGCAGGGTAATGGGTTGTTGTTGTCTTCATATTGATGACTTCAAAGTCACCTCACAGGGTCAGTTTTGTGACTTTGATCTCAATGTTTTTTAATATGCCAATGGGCTCAACTCATCCATAGTCGGCTAAGCTCAAAGTTACTAGACTATAACTTAGAACCAGACATCCAATAGCCTCTCATATAGACCTGGGAATCATGTTGACTGTGTTGCCAAAATCAAAGATAGCATTTGGAATTTCATGTCCCACAACTTCAATGTCAATTTGTGCATCTACATCCCATGGATTCTTGGTTTTGATGTACCACAAATGCTTTTTTGTCTTCTGTTGTCCTCATTGTGCATACTTTAGTAGATTATGTAGTAATTTTTTGATGTTTTGAGAGATGTCTTTATTGCACAATGTGCTTAAAAGTTTCAATAAATTTGTCAACATAATAACAACTCCATCCTGATGCATAATGTGCACGATCTGGCCAAATATTTAGGCATCTATTGCTGCAACACTTCCTTTAGTAGTATCTTGATGTTGAATTTTTTTCAACATCTATACAACTTCATACATGAGCTCTTTTTTTATAGCTGGGTCTAGGTATTTGTCTTATTTTACATTCTAGATTCCCTGATCTTGAGGCATTTCAAGAGGAGGCAATCTTGTTTCTATGTGTTGGTGTCATGTGACAACATTCAATAATGCATCCTCCTTAGGATGTACATTCACCAAATTAACATTTCTAACAACCTTATCCTTTCTTTGATTTTCCAAGATAGGACAATCTTTTATCTCGTGCTGGTCATATATTCTACAATATGCATAGTAAGACTATCTTTGAGGATTCAAAGGGCAATTATGTTGTGTTGGGTGAATATTTTGTCAATCAATGTACTGATCAACAAAATAGGTCTGATCAACCACAACAGGAAGATTGGTTGGCCAGGTGTGCAGCTTTACTACATCAATCGGAGATAAATCTCTCCTCTCATCAAGGGGAGATTCCCTATAGATACGTAGGAGCTATATACAAAATAAATAAGCAAAAAATAACACATGGGGGAAGAATAAACCATCCATCTCTCTTCTTTCAGAGATGATGCACACAGACAAAGGAGAAAATCCTAGTGTAAACACTGAAGGCACTTCTCTTCTTTTAGAAGTGTTCTTGTAGGAAACAACAGGAGTTTCTTTCAGATGGTAAAGTAACCAGTAACCAAAAGGGCGCAGTAACAACAGGATGAAGCAGAATGAAAAGTTTCCACCTCAACTGCCCAAAGAGTATATCACAAATGATAATGGGGGCACAAAGTCGTCCCAGAATCCTCAACACAAAAAGAAAAGAAAAACATAGACTGAAAACAATTGTGAAAGCACAAAGTCTTCCCACAGTTGGTTTCAGGACACTTCCCTATTAATTTCACTAATTCTGCTTACCAGATTAAATGAATAAGAACACCTTCAGAAGTTAGACGTAAGAATGATCTCCCAAAGTGATACAAGCCAAAATAGCGCAAAGTCTGTAAATAACCTACTTTCTCATTCAGATAAAAATTAAATTACAATATGAGCTCAAAGTCTCAGTCCTCTTCTTTCAAAATGGGTAGAGTTTCGCTCTTGTAAAAATGAAAAGTCCCCTTTACAAATGAGAGAAAATACAAACTTATAGCAACTACCCAAGTATTGGCACCTTTTTCCATGGGATGGCCCATGCTATAGTCAACGTCTTCAATGCATCTCCAGTTTTGTTTGGAGAGACCATGCTAAGAACAGTGTGCTACCATAACTATGGCATGTCCCTTCATCTGATATGTCTCCTCCTTAATATGGACCATCTGGTCCTTTGCATATTTGTCTTTACTTCATGAAAGAAAATAGGTCATGTCCTTGGTTTGGTGTGCTCAAAAGTCTACTCGATCCACTGTTCCACCTACTGAAAATAACTCTCTTGAAGACATTGCTGGTCCTTTGCATCGATCTTCTCTCTTTGAGTCTTCGAGCTCTCTTTTCAGTCGATCGCTTGATTCAGGTTGAACCTTGAACCCGTTGAACCACTAAAAGTTCATTAGTTCATTGGTTCATTATGTCTCTTTTATTCTATCACTTCTTGGTTCAATCGCTTCTTTACCCCTTGGTTGAACCATCCATTGAACCACTTATGTGTCACTTTTTCTTAGACTGAGGCTGCCTTTGAACTTTTGAACCATGTTGAACCATTGAACTTTGAACTCTTTCAGTTCAAAATTCAATTGGTTCATTGGTTTATTCTGCATTTCACTCAAACACTGCTACCTTTATCTTTCTAAGATCTGGTTTAACCTTTGAACCTTGAACCCCTTGAACCCTTTGGTTTAATGGTTCAATGGTTCATTTGGTTCATTCGGTTCATCCGTTGAAGCCCCTTTTTGTCTAAGTCTGTGAAAGTTCCTTTCTGTGTCTTTGTTCAGGCTTTTAAAATGGTCCTTTCTCTATCGCCAAGTGCCCCCCACAAGGGTACTTGTCCTTCGGGCTTCAACTTCCCCGACGGGTTCTTACTTCTTGGGCGGGCTTTGTTCATCGGGCAAAAAGCTTGAAAGAATTCTTTCAGACAAAATGTCCAAAGGAAAGTTTCTTGTTACTTGGCCATTCATTCTTTCCTATTTCTTCAGACTTTTTATCTGGGTGAATTCCTTTGAACAAAAAGTTCGAAGGAATTTTGCCTTAACATTTTTTCAAAAAAATCTTCTCAAAAGTATTCTTTCGGCCTCTTGGACTTAGCCATTTCCATTGGATAAAAAGTCCAAAATAATTTTTCCTTTTGGGCCTTTGAATAAATCCGAAGGAATTCTGTCTTTTCTTTGACCTTCAAACCAATGCTGTCTGCCCTCTGCAAGGGCACTTGCCTTTTTTGCTTTAGGGCAGCCCCTTGAACCTGCCGATTGAACCAACTTTGGTTCAATGGTTCAATAGGCTCATCCGTTATTTGGCTAAGTCCTTCTAATCTTTTAAACCAAGCACGTTGAACCAACTTGGTCATTGAACCCATTTGAACCTTTGAACCAAAGTGGTTCAAATTTCAATGGTTCAAGCCTTTGTCCTTTATCACTTGCCGATTGAACTCTTTTGATTGAACCGAGGTGCTGAACCAATCCTAGAAATGACTAAGTGTTAGAAGCTTGTTCTTTTGATTGAACTCGCCTACAGAAGCTTTTTTAACCTGTTGAACCTATGAATCCCTTTACGAAAAAAGCTTAAAAATGAGGAATTTGAAAGCTCAGAACAAATTTTGAGAAGGGAAGAGAGAAATTTTGGTCTATAGGTTGTCCCAAAAATGATTGGCATTTTTCGAGGACAACAACTGCCTCCAATTGGGGAACTACCTTCAGTTGGAAACTCGAAACACAACTAAGGGGAGTAGAAACCAAAATCTCCAGTGCCTTGAAGTGTGCCATTGGGCTATGGAGTCGAGCTACCCAAAAATAAAGGCTCTAAAAAACAAAAACGAAATGAACAAAATAAAACAAAAGACTATACAAATATACATATATACAAGGGAACTCATCCGATACTTCAAGAGTTGAAGTACTTCAGATGTTACCCATTGTGAGGCAAAAAAAAGAGAGTGCCATCTTGATACTTCAACAAGAAACTATTTTTATCATTGAGATGATGAATAGTAAAAGGGCTCCTCCATAGGGAATCAAACTTTTCGTGCATCCCCTTTGGTTCTCTTCTCTTGTCCCACAATAGGACTTGATCTCCAATCTGGAAATCATGATTCTTTGCTTTTTGGTTGAAGAGCTTCTTCACCAGACTTTGATGGGTGGCAATTTTGTCCACCACTATAGTTCTCTACTCATTCAGCTCAGGAAGGCACATGATCCTCTTCTCAAGTGAGCTCTCATACGTTTGATCTTCAATTGCCTTAGCCAATTTCAATGCTGGCAATTCAAAAGTGATTGGTATCTCAGCATTGACACCATATAGAAGTTGGAAGGGAGACATACCAATTGCTCTCTTTGGTGTAATTTTGTCTGCCCATAAAGCATCAACCAATGCCTTATGCCAAGTCCTTTGGCTGTCATCCACCAGCTTCTTGATGATAGTCACCAAATTTTT
The DNA here is from genome assembly GCA_037957365.1 of Torreya grandis. NCBI lineage: Eukaryota > Viridiplantae > Streptophyta > Pinopsida > Cupressales > Taxaceae > Torreya > Torreya grandis. Next base: position 3,973,679 of record JARHVA010000610.1, on the reverse strand, counting down.
ATTGCTTGACTCACCCTGTCCATTCCCTTGTGGAAAGTAATCAGAGGAGTGGGAGAGTGTAATTCCATAGTAGAAGCAAAATTGAGTAATCTCCTAAGAAGTGAAACAAGCTACATTGTCAGTGACAATTTTGACTGGGACCCCAAACCTGGACATGATGTTCTTTTGAAGAAATTGCATACTACTTCTGAAGTAGCATGTTTGGTTGGAATTGCTTCCACCCATTTGGTGAAGTAGTATGTTTTCGTGAGGACATAGTCATGTCCAGCACTTGATGATGGGTTTATAGCTCCAATAAAATCAATTCCCCATTGCTGGAATGGCTCCTCTATGATCACTAGTTCGATGGGCAGGGTAGCTAGTTTGGGCCTTCCAACAAACTGTTGGCACAGTTCACATGCCCTGACCCACTTGTACGCATTTTGAAAGAGAGTTAGCCAATAGTACATGGCTCATAAGATCTTATGGGTAGTCATAGGGGCATAAAAATGTCCTCTACAGGCCGAATTATGGAAGGACTTCAGAAGTCAGCTTTGTTGCTACTTGTCCACACAGTGAAAGAATGTTCCATAAAAGCTCCTCTTGTATAGGCCATTGTCCCAGAGGACAAAATTAGTAGCTTTCAGCTTGATGGTTCTCCTTTCTTTATAAGAAAGGTGAGTAGGACATTCACCATAAGTAAGGAAATGATCAATACCTGAATACCACTCATCTCTGGTGGAGACAAAGAGGACTATTGGTGTGTCACCCACTTCTGGTTCTTCATGCTTTGTTTCTCTTGGCTTGTTATCAGCAATTAGTTGGCATAGCCCCTTTTCGCGTACTAGCTTTGTTGTCTTGATGATCAGATCAAACTCTTGAATCTTTGCAACCCAATTGCCTCTTTTCATCTCAAACTCTTGCTGAGTCAGTATAGATTTCACTGTGGTGTCAAGGACCAAAGCAGTAACTCGAGAATTAAGGATGTAGAAACGAAAATGTTTCACGACCTTCACCATTGCGTAAGCGTGCTTCTCCATATTTGAGTACTTCAGCTCATGAGCTTTGAGAGGATAGCTCATGAAGGAAATGGGAGATTCCATACCTTCTTTATTCTGTTAAACCAGAATTGCTGAAAGTGTATGTTCTGAAGCATAGCTGTAAATGGTGAACTCTTTGCTATAGTCTGGACAAGCCAAAATTGGAGCATGGGCAATGGCAGTCTTGATATCCTCAAAAGCCAACTTGCCTTCTTCAGTCTAGCTGAAGGTGGCCTTTTCCTTTATCATGTTTACAATGTGCCTGGTCTTCTCAGCAAATTCAAAGACGAATCTCTGTAAGAAATTCACCTTTCCAAAGAAAGAGTGAATAGCAATCTTGCTTGTGGGAAATAAAGTTCTTGGATAGACTTGACTCTATCTGAGTCAATTTTTATGCCTTCTTTGGACACAATGTATCCAAAAAGTTTTCCCTCTGTTACTCTAAAAATTGACTTCTTGAGATTTAAGGAAATGCCATTCTAGCGGCAGCGTTCCAGCACTTGCTGCAAATGGCTCACATGATTTGGGTGATGCTTAGAGAAGATAGTCAAGTAATCAAGATAAACTACGATGAACTTACCCATCTCATCCTTGAAGGCAAGGTTCATTGCTCTTTAGAAGGTGGTGCCAGCATTTATCAAGCCAAAAGGCATCCTTTTATATGCAAACGTGCCCCAAGGTGTGGTGAAAGCAGTCTTATGCTGGTCTATTTCACCAATTTTGACCTGATTATATCTTGAGAAGCCATCTAGCATTGATAACATCTCTGAGCCCATTACTTTCTGTAGCACTTGATCCATGATTGGCAAAGGATAATTATCCTTCAAAGATTCTTGATTCAAATTCCTAAAGTTCACACAAAGGTGAATTTCACCATTCTTCTTCCTTACAGGTACTATATTGGCAATCCATGTAGAATGATAGATAGGAAAGATTATCCTAACATTTAGCATTTTTTATATCTCAGATAAAATAGTACCTGATATTTTTAGATTATAATGCCTGGACTTTTGCCTGTAAGGTGTTGAATCAACCTTGAGAGGGATATTATGTCTAATTTCATCAGGCTAGAGTGATTTCATGTCAGCATAGGAGTACGCTAGGACATCCATGTATTCATTGAGCAAAGAGGTGAACTTGAAACACTCTTCAAGAGTACAGCATTTCACAATGTTCACCATCTTAGGGTCTTTCTTAGTTCCTAGATTTACTTGATCAAACTCCTGAGATGAGCTTGAATCTATTAGCTACTATCTGATGAATCTATCATGCTTGTCAAACAGCTTCTCAAGGGAAACCAGGGCTTTGAGAATCTTATGTTAGGAACCCGTGGAAGCACACAATTGATTACCATATACAAACAACTTAAGATGTGAAAATAACCAGAAGTAACAAGTAACTAGAAACCAGAAACAACACAGAATATGAGAGACAATACACAACTTGTATTAATACTCATACAGAAAAGAATATAATAAAGATCCGCCACACTCTTCCACCTTACAGAGGCTTCCCACACCTCAAGTGTATAGTACTTCTTTCCTCAAAGCTCTCTCTCTTACGGTCCCAACACACAACTCAAACACAGAGTTGGTGTTCACCTCCAACCAGCCAGTATCCACTATTGCCAGTACTCCAGTGCTCCATGCACACCACAAGTGCTCCACACACTCCAAGTACACAATCATACTTCAAGTAGATCTCCCCTGAACCTGCAACAACCTACACCTCAAATGATCTTACTTATGGAAGGAATTGCCTTGCCTTCCTCTTTGTTCTCTTTTTGAGTACACACTGTACTCCAAGTAGATACTGCCTGATCTTGCTCCCTGTTGTGTTGTTGTCCTATCTGATCTTGCACACCTGCAAATCAATCTGGTTCTGCACACCTGTGAACCTTAGACCTTGCACACACATACACCTGTAGATCAATGATTTTACTTACCATGTAGATCTCCAAAAGTAGCCATGCACACCTGATGACCAAGATCCTACACACTTGAAGAACCCTGCTGATTCTCCAAAACTAGCACCCACCTTGGTACTGCTGTGGAACTAGGAGGATCACCCTTGCTCACCTCAAACACAGAAGGAGCTAACTTTTCTCAACTCAAACTAGAACAACTTACAATACAACCCATGAGTCTCTTAAGTAGATCTCATGCAAACAATAATTAGACATCTAATTACAATAATTAGATCTGCAACTTCTAGTCTAAATTTGGCTCTTAACATGCAAACATTTAGTTCGTTAACTAACTACCCATAACACTCACAGTTCAAACTACACAGGCGATCGACGTTGGTCCCTGTCTGCTTGGAGGTGACCAACGCCGGCTGATCCCTGATCGATGTCGGTTGCTTCTCTTCACTATCCTGCTGATGTCAGCTGATCAGACCGACGCCAGTTTCTCTATAACTCAGCAACCTTCAGCAACCTCCTTCCTTATTTGCATCAATGAAGCTTTTAGCTCCACAACCTAATAATCTCCCACTTGGAGATAAACAACTGCACTGTACCTATACATGTACTCTGTCTAATCTGTTTCCTGGCTTGTATCCCTCTTCAAGATCAATTTTGAAGACCACCCACCACACAATCTATGGTGCACCTCCTGTCATCCAAGTAACTTATCGCATCCACATCTATAAACACATGTAGAAAAGAACTTGAACCTGCATAACATGTCGACCTACTGCTGGTCCATCTCAAACACCTGAGAATCCACTGAACTGCCCTCCAGTGCTTCTTTCCCGGATCAGCTCCAAACTTTCTGACAGCACCCACTGCTTGGGCAAACTCAGGTCTATACCAGACCTCATGTGATTTCGAACACTAAACTATCCAGCCCTTAGTGTGCTCTGGTTCTGCATCCTGAACCTCACCAACACTTGATTCACATCAACTCCTACTAGAGACAAAATCAACCTGTGATCTTCCATGTCTCCCATGCCAAAGAATTTCGCTGCTCCAAATCCTTCATGGCAAACCACTGAACTAATCTTACCATTAGCTCAGCAAAACCCTGTATGTACAAACTTGCTAGCAAACATACCATCCACATACAGTAACAGGATAATGTCATGACTATCAACCACCTGGTAAGACAAAACCACAGTAGTTACCCTGACATTGACTAAAGCCATGCTTTGTCATCCACCTGTCAAAACCTGTACCATTGTCCTGCAGCTTCCTCAAGACCATATGACTTGGTCTTCCATCTCACGTGTCCATTCTCTCTATTCTTTAACTAAAGTATCCATTCATCTCTGTGCTTTCTTTCGACTAGCAACCCTACCAAATATCTCGCTTGGTTTTGCATCATATTCCTGCCATGCTCCCACTGTTTCCTGGATCCTTTCTGCTCTGCAGTCAACAACTAGTATAAAGAAGAGGAATAATGAATTTGAGGCTTACTTACCATTTTAGTCCTCCATATGGGCATTTGAGACTCCTTGACAGCTTGTTGTCCACCCAAAATCTATTACAGTGACCGACCTCAGTCACCACACAGTCTACATCCAACTGATGTCGATTCCATGCACCTGTCCTGACTACCGACCCTATCGACGTCGGTGTCTCCTATTGCCGACATTGGTCCTCTTGACTGACGTCGGTCTTACCTATTGCCGATGTCGGTCCTCCTGACTGACGTCGATCTTACCCTGCCCGACATCACTAGCTTCAGTCTGCACATGATTGACATCGGCACCTGTCTGTTTGATGCTGTTTCCCCATGACCGACACCGGTACCTGTGTTCACTTGTGAGTGATGAATTTTTACCTGCAAGATCTTTTGAATCAATTTCATGTCCAAACTGCTCTGCTCAGAAGTATCCAGCCCCATCCACTGGTCTCTATCTGTCATCTCTTCCAAGAACACCAAGGCTTTTCAGTTCTTAAGTCTATCAAACACATCTGTCTTCCGCTTAAGAACATGCATCTCTTTTTTGCTCATGTGACCAAGCCTACAAAGCCACGTCTCTACAATAGAATAAGAATCAGAAATATAAGTATATAGATAAAGGATACCTACTTTCTTACCACTTGCTAATTCAAGTGCATCCGCTGTGAGAGTTCTTGTGCATCTCTCATCACCCAACTTTCTTGAAGCAATTAGCTGCATCTCCAAGACTGGGACCTGCATGACCTTCTTCAACACCCATGTGTTGGTTGCCTACAATTTTAGCAACACTTATCCTTTGCCAACAATCTGACAAGGCTCACCAACCCCTCTACTTGGGGCTGCATAGAAAGAGGCAACAAAATCTATTATCCAAGATTCAACTTTATCCAGAGCATCCTATGTAACAACACTTGCAACATCTATTTTTTCATGTTGATCTGCTACAAACCAACAATCTCTCTTTTTTTGCTCTTTCTTTCCATAAGATCGTAATTGACCATTCGTGCTATTAAGTTTCTCCATTCATAGCTTACTTTCTTCTGATATTGTTATACTTCCACTCAATCAAAAACCCCTGAGAGTGACCTGTAACCAAACCCTGCTCCCTGTAATCTTAGCTCTGATACCAACTGTTAGGAACCCATGGAAGCACATAATTGATTACCATATACAAGCAACTTAAGATGTGGAATTAACCAGAAGTAACAAGTAACTAGAAACCAAAAATAACACAAAATATGAGAGACAATACACAACTTGTAGTAATACTCATACAGAAAAAAATACAATAAAGAGCCGCCACACTCTTCCACCTTATAGAGGCTTCCCACACCTCAAGTGTACAGTACTTCTTTCCTCAAAGCTCTCTCTCTTACGGTCCCAACACACAACTCAAATACAAAGTTGGAGTTCACCTTCAACCAGCCAGTATCCACTACTGCCAGTACTCCAGTGCTCCACGCACACCACAAGTGCTCCACGCACTCTAAGTACACAATCATACTTCAAGTAGATCTCCCCTAAACCTGCAACAACCTACACCTCAAATGATCTTACTTATAGAAGGAACTGCCTTGCCTTCCTCTTTGCTCTCTTTCTGAGTACACACTGTACTCCAAGTAGATCCTACCTGATCCTGCTCTCTATTGTGTTGTTGTTTTATCTGATCTTGCACACCTGCAAATCAATCTGGTTCTGCACACCTGTGAACCTTAGACTTTGCACACACATACTCCTGCAAATCAATGATTTTACTTACCATGTAAATCTCTAAAAGTAGCCATGCACACCTGATGACCAAGATTCTACACACTTGAAGAACCCTGCTGATTCTCCAAAACCAACACCCACCTTGGTACTGCTATGGAACTAGGAGGAACACCCTTGCTCACCTCACACACAAAAGGAGCTAACTTTTCTCAACTCAAACTAGAACAACTTACAATACAACCCATGAGTCTCTTAAGTAGATCTCATGCAAACAATAATTAGACATCTAATTACAATAATTAGATCCGTAGCTTATAGTCTAAATGTAGCTCTTAACATACAAACACTTGGTTCGTTAACTAACTGCCCGTAACACTTGCAGTTTGAACCGTACAGGTGACCGACGTCGGTCCCTGTCTGCTTGGAGGTGACCGACGTCGGCCGATCCCTGACCGATGTCAGTTGCTTCTCTTCACTATCTTGCCAACATCGGCTAATCAAACTGACACCGATTTCTCTGCAACTTAGCAACCTTCAGCAACCTCCTCCCCTGTTTGCATCAGTGAAGCTTTTATCTCCACAACCTAACATCTTATTCCTTTTGAGTTGTAAGAACTCCTCACCTGTGTCTGCATTTGATTCAGGAGTTGTTTTGCATTTTTGAGGTTTGCTGCTTCAAAATGCAGCTGTTTAAAGCTGTCTTTTTGCTCCAGGAAGGCAACAATTTAGTTTTCATTATTAAATACTTGCCAATGACTGGCATTATCAGGTACACTTGGCCGAAAGACCAGCTCAATTGTGTACTTGTCTCCTTTGAAATTTGGGTGGGGGATCAAGAGATTAGCTGAAACAGCCAATGCATCTGCCCGATCATTAAATTCTCTGAGAACTACAGAGATGTTGAAAGCATCAAAGTCTTCAAGCTGGTCTCAGACTAGATTGTGATAATGACGCAATCTTTCATTCTTAGTTTGATACAGGTTCCTCACCTGACAAACCACTAGTTCGACATCTCCTTTAGCATGAAGGAGCTTGATGCCTTTGTCTCGAGCAGCTCTGAATCTAAGCAATAGAGACTCATATTCAGCTGTGTTATTCATGTTGCTAAATTGAAATTTATAAGATGAGGGAAAAATATCTACTTGAGGATATATTAACACAACCCCAGCTCTTGAACTTGTGGAAGAGTAGCTGCCATCAAATTCAAAAATCCATATCTCATTTGATATTGATTTCCTTTTAGATTATTTTTCATTTGGGGGTGGAGATACTTCCACCCTTGCCTTGTGCTCAGCCAATTCCTCTGTTGTTCTAGCTGAATGCATTTTCAAGATGTCATCTACAGAGAGCTTCATCATATGTCTCATGAACTCCATCCGTATATAGAAAGTACTTACCCATGCCTGAAAACTCAAACAAAATTTGAGCTTCAGGTGTTGAGGTCTGGGTAACCACATATTTTGCTTCCTTCTTAGGGATCAGCCTCTTCATAACACCTTTGACTAGAATCCTCGCTTCTAATATCCATGCTCAATTCACCACCAACATCCCTACAAAAATTCTGCCCAAGAAAGATGCCATAAGATGTTGGGACGTCTGCTACCAAGACAGTCATCTTGATTCTTTTGTCTGGAAAGGTAACAAACACAAATTAGGCATCTTTAATTTGTCCCAGCAAAGGCACTTGCTTGTTCTCCATGGAGAAGCATCTACCAAAAGTTTTAATCAATGTGAGATTAAGGGATTCAGCCACTTTAGCAGGCATGACATTGTCTAAAGCTCTAGAATTAATGATGCAATTATTCAGCTGATGTCCATTTATCAGCAATGAGACATAAAAAGGTTCAATCCTACAAGGAGCAGCAGGGGGAGTGGTGACAAAGTTGTTTCTAGTGGGTGCATTCCTAGCAGCATCATGTATTACTTTGGGAATTGTTCGTTCAACAGGAATGTTTTGGTTTTTAACACATTGAACTAGTTTGTCTAATTACTCAGGATGGGACTGCATAAATTCAAATTCAGACATTTGAATTTTGGTTCTCTTTATATGGTCAATGATATCAAATGTCTGGAATGAGCTAGGAGTAGAGAATGGGAGTTCATCCTTTTGATTTTTGAAAGGGGGAAGACTGGACTGTGAAATTGAAGTAGAAGGCGTAGGGGCATTTGGGGTACTTACCTTTCTTGAAATCACTGGGTCCTTTGGCTGGAAAGGAAGAGTGGATCCCTACTTAGCAATTGAAACTACTGGTTGAGGTCGCTCCTCTGCTTTCTCCTTATCAGCTTGTTGAGCTGATTGATTTTTAGACTAGGTGAATACAACATATGACCCCTCAGTTGTATTGCCTTCACTCTTGGGTTCATCCTGATAGTTTAGAAAACCAATATGGGAGTGGCCAGCTAATTCTTCTTCTTCCTCAGTGAAGAGATTAGCATCATCTTTAGGATTTAACTCGGGTTGGAATGAAAAATTTGCTTTAGCTTCAAGATATCCAACTGCCGAGTTATTTGGAAGCGCTTCAAGGGTGAGGTTCCTCTGTAGAGGAGGAAGGCGATTTTGTTGTTCCTAATTCTTGATAGCATTGCCTTGGTACACCTGATTCTGAAATGTCCTCCTGGGCATATCTCTGTATGTAGGAGTAGATGACATCCCTTATGCTATTTGCTTTTTGAGAGCTAGCATTTTATTTGTTAGCTTTTGTACCATTGGGTCAGTGGTGACTGTAGGTGAATACTCAGAATATGAAGAGGATTTATCTTTATTAGGGTCTCTCCTTATCTTTTCTGCTAAGATAAGGTCATCTTCTACCTCAGTAGCCAAGTCTTGAGTAGCAGCAAGGTCTATGTGTCTGACCCATCTCAGCAAGAAACTCACTTCAGGCAGTTGTGAGTTGATGAAGAAGCATTTGAGGTTCTGAGGTGTCAGTTGGGCGACCATGGGAATCTTGTACCTCAACTTGTCAAACCTGGCAATAAAATCCCTCATAGGCTCATGAGGCTCTTTCTTCATCTGAGTGAGTTGGGCTAGCAAGGCATGTGCATCTTCTACAGGCTTGAACTTGGCTTCAAATTTGTCTTTCAGAGTGTTCCAATCAGTCACTAATCTAGCCTGCAGGTGGTAGAACCAGTCTGCAGTAGCACTTTGTAATGTCTCCATGAATAATCTGATCACTATGTCTTCAAATTTGACCCTTATTACACTGCAGACTATGCTTAAAGATGTAATGTGTTCATCAAGATGAACCTTCTCATCACTAAAGAATTTGGGGAAATTCTTTCTTGAATTGCGTGGAAGCTCATGCAGAGGTATAGTCAAATTTAGGGGACCAAAAGAATTACCCCAAGGGCATTGAGCCATGATTTGATTATGCAACAGTGGGATTACTAATCCAAGTGGAGTGTGGGTAGGCAAAGCTCGGCCAATAGTAGAAAAAGAAGTTCTACCTTGTGTTGGTGGCCTAGTAGGGCTAGGAGAAAGACTCTTAGTTTGTCCAAGGTGAGGTTGTGGAGGAAATAACTCAAAATTACTCTGTTACACCAAATCAAAAGCAGGGTCAACAACACCTTGGGATTTTTGGCCTTTGGTATAACATGGAGTTACCAAATTGCAGAACAAAAAATATAAAAAAGTAGGATCTGCTTTAGCTTAAAGTTTGAGACTTCAAATTGCGCGCTCTTCCCCAGCAGAGTCGCCAAAAACTATTGGGTGAATATTTTGTGAATCAGCATACTGATCAACAAAATAGGTCTGATCAACCACAACAGGAAGATTGGTTGGCCAGGTGTGCAGCTTTACTACATCAACTGGAGACAAATCTCTCCTCTCATCAAGGGGAGGTTCCCTATAGATACGTAGGAGCTATATATAAAATAAATAAGCAAAAATTAACACATGGGGGCATAATAAACCATCTATCTCAGTTCTTTCAGAAATGATGCACACAAAAAAATGAGAAAATCTTGGTATAAATATTGAAGGCACTTCTCTTCTTTTAGAAGTGTTCTTGCAGAAAATAGCAGGAGTTTCTTTCAGATGGTAAAGTAACCAGTAACCAAAAGGGTGCAGTAACAACACGATGAAGCAGAATGTAAAGTTTTCACATCAATTGCCCAAAGAGTATATCATAAAGGATAATGGGGGCACAAAGTCATCCCAGAATCCTCAACACAAAAAGAAAAGAAAAACACAGACTGAAAACAATTGTGAAAGTACAAAGTCTTCCCACAGTTGGTTTCAGGACACTTCCCTATTACTTTCACTAATTCTGCTTACCAGATTAAATGAATAAGAACACCTTTAGAAGCCAGACGTAAGAATGATCTCCCAAAGTGATACAAGCCAAAATAATGCAAAGTTTGTAAATACCCTGCTTTCTCATTCAGATAAAAATTAAATTATAATCTGAACTCGAAGTCTCAGTCCTCTTCTTTCAAAATGGGTAGAGTTTCACTCTTGTAAAAATGAAAAATCTCTTTTACAAATGAAAGAAAATACAAACTTATAGCAACTACCCAAGGATTGGTGCCTTTTTCCATGGGATGGCCCATGCTACAATCAACGTCTTCAATGCATCTCTAGTTTTGTTTGGAGAGACCATGCTGAGAATAGTGCACTGCCATAACTATGGCGTGTCCCTTCATCTGATATGTCTCCTCCTTAATATGGATCGTCTGATCCTTTGCATATTTGTCTTTACTTTATGGAAGAAAATAGGTTGCGTCCTTAGTTTGGTGCACTCAGAAGTCTATTTGATCCACTGTTCCACCTACTGGAAATAACTCTTTTGAAGACATTTATGGTCCTTTGCATCGATCTTCTCTCTTTGAGTCTTCAGGCTCTCTTTTCAGTCGATCACTTGATTTAGGTTGAACCTTGAACCCGTTGAACCACTAAAATTTCATCGGTTCATTGGTTCATTCTATCTCTCTTGTTCTATCGCTTCTTGGTTCAATCACTTCTTCGCCCCTTGGTTGAACCATCCATTGAACCACTTGTGTGTCGATTTTTCTTCCACTGAGGCCGCCTTTGAAATTTTGAACCGTGTTGAACCATTGAACTTTAAACTCTTTCGGTTCAAAGTTCAATCGATTCATTGGTTTATTCTACGTTTCGCTCAAACACTGCTTCCTTTATCTTTCTAAGCTCTGGTTTAACCTTTGAACCTTGAACCCGTTGAACCCTTTGGTTCAATGGTTCATTCGGTTCATCCGTTGAAGCCCCTTTTTGTCTATGTCTGTGAAAGTTCATTTTTGCATCTTTGTTCGGGCTTTTAAAATGGTCCTTTCTCTGTCGCCAAGTGCCCCCCGCAAGGGTACTTGTCCTTCGAGCTTCAACTTCCCTGGCGGGTTCTTACTTCTTCGGCAGGCTTTTTTCGTAGGGCAAAAAGCCCGAAAGAATTCCTTCGAACAAAATGTCTGAAGGAAAGTTTCTTGTTACTTGGCCATTCATTCTTTCTAGTTTCTTCAGAGTTTTTCTCCAGGTGAATTCCTTCGGACAAAAATTCTGAAGGAATTTTGCCTTAACATTTTTCTGAGAAAATCTTCATGAAAGTATTCTTTCGGCCTCTTGGACTTAGCCATTTCTATCAGACAAAAAGTCTGAAAGAATTTTTCCTTTTGGGCCTTTGAACAAATCCGAAGGAATTCTGTCTTTTCTTTGACCTTTGAACCAATGCTACCTGCCCTCCGCAAGGGCACTTGCCTTTTTCAGTTTGGGGCAGCCCCTTGAACCTGTCGATTGAACCAACTTTGGTTCAACGGTTCAATAGGCTCATTCGTTATTTGGCTAAGTCCTTTTGTTCTTTTGCACCAAGCACGTTGAACCAACTTGGTCGTTGAACCCATTTGAACCTTTGAACCAAAGTGGTTCAAAGTTCAATGGTTCAAGCCTTTGTCCTTTATCACTTACAGATTGAACTCTTTTGATTGAATTGAGGCGTTGAACCAATCTTGGAAATGACTAAGTGTTAGAAGCTTGTTCTTTTGACTGAACTCACTTACAGAAGCTTTTTTAACCTGTTGAACCTATGAATCCCTTTATGGAAAAAGCTTTAAAATGAGGAATTTGAAAGCTCAAAACAAATTTTAAGAAGGGAAGAGAGAAATTTTGGTCTATAGGTTGTCCCAAAAATGAGTGGCATTTTTCGGGAACAACATGTTGCACATGATTATACTCTCCACACAGTTAGCATTCCAAAGGAAGGTGTTGATAGTTATTTCCCCTTCCACCTTGGTAACCTCCTTTGTATCCACCCCTAGATCCTCCTTTATTCGACTGATATCCACCTCTATACCCTCCTTGTTGCTGCAATGTATTCCAATGTTGATGTTGTTGTCCCCCAAAAATATCACTCATTTTTGGGACAACATTTAAACTATTTTGGTCCAACAGACCAAAATCCGCTCTCCCCTTCTCAAAAATTATTTTGGGCATTCAAATTCTTCATCATTCAAGCTTTTTCAGATTTATACGAACTATGCATGCTTGAATCTACGAACTCTGCAGGCTAAAATCTACGGACTATGCTCTACGGACTTTGCAGGAAGGAATCTACGGACTCATATCTATGGACTCCATCAGTTCTATGGACTCATTTCTACAGACTCTATAGGCTTATTTCTATGAACTCTACAGATATGTTTCTATAGACTCAACATGCTTGAAATCAGCAGGTTCAAAGGCTTCTAAAGGCGAGTTCAATCAAAAGAATAAATTTCCAACACTTAGTCATTTTCAAGATTGGTTCAACTCCTTGGTTCAACCAAAAGAGTTCATCAGCAAGCTTCTATGCATTGTTTGAACCATTGAACCGTTGAACCTTGAATCATTTTGGTTCAACAGGTTCAATGGGTTCAAAGGTTCAATGTCATCAACTAGAGTTAAGCGCTTTTTGTCAAGGTTCAAAGTTCAACCACTTCATGATTCAACAGGTTCAAAGTGTTTGGTTCAATGTCATTTGGTTCAAAGCATATGGTTCAACACGATTTGGTTCAAGCAGTCAAGTGAATGAGTGAAACACAAGAAAATGATTGAACCATTGAACCTTGAACCAATAAGGTTCAATGGGTTCAAAGTTCAATGAGTTCAATCAGTTCAAAATGATCAAAAGACTTAGACAAAAGGATGGCTTCAAACGCAAGATTGAACCATTGAACCAAAATTGGTTTAATCGGTCGGTTCAATCGGCAAGTTCAAGGGGCTGCCCCAAAGCCAAAAGACAAACAACCCTTACGAAGGGCAGTGAACCAAACCAAGTGCCCTTGCGGAGGACAGTGAACCAAGCTGAGTGCCCTTGCGAAGGGCAGTGAGCAAAATCAGACAAAGAGAATTTCTCCAAAAAAGTGAACCAAAGACAAACAACCCTTACGGAGGGCAGGGGAGGAGCAGATGGACCATTGCAAAAGTCCAAAGGATAGTTCCATGCTTGAACAAGTCCTTGCGGAGGGCACAGTTCTATTTTGGGAAAAGAATGTGGTAAAATGCTTAAGGCAAAAATCCTTCAAACTTTTTGTCTGAAGGAATTCACCCGAGAAGAAAGCTCGACGGAAAGCCCAACGAAAAGCAGAAGCAAAACAAAGGAAGATTTCTTTCAGACAAATTGTCTAAAAGAATTCCTTTAAACTTTTTGTCTGAAGGAAAAATCCACCAAAATAGAAAACCCATCGAGGAAATAAAAGCTCAAAGGCCACCTGAAAGATCTCGAAGGGTAGGTACCCTTATAGGAGGCTCTCACTAGGGAAAGTGGACCATTTCTCAAGACCTCGAAGGGCAAGTTCCCTCTGGAAAAGATTAAACCTCAAGTTACAGCAGAAAGTGCCACGTGTCCCTCATAAAGATGTAGCAGAAGCCACCACATGTCCCTCATAAAGTTGCAGCGGAAGCCGCCATGTGTCCCTTATAAAATTGTAGTAGAAGCTGCCAAGTGTTGTCTTCCAAGACACAGTTTCTAATAAGTTTTAAAGTTATGGAACGTGCCACGTGTTTCGTTATAACTCAGTGAAAGTCACCACGTGTCAACATCTGTAGCTTCTTCCTTTTATCAAGTACAAACTGTGGTGGGTCCCGGGTGAGTGGCTAAACTTAAATGAAACGTGCCACGTGTCATCCTCCACAAGATTCTCAAAAGACATCTAAAGCCTCTACAAGTTAAGCAGATGTTTCCATGTGTCCTCACCTATTTCACAGCGGAAGGCACCACGTGTCACTTGTTGAGATCAACAGAAAGTGGCCAGAGCAAGCAGGAAAGACATGAAGGAATGGCTAAGGAGGATGACAGGCCCATAGCTGTCAAATTCAAGGCAACCAATTAGTCATTGGCTTTCAAACGATGACAGACCTGAACATGTCAAATTTGCAGCAATGAAATAACTATTGGTCCTTGTAGACTTAAGCACAGACCCTGTGAACAATTTTAGCATCTGACCAAAGAGATAGCTCGAGGGCTTAGATCACACAGATGAGGATGAAATATAGCCAAGAAAGTGAAAATGATGGAAAAAGATCAGAAATATCCACGCATGGGATATGTTTCTAGAAGGTAAAGCAGTCCACCAGGTGGACATCAAAGAGTGCAAACATTCAATGGCGCGGCCTATTTTTCTGCATTGAGTAGAGCGAACAGCTATGCACACATAAGGAAACACATCAAGTGGCCCATATTTAAAACTGATACTCGATTCCAGTATAGCCCATGGATAGAATTTAAAATGCATTAAAGGCATTAAATGCATCGTAACACATTTTTGTGAAACAAAACGACCAAGTCTTTCTTGGAGCACTATATATTGGACTCTCTCTTATTGTTTTAGGAGATCTCTATTGTCAAAAACAAAACTCTGCCAAAATTGAAAGGCATTACTGAGACTTTGAGCTCAGATTGTTGATCATATTTCATTATTTGAATAAGAAAACAAGTGACTTTTCAGACTTTGTGCTGGAATAGCTTGGTTGTTGGGGAAATTGTTCTTATGTTTGTTTCCTTAATACATTTTTTTATTCATTTAATTGAATAAGCAAAATTAGTGCAAATAATCAGGAAGATGTCTTGAATCTAACTGTGGAGAGACTTTGTGCCCCCACAATTGCTTTTAGTGTGTTTTCTTTCTATTCCTATGTAAAGGATCTTGGGAGGACTTTGTGCCCTCATTATCCTTCGTATTCTGTTTTTGTGTAAAGGACTTTGGGATGACTTTGTACCCTCATTGTCCTTCGTATTTCACTCTTTGGAAGTTGAAGTGGAGACTTTATGCTACATTTCATCTTCTGTGTTACTATGCCCTGTTACAGTTACTTGTCACCACTCGAAAGGTTGCTTTTATCTGTTGAACAACACCTCTGAAAGAAGAAGAGTGTCTTTTGTCATTTCATTAGGATTTCTCTTTTGATTTATGAACATCATCTCTAAAAAAAGAGAGATGGATGGTTTATCTTACCCCTAATTATTATTTTTTGCTTACATATATAGTATATAACTCTGACATATTTACAAGGAACCTCCTCTTGATTAGAGGAGAGATTTGTCCTCTTTTGATGTAGTAAACCTGCACATCTGGCTGAGTAATTTCCCTATGTTGTGGTTGAAGAGACCTATTTTGATCATCAATTAGCTGATTGACAAAATATTTACCCAACAGTTTTTGTGACTCTGCTAGGGACTTACATGCAATCTGAAGCCTCAAGTTTCAGATTGAAGCAGTCCCTGCCTTTATTCATTATAGACTCTGGTGACTCCATTTTGTGTCTTACCCATTATCATTATAGCCTTACCATCTCCCTACACCTCCACACCAACTGGGATAGAACACGCAGTTTAAAACCTCAAGCTTCAAGCTGAAGTAGTGCCAATTCTTTCCCATTTTTGTTCTGCAATTTGGCAACTCCATGCTATACACGAAGCTAAAGGGATAAAGGCATTATTGACCCTATATTCAAGTTGGTACAGTAAATAAATTTTGATCAGTTTTCTTCACCATCTCGCCTCCAACAAACTAGGAGCTTTCCTCCTACTAAAGTCAAGTCTTCATTACCAGGCAAAGCCTCCATTTTTGCAATCAATAAAGCTTTGTCAATACTTACCCCTTTGAGATTTGTTATTCCACCTTTCCATGGTCATACAATGGCAGTTCGAGGCCCTTGAGGTAACTCTTTTGGCCCATTCAATTTGATTTCACCTCTGCATGAACTTTCACGCAGCTCAAGAAAGAATTTCCCCAAATTCTTTGGGAATGGGAAGGTTCATCCTGACGAACACATTGCAGCCTTCAGCATATCCTGTGGCATAATAGGAGTGGAATTTGAGGATGTGGTAGTCAGACTTTTCATGGAAACACTACAAGGTACTGCTGCAAATTGGTTCTACCATCTGAAGGCTAGGTTAGTGACTGACTGGGATACTCTTAAAGTTAAATTTGAAGCCAGGTTCAAGTCTGTAGAAGATGCACATGTTTTGCTGGCCCAGCTCATATAGATGAAGAAATAACCTCATGAGCCTATGAAGAATTTCATTGCTATGTTTGACAAGCTTAGAAATCAAATTCTTATCATTGCTCAGCCTACACCTGAGAATCTCAAGTGCTTCTTCATCAACTCACAACTGCCTGAAGTGAGTTTTTTGTTGAGACATGCTAGCCAAATAGACCTTGCTATAGCTCAGGATTTGGCTACTAAGGTAGAAGATGACCTTATCTTGGTAGAAAAGATAAGGAGAGACCCAAACGGAGGTAAATCTTCTTCATCTTCTGAATACCCACAAATAAGTACCACTAATTCAATGGTGCAAAAGCTAACAAATGAACTACTAGCCTTGAAAAGACAAATGGTCCAAAGTATGTCTGTTCCTCTTAATCGAGATATGCCAATAAGGACATTCCCCAATTAGTCGTACCAAGGCAATGCTACTAGAAATCAAGGAAAGCCAAATTGTCTTTCTCCCCCACAGGGGAAACTTGACATTGAAGCACCACCAACCAATTCAGTAGTTGGATATCTCAAAACTAAATCTGACTTTTCTTTCCAACCTAAATTGAACCAAGAAAATAACGTTGATCTCTTTGCAGAAGATCAAGAAGAGTCAGTTGGCAACTCCAACATTGGTTTCCTAAATTATCAGGATGAACCCAAAAGTGAAGGTAAAGCAGATGAGGGATCATATGTTCTATTCACCCGATCCAAGAATCAGTCAGCCCAACAAGTTGATAAAAAAGGAACAAAAGAGTGACCTCAACCAACAATCTCTATTGCTAAGCGGGGAACCACTCTACCTTTCCATCCAAAGGACTTAGTGATTGTAAGAAAGGTAAGTATATCAAACATCTCTGCACCTTTTACTTCAACTTTACAGACCAGTACCACCCTTCCTAAAAATTAGAAAGATGAACTCCCATCTTCTATTCCTAGTCTATTTCAGTTATTTGACATAATCGACCACGTCAAGAAGACCAAAATTCAAATGTCTAAATTTGAATTCTTACAATCTAATCCTAAGCAGTTCGATATGTTAGTTCAATGTGTAAATAATAAAGTCGTCCCTGCAGGACAAGATGTTAAAAAGGTAACTCATGATCCCCCAAAGAACATGTCCATCTCAAACAATCTTGTCATTACTCTTCTAACTACCCCTAGGAAGATAAAACCTTTCTATGTTTTCCTATTAATAAATGGTCACAAACTGAGCAATTACATCATAGACTCAGGGGCTTCAGACAATGTCAAGCCTACCAAAGTGGTAGAATCTCTTGGTCTCTCACTGACCAAAACATTTAGTAGATGTTTCTCCATGGCAAACAAATAAGTACCTCTACTGGGACAAATCAAAGATGCCCAATTTGCATTTACAACATTCCCAGACAAAAGAATCAAGATGACAGTCTTGGTGGCTGATGTTTCAGTCTCATATGGCATTCTTCTAGGGTGAAATTTCTATAAGAATATTGGTGGTGAATTGAGCATGGACCTATCTGAAGCGAGGATCCCTGTCAAAGGCATCATGTAGAGGCTGCTTCCTAAAAAAGAATCAAAATATGTCATCACTCAGACATCAACCCCTGAAGCTCAAATTATATTTAAATCTTCAGGCATGGGTAATTACTTCTTAACCATATAAGATATTTATGTTTCAGTAGATGAAAGACCTGTAGGTGACGATCCAAGAATCAAATCAAATGAAACAATAGAAGATGTGAGAGAGCACAGTGCAAACACAAAAGAATTTCCTCTTCCAAGCAAGGACAAATTTAAGGAAAGATCAGTTTCTGATGATTTTTGGATCCTAAAATTCGATGGTAGTAATTCTTCTAGCAGCTTAGGGGTTGGGATTATGTTGATATCTCCTCAAAGAGAAATTTTTCCTTCTTCATACAAGTTGTAGTTCAACAACACCAACAACACGGCTGAGTACGAATCTCTATTGCTTAGATTGAAGGCTATTCGAGATAAAGGTATCAAACTCCTTCATGCCAAAAGAGATGTTGAACTGGCGGTTTATCAGGTAAGGAACCTATATCAAACCAAAAATGTGAGATTATGCCACTACCGCAATCTAGTCTGAGACCAACTTGAAAGCTTTGATGCTTTCAACATCTCTACCATACCAAGAGAATTCAATGACTGAGCCGATGCATTAGCTATTTCAGCAACCCTCTTAATTTCTCATCTAGACTCCAAAGAAAATAAGTACAATATTGAATTGGTCTTTAGACCAAGTGTGCCTAATAATGCTAATCATTGGCAAGTATTCAATAGCAACAACCAAATCATCGCCTTTCTAGAACAAAAAGACAGCTTCGAACATCTTCACTTTGAAGGCAGTAAGCTCCAAAAACCTGAATCAGCTCTTGAAATGAATTCAGACGTAGGTGAAGAATTCCTATAGCTAAAAAGGAATAAGATTCCTAAAGGACTGGTTTCTCTTGAGAAACTGTTTGACAAGCACGACAGGTTCATCAAACAGCAACAAATAGATTCAAGCTCCCCCAAGGGTTTGATCAGATAAATTTAGGTACCAAGGAAAATCTCAAGATGGTGAACATTAAGAAGTGTTGTACTCCGGAGGAAAAACTAAAATTATTTTACCTACTTTGCCATTACATGGATGTTTTGACGTATTCTTATGATGATCTGAAGTCGCTCGTGCCTAAGGAAATTCACTATGAAATTCTTCTCAAAGATGATTCAGTGCCTTACAAGCAAAAATTTTGGCAGTATAATCCAAAGATATCAAGTACTATTATGTCTGAGATACAAAAAATGCTAAATGCTAGGATAATGTTTTCAATCCATCATTCCACATGGATTGCCAACATAGTCTCTGTGAGAAAGAAGAATGACAAAATTCACACATGTGTGGATTTTAGGAATCTGAATCAGTCATCTTTAAAGGATAACTATCATTTATACATCATAGATCAAGTGCTTAAGACAGTGATCGGCTCAGAGATGTTATCAATGTTAGACGGCTTCTTAGAATACAATCAAGTTGAAGTTGGTGAAGCAGACCAACACAAGACTGCCTTCACCACACCTTGGGGCATGTTTGCATATAGAAGGATGCCTTTTGGATTGATAATTGCTGGCACCACCTTTCAGAGAGCAATAGACCTTACTTTTAAGGAGGAGATGGGTAAGTTCATTATAGTTTATCTTGATGACTTGACCGTCTTTTATAAGCATCACCTAGATCATATACGTCACTTACAACAAGTGCTAGAGCGTTGCCGCTAGAATGACATTTCCTTAAACCCCAAGAAGTCAGTTTTTAGAGTAAAATAGAGGGAAAATTTCTCAAACACATTGTGTCCAAAGAAGGCATAAATATTGACTCAAACAGAGTTAAGTCTATCTAAGAGCTTACCTTACCTACAAGTAAGACTATTATTCACTCTTTCTTTAAAAAGGTGAATTTCTTACGAAGGTTCATCCACGAGTTTGCTGAGAAGACTCGACACATTGTGAATATGATGAAGGGAAAGGCCACCTTTAGCTGGACTAAAGAAGGTAAGTCAGAATTTGAGGATATCAAGACTGCCATTGTCCACGCCCCAATTTTGGTTTGTCCAGACTACAACAAAGAGTCCATCATATACAGTTATGCTTCTGAACACACACTTTCAGTAATTTTGGTTCAAGAGAATAGAGAAGGTATGGAATCTTCCATTTCTTTCATGAGCTATCCTCTCAAAGCTCATGAGCTGAAGTACTCAAACATGGAGAAGCATGCTTATGTAGTGGTGAAGGCAGTCAAGCATTTCTGCTTCTACATCTTGAATTCTCACACTACTGTCTTGGTTCCTGATACCATGGTCAAATCTATACCAACTCAGCAAGAGTTTGGGATGAAAAGAGGTAGTTAGATTGTAAAAATCTAGGAGCTTGATCTAGTCATCAAGCCAACAAAGTTGGTATGGGGAAAAGACCTATGCCAATTAATTGCTGATAATAAATCAGAAGAAATAGAGCATGAAGAAGCAGAGGTGGAAGACATGCCAACAATCTTCTTTGTCTCCACCACGAATGAGTGGTATTCAGGTATTGTTCATTTCCTTACTTATGGTGAGTGTCTTGCTCACCTATCTTACAAAGAAAGGAGGACTATCAAGTTGAAAGCTACCAATTTTGTCCTTTGGGACAATGGCCTTTACAAGAGGAGCCTTGATGGAGTGTTCCTTCGCTATGTGGACAACGACCAGCAAAGCCGACTTTTGAAATCCTTCCACAATCTAGCTTGTGGAGGATTTTTTTTTGCTCGTGTGACTGCCCATAAAATTTTATGAGCTAGGTATTATTGGCTTACTCTTTTTCAAGATGCATACAAGTGGGTAAGAAAATGTGAAATGTGTCAGCAGTTTGTTGGGAGACCCAAGTTAGTTGCCTTGCCTCTCAAGCCAGTGGTCATAGAGGAACCATTCTAGCAATGGATAATTAATTTTATTGGAGCTGTAAACCCATCTTCAAGTGTTAGACATGATTATGTCCTTACATCAACTGACTACTTTACCAAGTGGGTAGAAGCTATCCCAACCAAGCATGCTACTTCAAAAGTAGTGTGCAATTTCTTCAAAGAGAATATCATTTATAGGTTTGGGGTCCCAACCAAGATTGTCACAGACAATGTAGCTTGTTTCAATTTCCAAGAGATTACTCAGTTCTATTTTTACTATGGGATCACCCTCTCTCATTCTTCTGATTACTTTCCACAAGGGAATGGACAAGCTAAATCAAGTAACAAGAACCTGATGACTATCATCAAGAAGCTGGTGGATGACAACCAAAGAACATGGAATAAAGCATTGGTTGATGCTTTATGGGCAGATAAAATTATATCAAAAAGGGCAATTGATATGTCTCCTTTCCAACTTCTTTATGGTATCAATGCTGAGATACCAATCACCCTAGAATTGCCAGCATTAAAAGTGGTTAAGGCAATTGAAGATCAGACATATGAAAGCCCCCTTGATAAGAAGATCATGTGCTTAACTGAGCTGGATGAGCAGAGAACTATGGTGGTGGACCGAATTACCGCCCATCAAAGTCTGGTGAAGAAGCTCTTCGACCAGAAGGCAAAAAACTATGATTTCTAGGTTAGAGATCAAGTCCTGTTGTGGGACAGGAGAATAGAACCAAAGAGGATGCATGGAAAGTTTGATTATCTTTAGAGAGGCTCATTTATTATCCATCAACTCAATGGTGAGAACAACTTCTTGTTGAAATATCAAAATGACAAGCTCTTCTCTCTGCCTTACAATGAGCAGCATCTGAAGCACTTCAATCCGTGAAGTATCAGATAAGATCAATTTGTACATATGTATATTTGTATAGTCTTTAGTTTTATTTTTGTGCTTTCATTTTTATTTTTGTCACCTTTTTTTTGGGTAGCATGACTCCATATCCCAATGCCACACTTCAAGGCACTAGAGTTTCTGGTTTCTACTCCCCTCAACTGTTCCAAGTTTTCAACTGAAGGAAGTTCTCTAACTGGAGCTAGCTGTTGTCCCCCAAAAATATCACTCATTTTTGGGACAACATTTGAACTATTTTGGTCCAACAGACCAACATCCTCTCTCCCCTTCTCAAAAATTGTTATGGGCATTCAAATTCTTCATCATTCAAGCTTTTTCAGATTTCTACGGACTCTGTAGGCTTGAATCTATGGACTCTGTAGGCTAAAATCTACGAACTCTGCTCTACGAACTTTGCAAGAAGAAATCTATAGACTCATATCTACAGACTCCATCAGTTCTATAGACTCATTTCTATGGACTCTGCAGGCTTATTTATATGAACTCTGTAGATATGTTTATATGGACTCAACATGCTTGAAATCAGCAGGTTCAACAGGTTCAAAGGCTTCTACAGGTGAGTTCAATCAAAAGAACAAATTTCCAACACTTAGTCATTTTTAGGATTGGTTCAATGCCTTGGTTTAACGAAAAGAGTTCATTGGCAAGCTTCTATGCAGTGTTTGAACCATTGAACCTTGAACCATTTTGGTTCAACGGGTTCAATGGGTTCAAAGGTTCAACGTCATCAACCAAAGTTAAGCACTTATTGTCAATTTTCAAAGTTCAACCACTTCATGATTCAACAGGGTCAAATTTTTTAGTTCAACGCCATTTGGTTCAAAGCGTATGGTTCAACACAATTTGGTTGAAGCGGTCAAGTGAATGAGTGGAACACAAGAAAATGATTAAACCATTGAACCATTAAACCTTAAACCAACAAGGTTCAACAGGTTCAAGGTTCAATGGGTTCAATCAGTTCAAAACGATCAAAAGACTTAGAAAAAAGGATGGCTTTAAACGCAAGATTAAATTGTTGAACCAAAATTAGTTTAATTAGTCAGTTCAATTGGCAGGTTCAAGGTGCTGCCCCAAAGCCAAAAGACAAACAACCCTTATGGAGGGCAGTGAACCAAGCCAAGTGCCCTTGCGGAGGGCATTGAACCAAGCTGAGTGCCCTTGCGGAGGGTAGTGAGCAAAAGTAGACAAAGATAATTTCTTCAAAAAAGTGAACCAAGGACAAATAGCCCTTGCGGAGGGCAGGTGAGGAGCAGATGGACCATTGCAAAAGCCCGAAAGATAGTTTCATGCTTGAACAAGTCCTTGCAGAGGGCACAGTTCTATTTTGGGAAAAGAACATAAAATGGTTAAGGCAAAAATCCTTCAGACTTTTTGTCTGAAGGAATTCACCGGAGAATAAAGCTCGATGGAAAGCCCGATGAAAAGTAGAAGCAAAGCAAAGGAAGATTTCCTTCAGACAAATTGTCTGAAAGAATTCCTTCAGACTTTTTGTCTGAAGGAAAAATCTATTGAAACATAAAACCCATCGAGGAAATAAAACCCTGAAGGCTGCCTGAAAGATCTCGAAGGGTAGGTACCCTTACGGGAGGCTCTCATCAGGGAAAGTGGACTATTTCTCAAAACCCCGAAGGGCAAGTTCCCTCAGAGAAAGATCAAACCTCAAGTTGTAGCGAAACGTGCCACATGTCCCTCATAAAGATGCAGCGAAAGCTACCACGTGTCCCTCATAAAGTTGTAGTAGAAGTCGCCATGTGTCCCTTATAAAATTGTAGCAGAAGCTGCCAAGTGTCATCTTCCGAGACACAGTTTCTAATAAGTTAAAAAGCTGCAGAACATGCCACGTGTTTTGTTATAACTCAGCAGAAGTCACTATGTGTCAACATCCACAACTTCTTCCTTTTATTGAGTAAGGACTGTGGTGGGTCCCGGGTGAGTGGCTAAACTCGAATGGAACGTACCATGTGTCATCCTCTGTAGGATTCTCAAAAGACATCTAAAGCCTCTACAAATTAAGTGGATGTTGCCACGTGTCCTCGCCTATTTCACAATGGAAGGTACCATGTGTCACTTGTTGAGATAAGCAAAAAGTGGCCAGAGCAAGTGGGAAAGACATGAAGGAATGGCTAAGGAGGATGACGGTCCCGCAACCATCAAATTGAGGGCAACCAATTAGCCGTTGGCTTTCAAATGATGACAGACCCAAACATGTCAAATTTACAATAATGAAATAACTGTTGGTCCTTGCAAACTTAAGCACAGACCCTGTGAACAATTTCAGTGACCGGCCAAAGAGATAGCCCGAGGGCTTAGATCACATAGATAAGGATGAAATACAGCCAGGAAAGGGGGAACGATGGAAAAAAATTAGAAATATCCATGCATGGGATATGTTTCTAGAAGGTAAAGCAGTCCACCAAGTGGACATCAGAGAGCGTGAACATTCAATGGCGTGGCATATTTTTCTGCATTGAGTAGAGCGAACAACTATGCACACATAAGGAAACACATCAAGCGGCCCATATTTAAAATTGATGCTCAATTCCAGTATAGCCCATGGACATAATTTATAATGCATTAAAGAAATTGAATGTATTGTAGCACATTTTTGTGAAACAAAATGCCCAAGTCTTTCTTGGAGCACTATATATTGGACTCTCTCTTATTGTTTTAGGAGATCTCTCTCTATTATCAGAAACAAAACTCTGCCAAAATTGAAAGGCATTACTGAGACTTTGAGCTTAGATTGTTGATCATATTTCATTATTTGAATAAGAAAACAAGTGACTTTTCAGACTTTGTGTTGGAATAGCTTGGTTGTTGGGGAAATTATTCTTATGTCTGTTTCCTTAATAGCATTTTTTTGTCCATTTAATTGAATAAGCAGAATTAGTGAAAATAATCAGGAAGATGTCCTTAATCTAGTTGTAGAGAGAATTTATTCCCCCACAATTGCCTTTAGTGTGTTTTCTTTTTATTGTTGTGTAAAGGATCTTAGGACAACTTTGTGCCCTCATTATCCTTCGTATTCTGTTTCTATGTAAAGGACTTTGGGATGACTTTGCACCCTCATTGTCCTTCATATTTCACTCTTTGGAAATTGAGGTGGAGACTTTGTGCTACATTTCATCTTGATGTGTTACTATACCTTGTTACAGTTACTTGTCACCACTCGAAAGGTTCCTTTTGTCTGTTGAACAACACTTCTGAAAGAAGAGGAGTGTCTTTTGTCATTTCATTAGGATTTCTCTTTTGATTTATGAACATCATCTCTAAAAAAAGAGAGATGGATGGTTTATCCTACCCCTAAGTGTTATTTTTTGCTTACATATATAGTATTTAACTCTGGCATATTTACAGGGAACCTCCCCTTAATGAGAGGAGAGATTTGTCCCCTTTTGATGTAGTAAACCTACACATCTGGCCGACCAATTTCCCTATGTTATGGTTGAAGACACCTATTTTGCTCATCAGTTAGCTAATTGACAAAATATTCACCCAACAAATGCTACTAGGCATTATCTCTAATTCCAAATTATTGTTGCACAATTGGTGAGGTCTAACTAGTTTGTTGTTGTTGTGTCATTTTTGGGCTTCAGTATGTTGCATACTAGTATTGTGCTGATGGAGGTGTCCAACTCAATGAAGGAGGGGTCCAACCAGCCAGACCTTGAGGCTAATACTATGACAAAATAGGAATCCATTGTGGACCTGCTTGGGTTGCACAACCTTTATCGACCTATGGGCCTAGAATCATTTATTTCACCAAGGACACTTGTTACACAGTGATAGAAAATACATTTTTTTGTGATGTCCTTTTTGATCTCCTGCAAATCCCTACAGTTATTTTCATCATGATTGTGTGACTTATAAAAATTGTAGTATAAATTATGTAGGTTCTTGACATACTATTAAATAAGATGGCACTGCATTCTTGCATGCCCTACTACGTGATAGTTTTTACAAAACTCTATTTTGATCTTAGGATAATCTTTCATATGGTGTCCTTCTTTCTCACAATCCATACACTAGAGATTCAATTTAGGTTTATCTACCTCATGATATTGCTCCATTCTCTTCATAAAAGCTTGCAATGTAATTCAATCTTAGAATTTATGACATGAGCTTCCCCATAATCTTCAATTTTCTCCACTTGTAGTGTAGAAGATCTAGTATCTACTTTAGTAGCATATTAAGTTTGATAGTAGCAAATTTGATTCTAAAACTTAGTCCTTCAATAAACCATACAAATTCATCTTTGTCTTTTAAGGCAAATTCCACTTTACTCAACATCAAAGAATATATGATCATAGTCATAGATTGATTCTTCTGACTTCTACCCTATCTCCTTCAAGTCTTAAATAGTCTAAATTGTATATTTATTTATCTTGAACTCTACGACAAGCCATCCTCAATCTGTTGTAGAATTACTTATTGAATTCTTTGTGGTACATAAACTCAAATGCTCTTTTGGTTAGTGCTCTTACTAACTCTCACTTTTTGATAGCTTTATCAATGATGCCCTTAGCTTGCCATCTCATTTCACAAGTTAGTAAGTATTGTTCAGGGTCCGTAAACCCATCATGCATTACCATATTTATAAATGCTCCTATTGCACCCATTTTGTAAGCTCGTATCGAGGGGATCTGCTATGTAGTTGTTATAAGAGAATGTTGCATTCTATGTGATCTTACTTGCGTACTATGAAGAATTATCTACGCACTAGGAGAGTCAACCTACACACTCTATTTTTTTGTGTTTCCTTCTTTTCTTTGCTTTATTTCAACAAGACCTATGGCCTTTAAAGCCTTTTGAATTGATTTTGTTTCAATTTCAATACCCCAATGATGCACTTGTTCTAAAAATGGTCCTTTCCAACTACTATATTTCCCTTTGCCTGATTGGAAACTTCTATTGGAATATAAGAAATTGGGTTGCGAGGATGTGTGCTCTTATGGTGAATGATTATTTCTTATGACTTATTCTTCTTCTATGTTTGAACCTATGATTACTCTGTGACTGTGTTTTACTTGTTTACTTAAATATTCATGTCCTTCTGATAATACTCGTTCCTATAACTATGCACTACACCTATCATCCAATTGCTCTACTTATACACTACTCTCACCTTCTTCTTTGAACATCTCTTCTTCCTCTCATTCTTCATCATTTACTTATATATGTTGTCATTCATCATCTTCTTTATATGTCCTCCATTCTTTGTCTCTTTCATCTCACTCATCATGTTTTCTTACTCATTCATCACCTATTTTACTACAACTCTTGCCTCTAATAGTAGTTACCTAGGTATTTTTCTATTTACTCCATCTATTTTATTATCATAGCTCACATTATGAATATAGACTTTTCTTTTATCTCTTCTTCCCAAATGTCTCCATTATATATTCAGGTTCAAGCCTTACCGACTCATCTAATTATCAATCACTTTCATGTCACACACACCCCCATATACCTAAAGTGACTACTCCATATTGGCTAGAGTAGGCACCATGGCCTTATCTACAACCAACATCTTCACAAGAAGAGGTAGTCACTGCAAAAAATTCCCTTGAATTCATATAATAAACAAGTCCTGTGCAGCTTCGAAAACTATGTATCCTTGTACTACAAACATGGTTATGTATCCATTTATAGTAGTAACAACCCAAGAATCTATTGCTCTTGTCTAATCAGTTTCCAATTTCTATAATTGGTCTATCTTTTCTTCAGTCCAGATTATTACTTCTTTTGTTCTTGGGTTAAAACATTAATATGCCAATCGTAATAGCTAGTTAGCTAGCAATTCAAGTAGCTCACACCAATTTTTTTTGTAAATCTCTCCATAAATATGCTCTCAAATGATTTCTTGTAAGGTTAGACCAGTCCATTTTGATTCTTCTTCTACAAAATTTTATACTCTTTGGTCTAACTATGTCTCAATATCTCTCTGCCTTGGTAACCATCTTAGCATAATTTCCACCAAAAGGAGCATTCCCATGCTCACCACACCATTGTTATAGAGGTTTCTAAAGCAGTAGAACATGCTAAAGATGAAGATAGCTAGGTTCTACTTTAGTGTGTAGGATAGTGCATTGTGTTCATACAAAAGGTTGGAAAATAGAGACATGTCAAGTATGAATTATCATGTGTTGAGTAAAAAGTTAAAAAACCAGTGATTCATTAACATAAATAGAGTATTCAAATTAAATTAGATAGAAAGTATGCAAACATTATATAAGAGAATGCATGAAATAAATAAAGTAAAAAACCACACATGTAACCATAAACATATAAGTCTCTATTGATCTCTTCAAAATTGGAACTCTATTCTTCTTACAAACACAAGTATATATAGACATTTGTAGTATATGATTGTTCATATTCTTCTCTTACTTGGCACCAAAAGTAGAGTATGTTCATATTATAACCTATTATAAGTTATGGGGATAAGACAAAATAGACTTATACACAACAAAATGAGTACATAATGCATGAATATTAGACAAATATCCTACGTAGCTTTACAATCTGATTTCTTCTCCCAACACCATCATCCATTTAACAACTTTGACTTGGTCAAATATGTCTACTACAATAGATCTTTGAAAAACAAGCACTTTCATGTAGGGTCTATTTACTCATATGAAAAACCAATCACACCAGGAGATGCTTGGGAGAGTTGAATACAACCTCCAATACTTAATTGGTCATATAAAATTGTTCTGAGCTCTTTAGAACAAGATCTTCAACATCAGGTCATTATTAGGGTTCTTTGAGGGTTTAAACCAACTTCTTATCTTAACAATCATTCATAAAACTTAGCTCCTCTTTCTAGAAACCAATGCTTGTAAATTTGAGCTAGAACCCTTCCTCATCTACCATGAACAACTTAGATTCTCATGCAGATGCATGTATTAATGAACACTTGAAAAACCTTCTTGGGTGGATTACTATTCATTCTATGCACTTGAGAAACCTTAAAACACATTTCAAGCCTTTTTTTGTAGATCATGACTTGAAACTTTATGCGCATACTAAAAACAACTTGATTCACCTTTTTCAATGTTCAACTGCTCACCCATGTCTTGAAAACTAATCCTAATACCCCATCTAGCCACCATCTCTTTCTTTGCTTTCTAGGCCTTGACCTGAAAGTCTCATTAGGCCTTGAAACTGACCTTCTATCCATTGTCCAAGCTCTCAACACCTAATATACATGTCATGAAATATTTTATCATGCTCAACTACTATAAAATTTTCTTCAAATGTCTTGTCAATAGGTCATGATGCCTCATTAGGCTGAGTAGGATCTACAACTAGTCTAATTGCAGACTTGGACTGAAGTACTTACCCTTGTAGACTTCACCTTGAAAGTCTCCTAAGTGATTCAATGCCTCTTATGTATGCTCAAGCAACCTTATGTAATTACTCTTATTTAGATCTTAAACAAATCATCTTTATGGCTCACTCAGAGCATCTTCGAAGCTATTTATAGATCTTCAGAGCTCGACTAAGGATCTTTGTAGCTCACTCAGAGCATCTTTAGAGCTACATACGCAAATCTTTGGAGCTAGCATTATAATCATTTTCAAGGCCCTCAACACCTCATGTATAAACTCAAATAACCTCTCTCATGCTCAAACATTGTCGAACATTCTTCTGAGCATTCACATCTTCGTAGCTCATTTGGAGCACCTTTAGAACTACTTACACAGATATTCAAAACATATAGTTTCTTCTTCAGAGCTTACTCATTTCATCATGCTACCTGCACATACCTTCTCATAAGGTCTCAAAGCTTACTTGAACATGCACCTTCACAAGAACCTTTGACATCAATGATAACATTAAATAACAAAACTCAACAATCAATGATAATGCTCAATAATCTCCCCCTTTGTCATTGATGACAAACACACTTGAAAAACTATATCAACCAATCTTGATGACAATCATCTCTTAGAATTCATTCTTGCTTTTTCTCACCCTTTTTGATCTTGCCTTTTCTCTCCCTTTTTGATCTTTACTTTTCTCACCTTTTTTGATCTTTCTCCCCCTTTGACATTAATGACAAAGATCTTCCAAAACTATCATCTCTTTTAGAATTAACTCAAATTACAAGATCACTTCAACACATATCAAGTTTAGTCAACAACCTGAATAGCTCCCTCTCAAACCAAACATCCACCATGCTTTTGTGAATAGTAGACATCAGGGGTCTCTTGTAGCTACTGGAACCATACTTTCTCCCTCTAAGCTGATCTACCTCTCACAAACACTAGATTGCACATAATCTTCAAAAACTATGGCAACCACTCATGGAAACTTCTCTTGCTCAGATCACTTCTATCATATTCTGAACAATCTTCCCTTTTTAAATCCTTCTCCCAGCTGGTCCATCAAAAACTTCAATAACAGAATCTGTGAAGCATCTCAGACATATCTTCCCTTTAATATATGCATACTTTTATCGTGATATCAAAAGCAGTCACTCTCTTGATAAAGAACTCAGATCTACCAAGCTCCCCCTTAGACCAAACATATCTTCTTTAAATTAACTAGGAACACAATATCACTTAACTTCCTTTTCGTGACTAGAGAGGACCAAATTCTTGACCACACACAAGACTATCCCATTATTAACTCCAACTAGAGAATTAGGGACTCCCCTTTTGTCCTTATAGATCAAGATCAACTACTTGTACAAATAGATCTCAAAGCTTACCTCTTATTAACCAATTGTCTACACTTTAAATCCAAAAACCTGATAACAACCTTAGATCTCTCATCATGATACCTACTATACTTCAAACCACAGAGCTATCGACATAGGAATGGATAATATCCATCTTCATCTCTTGGCTAGCAACACAGATAACCTGGAATCTTCTCAAAATAAACCTTCTATGACTACAACCTCATGCTTTTGTTGATAAAAGAATTTCTTCATGAAGCTTAATGGAGCCACCCTATTTTATAGGACACTAAAACAACATGAACTCAGGAGATTCCTATATTTCCATATTTTTACAAGACTGAATATTCTTTAACATCCTTCTAGGCTTGATTGACACTATAGGTTTGATCTCATCACCAACCATTTGATCATCAATGTGAGCTGACAACAGACATTCCTAACTTGATTTCACACCTAGGGCATTCTCTATCTCAGCAAGCAGTCCACTTGACCTTGTATACTGATCATGACTCATCTTTGCTACCTTTGGTTTTCGTACATTCATTTATCTTCTTTTTTGTACTCTAAGAGTGTTAGGTTGTGGAGCTAAAAGCTTCACTGATGCAGACATGGAGAAGGCCATTGGAGGGGTTGCTGAAGGTTGCTGAGCGTCAGAGCAACCAGCGTCGGTCTGATCAGCCGACGTCGGTAGGATAGTGAAGAGAAGCAACCGACGTCGGTCAGGGATCGGCCGGCGTCGATCACCTCCAGGCAGACAGGGACCGACGTCGGTCGCCTGTGTGGTTCGACTGCGAGCTTATTACGGGCAGTTAGCTAACGAACCAAGTGTTTGCATGATTAGAGCTATTTTTAGACTGAGAGCTGCGGATCTAATTATTGTAATTAGATGTCTAATTATTGTTTGGATGAGATCTATATAATAGACTCATGGTTGTATTGGAAAAGTGTTCTAGTTTGAGTTGAGCAAAGTTTGCTCCTTCTGTGTGTGAAGTGAGTAAGGGTGTTCCTCCTAGTTCCCTATCAGTGCCAAGCTTGGTACTGGTTGGAGAATCATAAGGACTTGGTGAGGCAAGGACAAGGGTTCTTCAGGGTGTAGAGTGATCTACATGGTAAGTAAGATCGTTGATCTGCAGGTGTATGTGTGTGCAAGGTCAAGGTTCACAGGGGAGCAGAACCGTGTTTGATTTGTAGATGTGCAGGATCATATAGACAGCAACACAACAGGGAGCAGTATCAGGCAGGATCTACTTAGAGTACAGGTGTGTACTCGGATAGAGCAAAGAGGAAGGCAAGGGAGTTCCTTCCATAAGTATGGTCTGTTGAATTGCAAGTTATTGCAGGTTCATGGGAGATCTACTTGAAGTACGTGGAGTACTTGTTTGAGTGTGTGGAGCACTTGTGGTGTGCGTGGAGCACAGGAGGTGAACACCAACTCTGTATTTTGAGTTGGGTGTTGGGACCTGAGAGGGAGAGCTTTGGGGAGAAGATTTACTGTTCACTTGAGGTGTGGGAAACCTCTGTAAGGTGGTGGAGAAGAAGTGGCATCTTCTTTATTGTATTCTTTTCTGTATAAAGTGTTAATACAATTTGTGTATTGTCTCTCATATCATGTGTTATTTTGAATTCTAGTTACTTGGTGAATCTGGTTAATTTCCGCATATTAAGTTGCTTGGTTTGGTAATCATATTGTGCTCTTTTGGTGGAGTAAGATCCTAACAAGTGGTATCAGAGCTTTTGGTTGGGATACTAACAGATTGATGTAGATCTGGGTAGTGTGTTTTGATTACAGGTTACTCACAGGGTTTCTGTTTGAGTGGGAGTTGAGCAATGGCAGATGAAAGTAAGCTAAGAATGGAGGAGTTGAAAAGCACAGATGGTTACTCACGGTACTATGGAAAGAAAGAGCAGGTAAAAGATTATTGTTGGTTGGTAGCAGATCAGCATGAAGAAGCTGAAGAAGTAGATGTAGCAGGTGTTGTTGCATAGGATGCTCTGGGAGGTTTCTTGGATAAAGTTGAATCTTGGATAAAAGATTCGGTTGCCTCTTTCCATGCAGCCCTAGGTAGAGGAGCTGGTAAGCCTTGCCAAAGTATTGGCAAAGGGGAAGTGAAGCTGAAATTGCAGGCGGCCAACACACAGGTGTTGATGAAGGTCATGCAGGGCCCAGGTTTGGAGATATGGCTAATTTCTTCAGAAAGATTGGGTGATGAGAGATGCACAAGAACTCTCACAGTGGATGCACTTGAATTAGCTGGTGGTAAGAAAATAGGTATTCTTTATCTACTTGTTTATATTACTGATTCTTCTTTTGTTGCGGAGACGTGGCTTCGTAGGCTTGGTCACATGAGCAGGAAGGAGATGCATGTTCTTAAGCGGAAGACAGATATATTTGATAGGCTTAAGAACTGGAAAGCCTTGGTGTTTATGGAGGAGATGGCGGACAGAACCCAGTGGATGGTGCTGGATACTTCTGAGCAGGGCAGTTTGGACATGGGTTTTGATTCAAAGAAGCTCGCGGGTAAAAAGTCATCACTCACAGGTGAACACAGATACCGATGTCGGTCAGGAGGAACCGGCATCGAACAGACAGGTGCCGATGTCGGTCATGTGCAGACCGAAGCTGGCGATGTCAGGCAGGTTAAGACCGACGTCGGTCATGGGACTGACGTCGGCAGTATGTAAGACCGATGTCGGTCAGAGGACCAACGTCGGCAGCAGGGACACCGCAGGGTCGGTAGTCAGGGACAGACGCATGGGAACCGACGTCGGTCGGATGCAGACTGTGGAGTGACTGAGGTCGATCACTGTAACAGATTTTGGGTGGACAGCACACTGTCAAGGAGTCTCAAACACCCATACGGAGGACTGAAGATGTAAGTAGGCCCTCAAATTTGTTGTTCCTCTTCTTTATACATGTTGTTGATTGTAGAGCAGGAAGGATCCAGGAAACAGGTGTGAGCTTGGCATGGATGAAGATGTGATTTCTTGGAGGAGAACCAGACAGGTGTGTTTTTGTAGGATTGCCAACAGGTATGAAAGCATAGAAATGAACGGATACCTTAGTAGAAGAATAGAGAGAACGGATACATGAGACGGAAGACCAGGTATATGGTCTTGAGGAGCTGAAGGACAGTGGTACAGGTTTTGACAAGTGGAGGATGAAGCATGGCTTCAGTCAATGTCAGGGTAACTACTATGGTTTGACTTACCAGGGGGATGGTGATTGCAACATCATTCTGTTGCTGTATGTGGATGGTACGCTAGCTAGCTGGTTTTGTACATACAGGGTTTTACTGAGCTAAGGGTAAGATTAGTTCAGTGGCATGTCATGAAGAGTTTGGAGCAGCGGAATTCTTTGACATGGGAGGCATGGAGATCACAAGTTGATTTTGTGTCGAGTGGGAGCTGATGTGAATCAGGTGTTGGCGAGGTTCAGGATGCAGAGTCGAAGCACACTAAGGGCTGGATAGGTACAGTGTCTGAAATCACATGAGGTCTGGTATAGACCTGAGTATTCCCATGCAGTGGGAGCTGTCAGAGAGTTAGGAGCCAATTCGGGGAAGTGGGTTCTCAGGTATTTGAGAGGGACCGGCAACAGGGATTCATGCTATGCAGGGTCAGGACTTCACTACATGTGTTTGTAGGTTTGGATGTGGCAGGGTACTCGGATGACAGGAGGTACACCACGGGATGTGTGGTGGGTTGTCTTCAAGATTGAGCTTGAAGAGGGATACAAACCAGGAAACAGATTAGATGGGGTACAGGTACAGGTACAGTGCAGCTATTTATCTCCAAGTGGGAGATTGTTAGGTTGTGGAGCTAAAAGCTTCACTGATGCAGACATGGAGAAGGCCATTGGAGGGGTTGCTGAAGGTTGCTGAGCGTTAGAGCAACAGGCGTCGGTCTGATCAACCGACGTTGGCAGGATAGTGAAGAGAAGCAACCGACATCGGTCAGGGATCGACCGGCGTTGGTCACCTCCAGGCAGACAGGGACCGACGTCGGTCGCCTGTGTGGTTTGACTGCGAGCTTATTATGGGCAGTTAGCTAACGAACCAAGTGTTTGCATGATTAGAGCTATTTTTAGATTGAGAGCTGCGGATCTAATTATTGTTTGGATGAGATCTATATAATAGACTCATGGTTGTATTGGAAAAGTGTTCTAGTTTGAGTTGAGCAAAGTTTGCTCCTTCTATGTGTGAAGTGAGTAAGGGTGTTCCTCCTAGTTCCCTATCAGTGCCAAGCTTGGTACTGGTTAGAGAATCATAAGGACTTGGTGAGGCAAGGACAAGGGTTCTTCAGGGTGTAGAGTGATCTACATGGTAAGTAAGATCGTTGATCTACAGGTGTATGTGTGTGCAAGGTCAAGGTTCACAGGGGAGCAGAACCGTGTTTGATTTGTAGGTGTGCAGGATCATATAGACAGCAACACAACAGGGAGCAGTATCAGGCAGGATCTACTTGGAGTACAGGTGTGTACTCGGATAGAGCAAAGAGGAAGGCAAGGGAGTTCCTTCCATAAGTATGGTCTGTTGAATTACAGGTTGTTGCAGGTTCATGGGAGATCTACTTGAAGTACGTGGAGTACTTGTTTGAGTGTGTGGAGCACTTGTGGTGTGCGTGGAGCACAGGAGGTGAACACCAACTCTGTATTTTGAGTTGGGTGTTGGGACCTGAGAGGGAGAGCTTTGGGGAGAAGATTTACTGTTCACTTGAGGTGTGGGAAACCTCTGTAAGGTGGTGGAGAAGAAGTGGCATCTTCTTTATTGTATTCTTTTCTGTATAAAGTGTTAATACAATTTGTGTATTGTCTCTCATATCATGTGTTATTTTGAATTCTAGTTACTTGGTGAATCTGGTTAATTTTCGCATATTAAGTTGCTTGGTTTGGTAATCATATTGTGCTCTTTTGGTGGAGCAAGATCCTGACAAAGAGCTCCAAACTTCCTATTTTGACTTGATGACGTTCCAACTCTATTAGGATATAATCTTGTAATGTGTCTTATATTATGATGGTTGTAACAAATCACCTTATACATACCATTTATATAATGTGCATTATGACTCCTTCCATAGTTCTATGAGTACTCATTCTTGAAGGGTCTTTTACATTCTCTTGCTCTATGACCAAACTGACTACATACAAAACAATAACCATTGAAAGAACTAACATACCTTATAGCATTGGGTTGTTTGACAGATCTTTTCATGTTGACCTTTTTAACTTCAACAGTCTTTTCCTTGTCTTGAGATGCCTTCTTTTGGTCTTCTTTGAAACTAAGACATGTCTTGTCACTTGCAGACTTTTGACTACTCGAGATATCATCTAGAGGCTCATCACTCTCTTCAAATTTCACAAATCTCTTCACCTTTCTAAATGTTTGATCCAACTCAACTTTTAGATATTCTATTTCAGTCTCATATCTGATACAATCTTCCTCTTTATCCCTTAGGCTTGCATTAACTACCTCCATCTGTTCCTCAACTTGATTAATGATGTCATCATACTCCTTGGAAGTGTTGCTCAGTCTTTCATCAAAAACTCAAATTTTATCCTCATAATCCTTTACTAATGACCTCAGTTTATGATTCTTTCTTCTTTAAAACTTTAACTCCTCTAGGGCACTTACCAGCTTTGCCTCAAGATTCACTTTAACTTCTCCTTCTTCATTGTCATAGTATACATCTTCGTCTGATCCTATATCAACCATAAGGCCTTTCCCATTTGAGCAACTCTCGTTGTCTGATTCTATGGCCATGAATAAGATTTCATTGTTGTCATGTTTAGGTTCATTACTACCATCATCACTGTTAGATGTGCCTAAATCACCTACATCAGATGAGTTGCCTTCTTTGGTATATAAATTTATTGAAATTTATCTTGTTCTTTTAAGAGATATAGACATTTCTATCATCTCCTTGGTGTTCATCATGTTCTTCATTATGCTTAGATTTATCCTTATTGGGACACTTGGATGCAAAGTGACCAATCCTGCCACAACTAAAATATTTAAGGGGTAACTTACCCTTGTATCTACCTGAGGCAAACCTTACCTTCATAGCAAACATTGCTATGAGTTCATCCTCATCAATATCTGAACATACCTCATATTTGACCTTCTTGTACTTTGACTTATTTTCAACTTTAAAAGTTCCTTCCTTATTGGGAGGTCTTCCTTCATTTGTTCTCATCTCATAAATATTCAAGATGCCATGAAGCCCATCCATATCTAGCTTGTCCAAATCCTGCATTTTTTCTACTACATACACCTTAGAGATAAACTTAGGATTTATTGATCTCAACACCTTTTGGACAACAATAAACTCTTTCACTTCTTCTCCCAATCCTCTATTCATCAATCCTCAATAGGTAGGATGCAATGGTTTCAATCTTCAGGATTTCAAACTATCTTTTATGAGTTTGTAACTTGGTCAACTTCACCTTGGTGTCTCCTTCATATATGTTCTTAAATTTTTTCCATATATCTCTAACTGATACATAATGCTTCACCTTTACAAGATCTACCTCTGATAGGCCATAAAGAATGGCATTCATTGCCTTGGAGTTATTTTCACTAGCCTTCTTACTTGTTGTATGTGATGGTGGAATAAGAGGTATAATATAACCATCTACAACTGACTACCAAATATCATGTCCTTGTGACATTAGATATATATTCATTTTGACATTCCAAAAGGCATAGTTAGATCTATTGAACAATAGAGCTTTACTGGTAGAAAAATCACCTTCATCTTGCTGACAAGTCATCCTTGCTTCTTAGGATCTCTTTTAGGCTTTTAGATATGCTTAAAAGGACCATGTTACGATACCAGTTTTTGGAAACAAAATTATTGAGAGGGGGGATGAATTAGTCTTCAAAATTTTTCATTCAATTCCACTTAAACATACATGAACCATTCTAACAAGCATGTACATCTTAGCAAGCATAAACACTAAATCATAAGAGCAAGAAACACATGAACATAGCATATACATGTGAAAAACGTATAGGGAATAAAACCCATTGATGAAGAAAATGGAATACATTATTATAAGACAAACACCAATCTTTAGTGAAGCACCCACTTCACATGGAGCACCAACCCCAACTAGCTCAACACCAACTTAGCTACGATTTAGTAAACACCCACTTGCAAAAAGGCACCAACCCCCTAGATGACTTAGCACCAAATCAAACACTTGAAACACTTGATCACCTTAAAAAACCCTTATTGTTTATATAATAGATGATGATATTCATTATTATCTCTTCGCTCATTACTATCCCTCTCAAACTAATCTCTAGCCTTCTTTGCTCAACTTGCCCTCATCATGACTTGATTTGGTCATCTGACCTTGATATTCATATGAAAAAACCTCTATGAGATATTCATGACACTTATTTGATGGTCTGCATGACCTCATTCTGATCACCAATGTTCTATATCATTCACTTATTCTCTACTTTCTCTTCACACCCAAATAGGCCTAATCAGCCTTAGTTTTATACAAGTCACTTGATCATATCCTTTTAGTCAGCCACATAATTATACTCTTAGGTCAGCCATATAATAGGTATTTTCACAAATAAAATAACATATCTTAATCATGAATTAATCAATATTTTAGTTTGGCCATAGCTCAATTAGCCCTTATTCCTCTTTTAGGCTTTATGGAGACCTAATAGGCCTTCTTAAAAACACATTACCCTTTGATCTTATAAAAGCATATTAAAACATCTCATATGGTAGGGAAACATCATATGCCACTCCAATGGACCTTTTAAAACTTCACTTTAGGTCCATAATATCTATTAGGTCCAACCACCATTTGAACTCTTTCTCAAAACATTGTTCATAAAAACCCTGTGCATACACAAAAAACATGTCTTGAACAACTGAGGCATAAATTCAATTTTGAAAAATAACCATGGAAAAAAATTACATATTTATAAACCTTATGACCTTAGGGTCATCAAAAACTTTACCAGATGCTTCAACTTAGGGTATACAACCTCAAATTCTTCTATGCAAGATGCTCACTCAAAATTGCCAACTGACTTCAAAACACATTCAAGAAAACATGAACTTATGACACTTGATTGAATAAATTCAAGGGTTTTTAATGCATGAATAAGATCTTATATCATCTTAAGATCAAATTCAACCCAATATATCATAATCTCTTATGGAAACTATTGGTCTTGTAGACTAATCTACTGATCTACTCTCTCACAGACTCCACTCAGCCAGATAAGCCATTTTGGCTTCAATGTTACAACTTCTTACACTGACTTCCAAGATTCTAAAAAGCATGGATAGATCAATAAATTTCCAAAAAACATCCTCATATATTTCAATCCATCATGAAAACACATCAGGAATCATCTTCTCATATTTGCCTAATTTTCTTACTGTCTATATCATTAGGTCTGTAAGTGATCGGTCAACTTGGATCACCAATTTTGCACACTTGAGATATGGAAATTATCCAAAAACCTTCATGTACAATAGTTACAAGTCTCACACTTTGACCTTCATCCATTTAACAACTTTGACT
The DNA here is from genome assembly GCA_037957365.1 of Torreya grandis. Classification (NCBI taxonomy): domain Eukaryota; kingdom Viridiplantae; phylum Streptophyta; class Pinopsida; order Cupressales; family Taxaceae; genus Torreya; species Torreya grandis. The sequence continues at coordinate 3,934,496 of JARHVA010000610.1, read as the reverse complement.
TGGTAAACTCTATCTACTACAATAGATCTCCAAAAAATAAGCACTTTCCTATAGGGTCTGTTTACTCATCTGAGAAACCAATCACACTTAGAGATGCCTAATATAGTTGAATATAACCTAAAATCATGTAAATATCCATATAAAATCATTCTAAGATCTTTATAACAAGATCTTCAACATCGGGTCATAGTTAGGGTTCTTTAAGTGTTTAGACCAACTTTTGGTCTTAACGATCATTCATAAAACTTAGCTCTTCTTTCCATAAACCAATGATTGAAAATTTGAGATAGAACCATTATTAATATACCATGAATAAATTATATTCTCATGCAGATGATACACATGCCAATAAGCACTTGAAAAACCTTCTCGAGTAGATAACTCTTCATTTTATGCACTCGAGAAACCTTGAAACACTTTTCAAGTCTTTTCTTGAAGATCATGACCTAAAACTTCATGCACATGATAAAAATAACTTGATCACCTTTTTCAATGCTCAACTACTCACCCATGTCTTGAAAACTGATCTTGATACCCCATCTAGCCACCATCATCTTCTTTGCTTTTTAGGCCTTGACTTGTAAGTCTCATTAGGCCTTGAAACTCACCTTATAACCACTTTCTAAGATCTCAAAACTTAATATACATGTCATGAAATTTATTATCATGTTTGAATGCTGTCAAACATTCTTCAAATGTCTTGTCAATAGGTCATGATGCCTCATTAAGCCAAGTAGGATCTAGAACTAGTCTAGTTGCAAACTTAGACTGAAGTACTTACCCTTGTAGACTTCACCTTGAAACTCTCTTGAGTGCTTCAATACCTCTTATGCATTCTCAATAAACCTTATGGAATTAATCTTCTTTATAGCTTTAATAAATCATCTTTGTGGCTGACTCAAAGCATCTTCAGAGCTCAACTAAGGTTATTTGTAGCTCACTCAGAGTATCTTCAAAGTTGCATATACAGATCTTCAAAATTGACCTTATAATCATTTTCAAGGCCCTCAATGCCTCATGTATAAACTCAAATAACCTCTATCACACTCAAACACTGTCAAGCATTCTTTGAAGCATTCACATATTTTTAGCTCATTTAGAGCATCTTTAGAATTGCTTACATAGATCTTCAGAGCATACAACTTCTTCTTCATCGCTTACTCATTTCATCATGTTACCTACACATACCTTCTCACAAGGTCTCAAAGCTTATTTGAACATAAACCTTCACAAGAACCTTTGACATCAATGAAAGAACCATGCATTTTCATAAGATCTTTTGACATAAATGATAACATTAAATGCCAAAACTCAACAATCAATGACAATGCTCAACATTACTCATTATTCACACCTAAACAATTGCATGCTTGATCAAAGAAGGGCCTAAGCAAAAATCATTATATCATACCATGCAATTTGATGGTGCACATTCCCTAAGGGATAACTACATGCAATTTGAGACCCCTAGCATTGGGATTGATGTAGGTAGTAGCTAGGACAATATGGGTTTTGCTCTGCACGATTGTAACACCCCACAACCCAATTTTTCCTTTCCTTTTTGTATTTGATCAATTTATTTTTTCATGTGTGCATGCATTGATTAGGGTTTTAGAGGAAGATTTAGCCAAAATAGTGACATAAATGAACCCCCATACGACATAAAACCATCTATAGGACCTCTAAAACCTCCCACAACTTCCCTAAAAGTTTCAGATAATCCCTACAAGAAGGACAATAACACTAGAATTAGACACTAGCACCATATGACACTACTGTCTTGATAGGGGCACTACTATTCAAAGCTAGATCTTAATAAAAAATCAAAAGATGAAAGATTCCTCTATGTCTGCTCAACCATTTTCAGTACCCTTATCCACATAAAACTCTGTTTATTTCTAGATAAGTTCTTTTTCTCTTCTCACTTGCTATTTTGGGAAAGTTCAATTAAATCAATAATTTCTAGTTTTATTCCATACTAACAACATACTCAGCGCTTTAACTACATAGGATTTACACTAGTAAAGCCTTAAAAGGTTAAAACACTTACTAATCACTTGTATTTTACATTATGCTACATGGATATACTAATTTTATATAATGACTTTGATACATATAGATGGAATAGTCTACTTTTCACTTCTTCTAAGATCCTTTGAAATGTGCTATATAGATAAAATAGGCTCGATATTGCTTGCCTATTATGTGTGGCCCTTGGATTTTGTGTGTAAATTACTTAAACATAACTACAAAAAATTTCTTGGTATATGCAACATTTGAACATGCCCATTATTTTTGGCCATTGGCCCTATGGATGCAATATTTGTTTATGTGGCATTGAACATGTCTATTATATGCAACCCTTGGCCTTATTGCATGACATTGTGTGACATTATTGTATGTTGTGATTGTGTGCTTGATGAACTTTATTAGTGATTCCATGATACATATCATGCACTTTTATAGATAGTTACCTTACTGCATATTTCACTGCTAAATCTATTTAGACATAACATTTTATAAGCATTGCCTTCAATATGTTATATACATGTTTCAAGTGATAATTGTATTTCATATGATAACATGCACTCCAACATGATGACATAATACCATATGATCATATCTTTATCACATGATACAATTAACTCTTCTTTTGAGATGAGGAACTTGTAGGCTACATTCTTCATCTTAGAAGGGGGCATCATAGTGAGACTATATTAGAGATTCAAACCTCCATGAAAATATTTGGGCCAAAATAAAAGCTCAAATATATGTAATACATGTTTCAAAAATACAGAGTACATATTTTCAAAGGTTTGAAGAAATATAAAATCACATTCTATAAGAGAGTATAGGTTTTCAAAGATTATTTAAAAATCAAACACATGACAAATATTATCGCATTGATACAAATTTTGGGGGTAAATGACATGCACATGCACTCACTTTTCAAAGACTCAAAACACATAATTATACACACTTGAATTCATATGCACGGGCATGTGAAAAATAATTTTAATATCAAGATTATAGGTTGCAAATACAATTACAAATTAAGTATATCGATGCATATCATTTTATATCATTGTCACATATTCAAAAGGTGCATGATACTCATTCATGCTTGAGATTGTTTAAATATGCAAAGTGATAAAATTCAAAGTTTCAAAGTTGCCAAATTTAGAGTTTCAAAGATAAAAATATTCAAATTCAAAGGCAAAATATTCATTTTAATTCAAGTATATGAGCAATGTAGTCATGATGGTGGCATACATATTCTTCATTCTCTTTCAATTATGCAAATTGTCTAGATCTATTTGCAACAATGTGATTCAATTTATGTGGTTAATGTATGTTTGAATCTGGTGGCACTCAATGATCTTGGCACTAATTCTAATGAACCTATTGTGTGATTCCATCTTTTATGCAGGTGATGTGTGTTCGAGTTTAGTGACACTCAATAACTTTGGCATCACTTCTAGCGAACCAACTATGGTTCCACCTTTTTGGGGATTAGTATATTATGTACTATTCCTTATTTATGAGGGTTAAAACAATACATCTTTCTAACTCAAAAGCTTTATTACTCAATCAAATTGGGACTTGATCACTCTCAATTCACCATTGGTTCAAATTATCTAAGTAATTCAATAAGGGGACACAATTCTCTATCATCAGTTATAGGTTATAAGGAAATTTGGTTTTACCTACATACACATGTAATCCTTTTGTTCTCTTCAATTTTTAAAGTTCATTTTTTTAAAAATTCAAAAGAACAAAACAATTGTTTCATGAGATGTTGCAGGGTTTGCTAAATTTAGGTACCTCGCACTATTAAAGTATCTACTCAAAGACAAAGTGTGTTGTACACATTCATGTTTAAATATTTCTCCTTTACTCTAGCATTTTCATTACTAGAATCAAGAGTGGCCAAATGTAGACACATAAAATTGGTCACAGATACTTGACATATCCTAAACCACATTACTTATGCTCAACTACATCACTCTTAATAATGATTCTTCTAAGTTATTTGTCTATATACGGCTTCAACCCCTTATTTTTTGTCACCTATGTACAAAACTTTCAATGTCAAATGCTTGAGTTATCTAAAACCACCTTTAGACTATCTTCAACAGAGGAAAATTATCTATGATCCCTCTCAACAAGTATGCACTAGATGGACAAGGGTGGAGTGTACTCTTATATACTTATAGTGGCCACGTCTTATGTAACATAATGATTAGTTTCTAAAATTTAAAACATATTTGTGGGTCTTCCTGCATGTTTCACATGGTTGGGTAAAGAAAACGGTCAAAAAAATTGCCTATAAATACATGTCAAGAGTCACTTATTTTCTCCAATTGCTATTCACTTGGTTCAAACATATACACTTTTACACATTGAGTAAATATGTCTTATTATCCCTGAGATCTGAATCACTCACAAGGAGTAGTCACAAGCCAAGTTAAGACTTTTTTAAATCAAGTTAATAAATATCATTTTCAAGCATTGAATCCATCTTCTAGCTGCATACATATAGTCAAAGTAGTACAATTGCACAATCACTTTAGGTGGGAAAACTACATGAGTTTGATTTCCCTCCTTGAAGTATCAAATACATAGGCAGTGGTCAATCATCAAGGGGGTGATTGAGGTTAAATCAACTAATTACACTCCATTTTTTTCTTATGGGTTTTCAAGTTATCAAAGTGTCACACGAGTTTTAAAGACAAAAGAAGACAACCAATGAATTTCTGTACAACAAAACCATAGTTGTGATATGTTAGATTACTCAACACTCATAGGCACAAAAAACACATCAAATAATTTTTATGTACAGTCAAATAGGATAAGTCCACAGTCAATGGAAGTGCACTGCGCTATTTTCCACTTACAGTGGTCGTGTCCAAGGATATTTTTTGCTTTTACCTTTGATCTATCATTTCTTGGATTATTCTATCTCTATCTTTTCCTGTCAATAGCTTATCACAATCAATTAAGACAAGTTTGTAGTTAACGGACTTAAACATATTACAATGTTGTCCACTTACAACAAACCTATCCATATTTTGTTTCTAATTTTGTGCTCAAGCTTGAACCTACTTAAGCATTTCTTCTTTTGATTTTTACTCTCAAACAATTAGAAAAGTCAAAAAATTTATGTGTACAAGCTAATTATATCTCTTCTTAATATTTTACACAACTAACAACTTCTCATATTTAACAATTTATTAAAATCATAATAGTTAATTATTGTACATCTTTAACATTCTTATATTTTCAATTCTACACCTATTATAACACATTACAATTTTATTTGCTTTTATCAAAAATAAAGTAAAACATAATCATTCTTTATTTTTTTTGGTAACATGTAACACTATCTCATATTAATGTAATCAAGTTTTAAAGTTTTGGAAAATATGATAATCATGTTACAATTTCCTTTGGTTATTTGGAATATTCACAATGTAAAATTTTAAGTAGTTGTGCAATGAACATGATTTTTATTTCCTTTGTTTGAGAAATGGGTGAAAGTTGTGTATAAACTTCAATTATTATAAATATAATATCAAATTAATGATAATGATGTGGGGGACATATTATTAATAAAGTTTGGTTTTGTATTTATCAAGATAAAAGTACTAATGAGCTTCAATACAATGTTTCAATGAACTGATGTTATGTAGAAATAATTAAACACTTTTTCAATAAATAATTAATCTTTAGTACATGCACAACAAATGGTCATCATTTATATTAAAGTTTTTAAATTAACTTCAATGTTTCTATGTTGTCGAAGTTTTTTGTGAACCTTTCTTGATTATTTTTTATAGGGACACAATCAAAACAAATATTTCCACCCATGATACATCTGTGGTCCTTTAATTTATATTTTTCATGTGTATCAAAAGGGATGAAAATAAAGTTGTGGATTACCTTGCAAAGTGTTTACCAGGGTTGGGGTTAATATATAGATTGAAAAAAGCTACGATAAATGGGAATTTTTCATTCATTGTTAATCATGATGCTAAACTAAATGATATACCATTAGGGCATGCATATGTCTTTAGTATTTAGGTGGGGATAATTTCAAAAGAGGAGGTTTATTCATGGAAAGACCATTTACAGGTTATAAGATCGGTAAATTTAGGTTTCATTAAAATTAAATGAATTTTATTTCTAAAGTGATGATGGTTGAATAACATGAAACCTTCCCGTAGTGGTCTTCAAAAGATGCTTCAAAAAAATTCTTACGTTTTAGAATCTTCTATGATTTAAGAATCGAAGTTCGTTAAGGGGTTATAGAAAGTATATAGATAAGGTTTACAAGAAATGTATTCAAAAGAAGTTGTTTATTATTTGTGTTATTTCATTAGTTGTTTAGTTATTTTACTATGAGATTTTGTTTGGCAAGACTGTTTTAGTCCTGCAACTCTATTTTAATCTTTCTATAATTAAATATTGATTGATTGAATACCCTTATGAGTATTCCTACTAACTTTGAATTTTTTGGTTAATTGAATTGAATTTCATTGTATTTACTATTTAAATTTTTGAGTTTGTTGCATATTACATGCAATAGTACGTGTTCTCTAAAATTTGAGTACTCTAAAGTGGAAATCGAAAAAATAAAGAGGAATTATGAAAGGAGAGTCTAGAAAACTCCTAAGAAGACTATGAATATTATAATAACATGTAGTCATTTGATAGTCTTTTTCAGGCTTAAGTCCTTGGGTTTTGTTGAAATTAAATTTGGTGGTAAACGAAAGAATTATTACTTTTCCTGTAGTTAAAAATCCTTGATGAAATAAATGTCTAATAGAGCAAACTTAAGAAGACAAGATAAAACATGTTAATGTGAAAGGTGCTAATAGCATAAATTGGCTTCCAATCTAATATGTTAAGCCCTTGGAAATATGAATTTAAATATTTTTGAGAAAATAATTAAAAATTAATAAAGAATCTATTATACCATAAAAGAGTCAAAGTATCATAAAGTTGCCATATGTGAATGTAAACCACAAATTCACAATAAATAATGAAAATGAAATACAAGTAACCGCAAGTTTGAAACATAATTAGAATAATGGGAAATTAAAAAGAATAAAAATATGCTAATAAGTAGAATCTAATTTATACTTGTTGAATGGGGTGAGCTTCGATGATAAAAGTATTGGGGATCCAAAACAAAGTTTTAGGTTCAAATCCCCACAAGACACTTTAAAGAATTGAAATGAGTAGACTAACACACCTAATTAAATAGGTTTGAGTAAATTATCATAACCAACTTGCTTGGTATTACATATTCTAATGGAATAGTGTCTTTTGATTTAAGCACAAAGGAGTCACTTATTAGAGCCTATGCACAAAATTATGTCAACAACAATTACTTATTGCTCCCTAACAAACGTATTTTCTACCTTCATCTTCATCATTTGAATGTATGGATAACAAGCCACATCAACATTTGAATGACCCCCTAGCTCTTTACATGATTTGTAACGCTGACACAAAAATAATGAAACGGTTCTTTATCTAGGAACCCATTACTTTAACAATTGCAAAGCTAAAGTAAATACTATCAAAACTTGTCAAGTACTAGAAATTTCATTATTCTTGTTTAATATTTCTAATTTGAATACATATATTCAAGTGTCCCATCAAAATATCATGACAAGTCAAAAAGCTCTTCAACCGCATCATACTCTATAAATATTTAACAAAGTGACCACATTACAATATTTATAATATATATGTATGCAATCCTTGTTTAAGATATGCTTGTTGCATTTATTGAAAAGTGTTAAGCATATCCTACCATTCTTAACTTAAATCTTAAAGAAACAAATATGCAAATTTCAATATTTTAAATGATCTTGCAAGCAATTGTCATACCACCTCATGCACTTCTAAATATTTGCGTTTCAACAAATATGATAGGGATTAGGCGCTACAAGGTCCTTGTTTCTTATAAACTATTAATATATTAGATTTACTAAATCCAACCTCTATCACGACCCTTATCTCTCTTATCTTTGTAATGGCCATGTAAATAAATTATCGCCTTTGACTTTGACTATCACACGTGACATCTTTTAATCACCCTATCTTCACAAAATTCTAATTTTGATTTACTTACGACCTTTTCTATACCCAGTCATAGAGTGACACTTGATACCCTCCCATAAATTAAAGGATCACAAAATACATAAAACCACTTTTATAGTTTGAATATCTTCTAACTTAAAATAAATTATTATATATAAAATAATAAATATAGATATAATTCATTACCTCACTTCCAATACATTTGGAAGTATTTCAGGGGCATTTGAATTGCATTTGTAAGTAACTTGCTAAGCAACTCATTTGATGTTTGTTAATTGATAGGAGATCAAAAATTATATGACACCAACCCAAAAAAAAAACAAAAAAAACAAATTCTATTATACCACTGGCCACGGTATCGTTATTTCCAAGGTTGGTTGTTTGCTTACCCCTTTCGTTGGTCGCTGTTGACGATCACATCTGACGTAACACCTAATTTCTTTCAGTACCATCCGCGAAAATAGTCATATCGATCTCGCACATCTCCCGCATGCAGCGGTTCCAAGGCACAAAGCACCTTTACGAATTGTTGACAACCGTCGGATGAGTAAGGCTTGTGAGACAGATACACACCCGAAAACATAAAATATCAGTGGAAAAATTATACCTTTTCCAAGACCCTCGGAAATTTCAGAAAAAAAAAAAAAGAAAAAGTGGGATATTCTTCGTCCCTCGTAAACTCCTTGCAACTCTGCCTCACTTGCAGAATATCCTTCCGACAACCAACTGCAATCAGGCGTCGCTGCCCGTCGGATCCAGTATTGGGTGACAATGGAGGCAAATATGCCCGTAATTTATTCCCTTCATTTTCACTGAACCCTAGCTAAGCTGCAAATACTTCCATATTTATATTTATTTAACAGTAGAAAATAAGTATTTACAATCCGAAGATTCAAACAATCCTGCGGTCTGTGCTCTAATAGCAAAGGAAGGTATTTGCAGTCATACATGAAATCTTCTTAGAAATAATAATTACGCTCTCTGTGTTGTTTTTCTTGGCACAAAAATGGCGGAGGTCCAGGCTGAAGCTCAGCCTCTGCCAAATGTAGAGGTGTTACCGGAGGAACTCGAAAAAGCCTGTGCGATTAACGTTCCCGCAGCCAAATTTGGCGGTGATTGGAGAAAACATGCAGCCGTGAAGGTTTCGACGGAGTTTGACAGCGAGTCGAAGAGTGTTATTAATAAAATATCGGCTAGGGTTTTGGACGGGCTTGGAAAGATTAAGGCATCGTTTCAGAGGGAATTTGACGGGCAGATCAGGTATCCTCAGCTAGGGTTGGTCACAAAGCATTTGGCGGTTTTGTATGATCATGATGACCGCAATGCTCTTGTTACGGCCTCCGCTGATCTCGGCCGCCGGCTTCAGATCAAGCTGCTCACCGATGTTAAGGTAGGTCTCATTAGTTTTTAAGTATATATTTGTTTATGGGAAAATAATCAATTTTGGACAACATTTATTTAGAAGTTTTTATTTTGAACAAAAAAAAGTATGAAATTTGACATTTTAGAGAAAATATTGTGGGAAATTTGACGTTTTGGAGAAAATATTGCGTGAAATTCGATATTTTGGAGAAAAGATTGTGAAACATGACATTTTTGAGAAAGGATTGTGTGAAATTTGTTAGAGGAAAGATAATCGTGTATTTTATATTTTGCATGAATTTCTTTGCTGATTTTTTTTGGAAAAATATGAGCGTTCGTTTGCATTTATTTAAAATTTTCTGTCCAATTTCAAGTTGTGATAAATTAATTAGCAGCTAGCTGTTCACCAAAACTTCGTTTTCCTGAAGATAAGTGAGGTAGCTCACTCTAAATGTGGGAGATAAGCTTCAGTAGCTTCTATGCAGTGCAGTTTATCAAGAAAAAAATTGACAATGCATCTTCGTGTGAAAGTTCCTGATTTATAAAATGGCTAGTATTAGTCTGCATTTAAATAAAATTTGTTTGAAATTTTCTAAACTTGAAAAAAATAGATGTCAGACTGCATTATTGGAAATTGTACAGGAAAAATAATTTTGATTGAAAGGGATATCTGTATGGTTGAGACAGAGCAGCACGATATGCTCCATATGTTGTTGTTCTTAGAACAGCTATTAAATCTGATCAGTTGATGAAGATCTAGATTATTTTCTTTTGATTGATACTACCCTTAGTAGCTTAAGTTCCATTTAGACTTCATATTTCATAAATATAAAGTAGAATCGTATTTTTTTAATACGGGCTTAGGCTGCATGTACTTAAAATTTGTGTGAAATTTTCTCCATGGAAAGATAATCAGTGTTAGGCCACATTATATAAATTTGTGTTGTGCTGAAATAATTGGCATTAGACTGCACTCATTTAAAATTTGTGTGAGGAAAGATAATCGGCATTAGGCTGCATTTATTTTAAATGTGTGTCAGATTTTTTGTTGCGGAAAATAAATTTAGGTTAGACTGCATGTATTTAAATTTTTTGTGAATTTTTTATGGTTTGGAAAGATAATCAGCGTTAGGCTGCATTTATTTTTAATACAAGTCAGATTTTCTGTTGCATTTTTAAAAAAAAATTATTTTGTTAGCCTGCTTGTATTTAAATTTCTGTGTTTTTTTTTTGGGTTTGGAAAGATAATCAATATTAGACAAACATTATTTAAAATTCTGTGTCAAATTTTCCATTGTGTAAAAATAATCGATGTTAGACTACTTTTATTAAAAATTTTTGTCCAAAAATTTGTTTTGTGTTGGGAAACTAATCAGTGTCACTGTTAGATTTAAAACTTATTTTTTTTAAAGATACACCTGACTATCTAAGTATCTTTTTTTCTAAACGATCATTTTTGGACAGCTTTTATTTAAAATTTGTGTTTACATTATTTTTATTTAAATTTTTGTGCAAAATTTCTTTTGTGCTGGGAAACTAACCAGTGTCATTGTTATATTTAAAATTTATGTTTTTTAAAGAGACACCTGACTATTTAAGTATCCTTTTTTTCTAAAAGACTGTTTTTGGACAGCTTTTATTTAAAATTTGTGTTTACACTGATTTTTTTTATTTTGTGAAATTTCCTTATATGGATATGCAATTCATTTCTTTTGTAGGCTGAAATCATTATTTAAGGATATTAAAAGATGAATTCCTGGTTAATTCAAATTATTTTTGTTGGAAAAAATAATCAATTACAAACCACACTTATATAAAATTTGTCTGATTTCAGTTGAAAAGCTAGTCAGTGTTACACTGAAATTATTCAAATTACATTTTCATGGGATAAAATAAACGGTGTTAGACTGAATTAAATTAAAATTTGCGTGGAATTTTGTTTTTCTTTGTTGAACTGCTTTTATTTGAAATTTGTGTACACTTTAATTCCTTTTTATCAGAAATAATCTGTGTTGGTCTGCATTCTTAAAACATCTGTAGGATTTTTTTTCCTTTGATAAGATAATTATCAGTGTTGAACTGTGTTTATTATTTTGTGCAAATTTTTATTCCATTGAAAACAGCTGAAAAAACCAACAGGTGTCGGACAACATTTATTTAATATTTTTAGGAAGTTTTATTTTCCATTGAAAAGATAATCGGTGTGAGACAACACTGATTGGAAATTGGTGGGAAATTTATTGTATCTGATGGAAAAATAATTTGTTTTTGGTTGCATTTAGTTAAAATGCCCATGGAATTTAATTTTTATGTTGATAAAATATTTGGTGTTGCACTCAATTTCTTTAAAGTCTGTATAAAAAATAATACTTTTGTGTTTGGAAATATAATCAGTGTTAGGTTGCATTAATGTTTTAATTTTGTCATGACATTTCCATTCAAGAATGGACAATTCATTTCTTTTGTATGCTTCTTGTAACTTGTGTGATATGTTATCTTAAGGATGTTAAAATCTTCATTGTTAATTTAAATGTATTTCATGTGCAAAAGTAATCGTGTCGACTGCCTTGTTTGATATTTTGTATGAAGGATGTATAATTGCTTCATTTTGTACGATTATTTCAATTTTTCTATGCAAAGGACAATTTATTAGATGAAGGTTTTTTCTCCTTGCTTTTGTAGACTTACTTTGGAAATTCTTTACACTGCACAAGGAACACTTTATTGTTTATTTCATAATTTTGCTTGATTTTTTTTTTCTTGTTGCCTGCATTAATGCATATTTTTTGCAAATATTGTTTGCCTATTCTTTAATAGAAGATGGTTTATTGGATGCTCCAATTATCGTTTTATAATTTTTTTGAAATTTTCCTTTAAGGATGAATGATTCCTTGCATTTGCATATTTAGTTTGGAGCGTATATACATTGAACAAGAAATGCTTTAGTTTCTGTTTAATAAATCTTACTAGAAATGTTTTTTTTTAATTATGCATGCATGCAAGTGAAACCCTACTTTCATATGTATTGTTTGCATATTATTGGATGGATTAATGAATGATTATGGAATGTCCTCAAATGGGACAAATAAGCAAAATGGGGGTTTTACAACAAACCCCTATGTAAACAGAAAACAAACTGAAATCTGAACCCAAAAAACCAGCAAACTTTAGCTGGAAAGAATGACCAAACTCCAAGCAAAACACACTCTAGTATAGCCCAAAATTTACTGAATATGAAATTGAAATTAAATACCCCTTTTGGCAAGGTGGAAATGGTAATGAGGCTGAAATTTACCTCTGCAATAATTCTGATTTTCAAATGGAGGTGCAGCTGCGTTTTCTCTCTCAAAAATGCTTTGAAACTGTTGCAAAAACTCTCCAATAATTATGCAAAATATTAGGACCTCCAATGAACACATTAGGGCTGCCAATTGTCAATTTAACCCTTTCAATGAAGTCGCCACATTTGAAAAAAAAATATATAATTAAATCTGAATATTAAACTCTTCAACTTGCCCTTCAACAAATCCTCCCAGTCTTCCAAAGTAAGTTACCGATATTGAGAAATTTTTGTAATAATTTTCAGAATATAAATCAGAAAATATATGTTTATTTTTTCCAATTTTAGAGCCCAAAAACACCCTAAAATCCTTCCTAGGTGAATCACTCCACTAAGAAAAATAATTTAAATAATTCTGAATAATTTACCTTGTAACTAGCCCTCAAATCACCCAAATTCAGCATGCAAAATGATTAGAAAAATCTAATAATAATATTAAAAAATTATTATCAACCTTTGACCTATTTTTCACCACCGGAGCAAGTTCAAGCATTCCCTAAGGCACTCGCCCAATCCTCAAAGGAAGTTGCCAAGCTTGGGGAGCCTCTTTGCTGCCCTAGGGTATTCCCCTGTCTTCTTTGACTTGCAAATTATATTTTTCCAGCTCTCTAATGAGTTCACTCAATCTTTGAATGAAGGTGGTGTTCCAAAACACCTTTGTAAGACCAATTACAACTCTTGAATAGAGCTGCCCCCAATGAAGGAATTAAGGTTTTCGTCCCCAACCTTAGTACACTTGAAAGTTTTTGTCTTCAATTCACGATGAACAAGCTTGACATACTTGATCCACGATTCAATATTCAATTATGCATGACATTCAAATGAACCTTCAATGTTTTATTATAACCATCCCCAAAGGTAGCGCCCATATTGGAGGGAGGTGACTTTTTGAATCATAAGCAAGTTTACTTTTGAAGTACTTTTTTGAGGGGTTGGGCTCCCATGACCCTTAAAGGCCCTCCACTTAAGTGAAAATAGACCAAAAACACTTTTTTACAACTCAACTGAAAATTAAAACACTTAAAGTACCTTTTCACCTCTTTATTCTTTGAATGGTCCCCTCATCGTTCCCCTTTCTTTCTTTCCCTTAGCTTTGTGGGAACAAATCCAAGCTAAGGGTCTAAAAGCAAGCTATGCCAAAAAGGGGAACATTACAGTCCTCTCTACCCAAAATTGCTTGTTCTCAAGCAATTGCAAAAGCCATGTGGCTGTCCCCACGTTCTTCAGGATACACTCACCAACCAAAATTGCTTTCTATTGAAAAGAAGTTCGCATTTGAATTCTCGTCTTGCTATACCTGTACTTTGAAGGCTGCCCTCACGAACTAAAGGTGTCATGACCGCCTTTCAAAGACTCTTCAAGTCCCCAAAGAAATAACATATGCTATACTGTTTTGCCTTTGACGAAACCTCTCATGTTTGTGCCTCTAATGGGTATCAATGTGCCCTTAAAAAGTATTTCCAAAGATTGAAGAGAAATAACAACAACAAGCTCACCTTGAAACATATTTTGAGCGAAAGTAACATAGAGATGCAATCTACCTTGGTCGTGTCTCAATATATGTGGCATGCAATCTCCCTTTGACTTCCATATATCCAATCCTTTGTGCATACAAGGAACATCATAGGCATCAAGTAAAAGCTTTGATCCGCATACAAGATAGGGCTGTATTTTCCTCATGCCTTCCTATTCTTTGTGAAGCCAAAAGTGTGCCCGATCATGAGTATGTTCAGAACATACTATGGGCTGGAACTCATTAAAAAAATCAGACTTCTTACCTTCATAATGTTGCTGTACCTGCCACTTAAAATCAAAAATTTCCGAGTGTTTAAATTCAGAATTTACCTCAGCATATATTCTTCCTATCATGGGCTGCAACGTGCCTCGAAAGTGCAATTTTTTTATCATTTTTGGTTTCTGGAATTGCTTCGTTGTCTCAGAAATTTCTGAGCAACAAAAGTCAGACTTCAAGCCAATTTTTCCAGCTCTTCCCTTTGGCTGCCATATGGAAATTAAGTTGTCTTTGATGCCAAAAAAAGTCCATAAATAAATCCAGCTGATTCTAATATTTTCTGGAAAGTAAGAGGACCATCTTTTCTTGAGTTTTAGACCTTGTGAACAGCTGCTTGCAACTTTAGCCCTCTCCAAAATCAAGAGGGGTCTCATGCCCTTCCTAACACCCTTATTATTATTCTTGCAAAGTGGAATAGGGTGCTGCCCAAGGCAATTTTGCGACTGCCCTTGGAAATCAAGTTTCTTTTCAACCCTTCCAAAACATGTATGACAAAAATCAGAATTTATCATGCTTACCAATTGCCTTGTAGAGTGTTCTATTTTGGAATTAAGGGGCTGTATTTGATGTCTTGTGGCAGTCTTATCTTCAATACTCCTTTTCTCTTCCCTCATGCTCATGAAACATCCTCCTATCATGCTATTTGATGAAGATGAAGGGGGCTCTTTATCACTCAAACCTTGCAAAATGATCTCATTACCGACCACTTTGAATTTCAACTCCATTGTTTGATAGTTTTGAATGTACCCACCAAGTGAGTGCAACCATCGAATACCAAGGACCATATTGGTCTCCCCAATGCCAACCTCATAAAAATCATCTTCTACCACGTCTTTCCAAAGTGAGACTAAGCTTTGGAACCTTGGTAGTACAAGGGATGGTGAATCCATTTGCTACTATGACTCTAAACCCTTTGAACTCTACGGGTTGTAGGCCACATGATGCCACAAACCCTCTATCAATGAAGTCGTAGGTTGCCCCACTATCAATGAATATAGTGGCTGGTATACCCTTCAATGATCCCTTCACTCTAAAGGGATGGTACCCAAGAGCTCTTGAAAGTGATACCAAAGTGCCACTCAACTCCTCCTCTCCTTCTATTTCCAATGTTCCCTCCTCATAGGTGTCTGTCCCAAATTCTTCCTCATTCTCCTCTTCGGGTTGCACCTCATTGTAGTGTACTTGCTTTTTATCGCGACAATTGTGACCTTTTTCCCAAGGATCCTTACATGTGAAGCAAAGATCCTTCTCAATTCATTTCTTACCTCAAAGCTACTACGTGGTAGCTCTTTCTATTGCCTGAAACCCGGTTGGTTTGGTCTAATCAATGGACCCTCATGAGTGGCCTTTGGAGGCTCTATGCAGTTGCCCCTTGGCTGCCCCAAATCGCCACCTCTATGCTGCCTTGTAGGTGGGAAAAAAAAAACCCTTTGGCCAAAGGTGTGAATCTGCCTCTTGGAGTAGAAGACTCCAAATCATAGGCCTTTTGGATGGCCTCTCTAAAAGAAGGTGGATCAAATGCCTTGACCAATCCCCGCAAGGAATCAACCAAGCCCTCAATGAACAACACCACCAATCTCCTATCCTATATGTTAGTCACTATGACTGAAAGTCTTTGAAACTTTGAAACATAATAATCCATAGAGGCCTTCTGCCTCAATTGAGCTAAGTCACGAAAATGAAGTTTTGGATCTACCCTATCAAATCTCTCTATCAATCTCCTATTGAACTCTTTGTAGGAGTGTATGTGTTGATGTCCCTGTGTGATCAAACTACAGTACCACCTATCGTGGGCTACTCCCTCTAAATGCAATGTGGCAAACTGAATGGCCTCCTCCTTTGCCATAGGTTGAAGTGAAAAGGTGTCCACCTTCTAAATCCAAGCTCTCGTCGAGCTCCTATGTGACCCATCGAAAGTGGAAAGGGATAACTTTCCCAACGCATGTTGGAGATCCCCCCAGGCTGCCCCTGTGCCTCTGACTGATCCTGGGCCCACTATGTCCCCGTTTCCAAGCTGAAAACTCGAAAAAAGTCATAGCCCCTCTCACTATAGCGGATAAAGTAGCATACTCATCCATCTCTCTCTCCAACTCCTCACGTGGGGTAGGTAACCCCTCCCTCGTTGGCATGGGCTCCTCCCTCTGAACAAATGTAGGCTGGGTGGGTCTACGTGTGGATGCTCCATTCCCCAAGGGGGGTATATGTGTATCTCCCCTGCTCCCTGAAGCACCACTATCTCCATTGAGTGGCTTTAAGCCACTCATATCATTGAAGGTAGGAAGAAACCCCTTCATCACGATCGTCATCCGCTCTTGAGATTGAGAATGTCTCTCCAACCTCTCCTCAACCATCCTATCTCTCCTCTCCCTCTTTGTCTCTTGGTGATCCATGTCACCCATTACTTGTTCCTGCTTTAGTGGCCCAATTGGTGGAAGTCTTGCTCCACTCCTTCTACTCCTTAGGTAACTCTTACCCTCTTTAGTGCCACTCATGTATCAACAACCTTCACACTACAGTATAGCCAAGATATGGCTCTGATACCACTTTAATGTCCCCAAATGAGACAAATAAGCAAAATGGGGGTTTTTCAACAAACCCTTATGTAAACTGAAAACAAATTGAAATCTGAATCCAAAAAATCAGCAAACCCTAGCTGGAAAGAATGACCAAACTCCAAGCAAAACACACTCCAATAAATCCCAAAATTTACTGAATATGAAATTGAAATTAAATCCCTCTTTTGGCAAGGTGGAAATGGTGATGAGGCTGAAATTTACCCCTGCAATAATTCTGATTTTCAAATGTCAGTGCCATTGTGTTTTCTCCCTCAAAACTGCCTTGAAACCCTTGCAAAAACTCCCCAATAATTATGCAAAAATCATGCAAAATATTAGGACTTCCATTGAACACATTTAACCTTTCCAATGAAGTCGTCACACTTGGAAAAATATATATAATTAAATATGAATATAAACGCTTTCAACTTGCCCTTTAACAAGCCCTCCCAGTCTCCCAAAACCAGTCACCAATATTGAGAAATTATTATCATAATTTTCAGAATATAAGTCAGAAAATATATGTTTATTTTCTCCAATTTAGAGCCCAAAAACACCCTTAAAACCCTTCTAGGTGAATTGCTCCACTAGGAAAAATAATATAAGTAATTCTGAATTATTTACCTTGTAACCAACCCTCAAATTATCCAAATTCAACATGTATAATAATAATAATAATAATAATATTATCAACCTTTGACATGTATTCCACCACCGGAGCAAGCTCAAGCATGCCCTAAGGCACTTGCCCGACGCTCAAAAAAAGTCGCCAAGCTTGGGGAGCCTCCTTGCTGCCCTAGGGTATTTGCCCCTCTTCTTTGACCTGCAAATTATATTTTTCCAGCTCTCTAATGAGTTTGCTCAATCTTTGAATGAAGGTGGTGTTCCAAAACACCTTTGTAAGACCAATTACAACTCTTGAATAGAGTTGCCTACAATGAAGGAATAGAGGTTTTTGTCTCAAACCCTAGTACATTTGAAGGTTTTCGTTTTCAAGTCACGATGAACAAGCTTGACATACTTGATCTACGTTTCAATATTCAATCATGCATAACGTTCAAATGAACCTTCAATGTCCTTTTATAACCATCCCCAAAGGTAGCGCCGAAATTGGAGGGAGGTGACCTTTTGAATCATAAGCAATTTTACTTTTTGAATTACCTTTTTGAGTGGTTGGGCTCCCATGATCCTTAAAGGTTCCTCACTTAAGTGAAAATAGACCAAAAGCACTTTTGCACAACTCAATTGAAATTTAAAACACTTAAAAGTATTTTTTCACCTCTTTACTCTTTGAATGGCCCCCTCATCATTCCCCTTTCTTTTTGTCCCTTAGCTTTGTGGGAACAAAACCAAGCTAAGGGTCTACAAGCAAGTTATGCCAAAAATGGGGACATTACAGATTACCTTATTTTGTAATCTTCAAACTAAACAAGAATCTATTTATTTGTTTTTTAATAAACTTGAAAGTTTTTTCACGAATATTTGCTTTCTTTTGAATGTATTGTTTGCATATTATTTTATAAAGGACGGTTAAATGAAGGAGACGTGACTGTGTTTCTCCATATTCCCTCTCATATTCCTACTTCCCAACCCATTTGTGACTGTAGTTCAAACCAAAAATCAAGGGAGAGAGCTCTTATGCATGTTTTGCATTTTACATAGTGCTGAGGTGTTGGCAGTGTGTATCTATACTAGCATGGATCTATACTTATAAGTACATATAGCTGGGTTCATGGCATGTCCACGTTGAATGCACCATAAGCTTTGCCAATCTGAAATCACGCTTCAGTATGCAAGTCCCGAGGCTGTCAAGTTAGGAATCTCCTCTTCAGTATTAACATTTCTTTGTGGTGCTTCTTGTGCTTTGTGTTAGTTATCATTGTGATGCTTTCTTAGATGCACTATGTTCATCCACTTCTTGTATATCTCTATAGTAGATTTCATTCCCTGTCTTTGTTGCATGAAATGCTAGGTATGCCTCCCGTTTCCTTTTTGAAATGTTTTGGGTACTCATTCCTCACTGAAATTCTAGGCTGTGTCCGGAAATGGCACTGAAGCGGCATGTGGTTTCGAGCAACAACCCGGTGTTTTTTTTGGCCATTTTTGGGAGGGATCTACAGATCCATGTTTGTCAGTCTTAAAAACAAACACAAAACAAATCCGAATCAACTCTCAACTTAACCCATCCTTAACCTCCCCGATCTAACCCACCTTGCTGTAAACACTTAAGCCTTAAAACAACCACATAACAAAAAGAAACATAGCACTTTCATTTCATTTCTACAGCCTACCTCGCTACTGCAGAGGCAACCACTTGAAGGCTCACAAGTGCTGTTGCAACTAACTCACATGTGCCTGCTAAATCCTCTCTCATTCATTGCAGTCTTTTAGTGCCACAAGGAGAGTGCTACAGCTTGCAAGTTTGAAGTTTGAAGTTGATTCTTGAGCAATCTCTCCTATAGAGAAACATGATTATTTGTTGGGCTTGTTCTTGACTTTAGTCTAGGGTAGTACGAAGATTAAATCATAATTTATAAATCGATGGATATTATGCCTTTTTGTTTATGCTTGTTACGTGTGATTTTGGACCTTTTATGCACAAACATGGATATTATGTTTATATTTATACATATATATTTTTAATATTTTTTGTACAGTTGTTTCCATGCCGTTTGTATCCAGGGTTCCTGGAAAATCAGTGCACCCCGTACCTGTAACATATCCATATGTGATCCGATACCTGCATCTTGGTAACTTAGTACAATGTTAATATTTCATCTAGTCATCAAAGTTGCATAATTCAACTGAACCCAACCCATATGGATGGCTTTGCCTGAATCATTGTGTTCTCTGCATTTTCAGAAGGTCTAAGCATTAGAACGGAAAATCTTAATCTATATCAAAGTTGCAACTCGATTTAATACCTTGGTGATTTTTTTTTGGTACATTTAGGGTTTGATTCAGAACTCTTACCAATCCTAGCATTGAATAGCGTTGTTATATTGGCAGCATTTAATAATTCCGAGGATAAAATCTTAATAAAATCTGTAACTATGATGATGAGAATGCTCTTAATGGATACCAATGATACTGCTTTGTTTCTAAATACATGTTTAATACATTTCTTGTATGTATTTTCAAACCTTTCCCAACTTTTTTGAAATTCTTAACTTTCCTGAAAGTTTTTGGGTGGTTATCGTGCTGAACTTTTCAAATTTTGTAACTATGACGTTTGTATGCCTTAGTCATCTCCACTATGGTATCCTCGGATACAGTTGGTGACAAAGTATATATCCATTCTGTATCACCTTGGCGATTGCCATGTGATTGTTACTGCTTTGGCTGACCTTGTTTGCCGCCTCCAGATGAAGTTGCTTATTGATACCAAGGTAGATCAAATTTCTCATTGAAAAGAATAAATTATATTAGACTGCTTTTATTTCTCAAATTTTATAATTTGAGTTGAAGATGCATGAATAAATAGTTCTCTATATAGCTTTTAGCCAAACAAACAAATTTCCCCTATCTTTTCTTTTCAAATGTAAAGGATGCTTACTTGCCATTAAAATCAACATGAAAGGCTGGGTTTTTTAAAAAAATGTATATAATTAGGATCTTATAACTGTTGAAGGCCATCATTTAGTTACATGCTTTTGAAGTTCCTTGTCTTTTGTTGGGATGATATGTTTTATCTCGTAACTTTATAAGTGGTTATACTGTATACCAACCTTCTAAATCAAGAGAAAGAAATCATGAAAGTTATTTAAAAAAATAAAAACGTATTGATTGGTTTTATATGGAATTATACAAGATATTATGGAATTAAAAAGTTAGGAGCTAGACACGGCTTTACATCCCCTTAGTAAAATACTATAATGTTAAAGGAAGCAAACATCTCCGATTGAGACCCTAAATCTGGATTTGTAATATGCCTCAAATAAGAATACAGATGCGAGGAATCCTTTCATATTTAAGCCAATGAATGAAAATCTATCTTAGAAAAATCTCTTTTCAAGCATCAAATCTCATTGTACAGCCTAGTACCACATGGAATAGATTTTCAATAAGTTAGAAAACAAAATAAAAGCTCTAAGGCTAGTTGAAGTGGATAGAAAACTATGGGTTTCCAACTGGAGCTGTTTTGAATAAATGTGTTGAAAAAAGCATTTGGAAGTCACCGAAACACCTTATTGTAAGCTGTTTTGCAAGGCTCCATTCTTTGCAAATATTCTCTTTTTTTTCACACTGAACAAAAGTTCATGATTTAGTAGTATTTTGGCAAAGTGTATTTTACCTGCCAATTCATGGTCGAGAACCAACCAGACATGCAGCCTATGTTTGAAAGAATAAGGGCTAATGCCAACAGAGTTGATAATCATAAAGCAACTTGGTTTTGCGTTCTTGCCTTTTCATCTCAAATTAAATTTGCCATAACCAGAACACATGATCTAAGATAGATGGTTATGTAGGCTGTCTCATTCTCTTGATGGCCATACCCATAGAGGTGCTCTTTTTGGAAGTTTATTCTTGGGTGAATTAAATTTCCACCATCTTTTCTTTTCAAATGTAAAGGATGATTACTTGCCATTAAAAGCAACATGAAAGGTTGGGATTTTTTCAAAAATTTATAAAATTAGGATATTATAACTGTTGAAGGCCATCATTTAGTCACATGCATTTAAAGTTCCTTGTCTTTTATTGGGATGATATGTTATATCTTGTAACTTTATTAGTGGTTATATGGTATACGAACCTTCTAAATCAAGAGAAAGAAATCGTGGAAGTTATTTAAAAAAAAAACAAAACGTATTGATTGGTTTTATATGGAATTATACAAGATATCATGGAAATAAAAAGTTAGGAGCTAGACACAGCTTTACATCCCCTTAGTAAAAGGTTAAGGAAGCAAACATCTCCGATCGAGACCCTAAATTAGGATTTGTAATATGCCTTAAATAAGAAGACAGAGCCTAGGAATCCTTTCATATTTAAGCCAATGAATGAAAATCTATCATAGAAAAATCTCTTTTCAAGCATCAAAAGTCATTCTACAGCTTAGCGACCACATGGAATAGATTTTCAATAAGTGAGAAAACAAAATAAAAGCTCTAAGGTTAGTTGAAGTGGTTAGAAAACTATGGGTTTCCAACTGGAGCTGTTTTGATTGAATCTGTTGAAAAAAGCATTTGGAAATCACCAAAACACCTTATTCTAAGCTGTTTTGCAAGGCTCCATTCTCTGCAAATATTGTCGTTTTTTTCACGCTGAACAAAAGTTCGTCATTTAGTCTTATTTTGGAAAAGTGTATTTTACCTGCCAATTCATGGTACAGAACCAACCAGACCTTTAACCTATGTTTGAAAGAATAAGGGCTAATGCCAACAGAGTTGATTATCATAAAGCCATTTGGTTTTGCGTTCTTGCCGTTTCATCTCAAATTAAATTTGCCATAACCAGAACACATGACCTAAGATAGATGGTTAGGTAGGCCATATCAATCTGTTGATGGCCATACCCATAGAGGTGCACTTTTTGGAAGTATATTCTTGGGCGAATTAAATTTCCACTATCTTTTATTTTCAAATGTAAAGGATGATTACTTGCCATTAAAAGCAACATGAAAGGTTGAGATTATTATAAAAATTTATAAAATTAGGATATTATAACTGTTGAAGGCCAGCATTTAGTCACATGCTTTTGAAGTTCCTTGTATTTTATTGGGATGATATGTTACATCTCACAACTTTATTAGTGGTTATACGTTGGTATACCAACCTTCTAAATCAAAAGAAAGAAATCATAAAGTTATTTTTAAAAAAATAATGTCTTGATTGGTTTTATATGGAATTATGCAAGATATTATGGAAATAAAAAGTTAGGAGCTAGACACAGCTTTACATCCCCTTAGTAAAAGGTTAAGGAAGCAAACATCTCCGATTGAGACCCTAAATCAGGATTTGTAATATGCCTTAAATAAGAAGACAGAGCCTAGGAATCCTTTTATATTTAAGCCAATGAATGAAAGTCTATCATAGAAAAATCTCTTTTCAAGCATCAAAAGTCATTCTACAGCTTAGTGACCACGTGGAATAGATTTTCAATAAGTTAGAAAACAAAATAAAAGCTCTAAGGCTAGTTGAAATGGATAGAAAACTATGGGTTTCCAACTGGAGCTGTTTTGAATGAATCTGTTGAAAAAGGCATTTGGAAATCACCAAAACACCTTATTCTAAGCTGTTTTGCAAGGCTCTATTCTCTGCAAATATTTTCTTCTTTTTCACACTGAACAAAAGTTCATCATTTAGTCTTATTTTGGCAAAGTGTATTTTACTTGTCAATTCATGGTAGAGAACCAACCAGACCTGTAGCCTATGTTTGAAAGAATAAGGGTTAATGTTAACATAGGTGATTATTATAAAGCAATTTGGTTTTGCATTCTTGCCTTTTCATCTCAAATTAAATTTGCGATAACCAGAACACGTGACCAATCTCAATTTCTTCACTTTGAGACTCATTTGTCTCATACGAACTGTTTACTTCTTCATTTTTTGTTTTAGGACAATCTTGTCCTCTTCTTCACTGTTTAGGGCATGCTCCAAAGCTGCCATCTCTTCTTGTAATTGCTCCAAACTCTTAAAGACAAATATCTTGTCTTGTTGCTCAACTAGCAACTCTCCTTCACTTGTAATGTCCTGTTCAAGCTGCCATATCTTTTTAAAGAGATCTTCCTCATTAGTACTTAGTATATCTTGATCAAAATCAGATGAATCACTGTTATTCAACTGCAAATTTTTATCCTCTACCTCTGTGATTGCTTTAGGCAATACTAATCCAATGTTTTGACCTTCATACTTTTGTTCTTGTTTTTGCCCTTTACCTTGCAGTTCATCGACTTCATCTTTTCTATCCTCTTGAGTGAGGATTGCTTCTCCTTGTTTGATCAACTCCTTGTGATGGAGGTCTAACTGATCCTCCTTGATGTCTTCAGCTATTGAGGCCTTATGGTAAGCCTCCTCTTCTTTTTGTCTAAGCCCTCTCTCATGAGGTGCTTCACCTTCTTGTTTTATGAGCCCATTTCTTGGCTCACAATCTTCTCCTTCAAATTTTTTATTTGTAAACAAAATATCAAAAGAAATGTTAAATGCAAAAATATTAGGCCACTTGGCTTCTTGAGTGGTTACTTGTTGTTGCTTTTTTTCTAGCATATCTCCAAGGATGATATCCATCTCATCCACAAAATACTGATCTTCGTCAATCCAAAAGTCTTTCTCAAGCTCTTCATTTTTGAGTTTATCTTCTTGCTGACACTGCATTATCATTTTTTTCTTAAGGCTATCCTCATCCTCATCCTTAGCCTTTGTCTTCTTTCTCTTATCTGTTGAATTGGCCATCTTACCTTCCTTTTTATCAACAACCCATTCCGTGGGTTTTTCATGTTTTCAATCATGAGTTTTACCAGTGTTATTCTCTGCTTTACTTCATTCATTTCTCTTAAGAAAGCGTCTTCTTGTTGCTTCCTTTTCAACTCTCTTTCTCTTTGCTTTCTTAACTGGGCTTTTGTTTTCGGCCACTCTCCAATCAATGTTCTCACCATCTGCACTTTCTCCAGCAAGTCTATTTCATCTTGCTCCATTTCTTGTCCAAGCTTCTTCTCCTTGGATCAACTTCTTTGAGCATCACTTGTGCTCATACACTTGAACTTTCCCTAGCTCTCTACCTTCAAGCCTTTCCTGGCTTTTCTCTTTCTCCTCAAGCCTTCACTTGGCTTTTAAGGCTGCCTTGGCCAACTACTTGCAACTTACTGTAACTGTATTACTATCAACAAATCATTAGCAACTTACATTAATCATTGTAGCATCAATAACAAAAAGATCAACTGCAACGAATTACCAAATTTCAAGAGCTTTTAGCTCTGATACCAAAATTGATGGCAATCTACAGCAACTTGCCATTCTTACCAAGATCACTTATTCATTATTTGACAAAGGTCTTCTTTATGGACCAATTCTAATTTACATGATCCTTTTCTAAGTCTTCAATTATGATTCCTCGTTTATAGGTCTTCTATCAATAGACCATCTTTTCATATTGTTATTTAAACACCAATGAAATTATCATGATGCAATTAGACACAAAAACACCAACAATGAATTCACATATAATGTTTGAGTGTTCTCTGATCTTTATTTGCATACTCTTGAACTCAGTCACTTTACTATTTAGCTTATAGCCCTCATGATCTTTAGGCCTTTCGCCACATAAAACTTCATTCAATGACCCTATGATGACAAAAGGATTAACACCTTAATAAGATGATATTTTGAAACTCATATCAGTCCTTTTGAAAAGATTGTCTGGAATCAAATGCATCTAACACCGACCAGTAATAACAAGATGAATTCATTCCTCAACTGTGCTCTCTTACTGATCTAAAGCTTCAGATTCTTAATTGAGAGAAAACCATCCTATATCTCTTTTCTACTATACAATCCTTTTCTCAATCCAGAATATTCACAATGATCGAATAAGATTTTATACAATTACAAAATGCATACTTGAGACTTAAGATTTGGCAGAGTCCTAAAAGTCACTAATGATTAAAGACTTCTTTCTTTATATTAATCTCCTGTAATCCACTGTACAGACCTAAAGGTCTGTTTTTAACTTATTACTTACAATCTCCTTCAGCCAATAGCTTTATACTGCTATTATTCTCCTAACTACATGCTACGAACCATATCCGTAATGCAACTTTAGTGAGATCTTAAAATAAGACCAAGATTCTTTCCCCCATCTTCTCCACTTAACAAACTTGCCTTATTTTCTCTCCTCCAACGTAACATATGTGTCTAGAGAGTTCTTAGGATAGAATTACATTAATTTAAGAGGTAAAACATATTTACAATAAGGTAATAAACCTTTAGGACCCTTACTAGAGTGTCCATGCCCTTTACAAGAGGGTGTATTTGATTAAAATCGACCCTCATACAAAATTTACATATATTAGTTGATGCTCTTGCATCACTAAGATAGATGGTTACGTACGCCATCTCATTCTGTTGATGGCCATACCCATAGAGGTGCTCTTTTTTGAAGTTTATTCTTGGGTGAATTGCTAAGATCATCAGACCGTCAGGTAGGAGTGATAATGTGTAGGATAGGAACATATGACAATTACCTAGATGACTACAACTACAACCTATAGACAATTCCTTTATCCAGTGCAAGTAAAGCCATAACTAGCTTCAGTTGCAAAAATAGAGAAAACACTTATACTTCTCATCCTTTGCTTTGTTATTATACTCTATTTTAATTTATGCAGTTTATAGTAGAAATTCCTAAACTTAGGTGTGGGTCCCCACAAGACTGCAGGGTTGTACACAGTGTGAATCAGCTGGTTATGTTTGACTGGTATGTTTTCACCAATATATGGCAAGACAGAGTGAAGTATGAAGAGCCAATGAAAGTTGACAATTGGTTGTCAAAGATATTTCTGCTTCTTTTCCCTTTATGGAAGAAAATTTAAAAATAATGCGTGATGAGTTTTAGCTCCTTTCTTTATGGAAGAAGAATTGAAAATAATGAAAGCTGAATTTTGGCAGGCTCAACAAGGAGAACTAAAGCTGCTTACAAAGTTAGCTGACTCCACGTATAAAGCAGAAGTATCATATGATGTCCCATCAACTGGGTTGGTAAGACGTGCTACAACCTCTCTTCTCAATTTGAAAGAGTACATTGCAATTCATCTATTCTTGGGTTTATTGGTCAATCTGTAAATAACTTGTATGAGTTTGATTTATCAGCATCATTGATTTTTGAACTACTTTGTAAATTTTGTCTAATTTAATCTGTGAAGTAGACAACAATTTTGTCCTTGGTGCTGATGTAAAGAAGAAATCAAGTGTGAATTTTCAGAAGTTTGCCTATCTCATTGGAACTATTATGGTCTGATTCAATGGTACTTTTTCTAATGACAGTTGAAAACATTCATAAAAGAGAACATCAATATGTCGTGGTCTTTTGGCATGCCAAAAAAGCACATTGCAGATAAATTTTATTCATGTTCATGTACATGGTGCAGTCGCCACTGAACACAGGAAAAATATTATTTAAGTCATTCAAAACAAAATTCAGCCTTGTAAGTTTGAAACTCTTGGCCAAGAGTTTTGACTTCAAAAGAAGAGCAAAATGTAATAAGTAGGCATTAAATTGTGAAGGTTGTTTAGTGTAGCCAGCTCATTTGGAATAGAAATATTGGTAGTGTATTATGGTTCATTCATATTAGAGCTTTAGAGTATATTGATCCTTCAAATCTAAGTGAAATCTTTCATAACAGAGATAACTGGACAAGTCATATTTCATATCAAGAGATATGCATTCGTATGGCCTTGGATGAGTGGGATTTGCATGAAAACCTTGGGTGATGACTGCTAATTTATTATTCTCAAAATAAGCTGAATGTGTTATCTTATTGGAACTGCATGTCTGTGAAAATGAGGAAGCTGTGACGTATTGAATGTTACATTTTTAAAATTTTAAATTTATCATCGATTTCATAAAAATTTCGAACATTTATTGTTTTTTTTCTCTAGTAGGTTAATTTTCATGGCAGTGCCATAACATGTGGTATTAGAGTGTTATTTCCTTTGATTTCTGCTTTTAACTAGTCAATTTCTCCAATATGCAATCTCAGCTCTCTCTTTGTCTCCTTCATAGTAACTAGGAGACGTGAATATAGGCATGGATAGGTTGGAGACACCTTTTTTGGAATCAGGGTACAGGGTACAGGGTCTCACACATACAACTTTTTAAATTTTAAGAATTGAATGGTCTGTCATAGAAAGTGAATATAAATGAAAAGTTGTTCCTCGTAGATGTCCTTTAATTTGACAATTTCCTTGCAAATCTATTCCGCCCAAACTTGCAACGTACAAAACTTCTCGCTCTTCCCCTTTCTCAAAGTCTTGCTCTTTATTTTGCATACTCATAATTTCCTGCTAATTTGCTGGTTCGAATGAGCGAGAAATGACTTGGGTGGGGTCTTTTGACCTCTTAGGATTAACATATTTCATTTACTTTTTGTGTTTGCTCTTGTTTTATATGTTGGAGTAGGAGACATCCATTGAGGCATCAGAGAAGTCACCTGTACGAGGGGGATGTGTACCATAGTTCAAAAACTCGTACTCTGATATTATCTTGCAGCTCAACTTTTTGACTTGTACTCGGGACTTAGGATTTTTTTGGCATTTACTCAACATCTTTATCACTACTTTAAAAAACATATAAATTTATAAAATAAGCTTAAATAACAAGTAAAACATTGTTAAATGACATGAAAAATGAATGTAAAGAATGCATAAGTATATTTTCTATCAATTTTGACTAAAAAAAGAGTACAAACTAGAATGCTTATAGAGTCATAGACTACAATGACTAATATGAAATATGAAATATAAATATTACATATCATCTCTAGCGCTTAGTATACATCTATTGCGGTTGCCTCGTGGAAGTTGAAGGTAAAGATTCCTCCTTTGCAACAACATTGTCCACAGAGATATCATCTACATCCTCACCAACCCCTCTTGATGCCTTTGCTTCCCCTAATGCTATTGCTTCTTTTGCCTTCCTATCCAAATTTGTGATCTCCGTGGTAAACATGGGCTTTGGCTTTGTATCATTAAAAATCTAATCGGGATATGGATCGATCTCATCCAAGTCAATTGCTTCATAACTCTTTACTCCCACCACTTGTTTCACACAAAGACAAAGATTGTATCGTACAAAGACAAGGTCATCGAGGCATTGTGTTGTCAAACATGTCGTGCTTCTTTATGTGAACAATTTCAAATATGCTTCAATTATGTTCACACCCAAAAGAGCTACATGTTTAGCACAAAATGTGAATGGCTAGCCTTTGAAGATTTGGTTTTTTTGTACCATAATCTTCTCACCACACACGCAAACAGGGCATTTATAATTTTGTAAGTCAACTAGGCTTGAATAAATGAAAGAAGTCTAATACGATCTACGAGTAACGAGACTAAAAAGTAAAAAACAAAGATTCAGTTTGTATGTATCTGACTAAGAGGTGTTTCTTCTTTTAATGCATAGAGCCAAAGAAAAGAGTCTTCTTGTTGCATTCTTGTAAATTTACAGATCCTTAATAATCACGTCTCTAGTGTCATTATTAGGGATCATTCTCTCTATGCATCTGTTGATGCTATCCATAACATCCTATTTAGCCTAAAATGAATTGGAATAAAAAAACTTAGGGGTCATGTTGTACGCTGTTGTATGAATATGTTGGTGGAGCATCTTGTTCTATTTTGGAGTAATTGTGTGACAAATGGGTTCATATTTTCGTTGATTTTGCCAATTATATTTTGCTTTGGCTTCTTTTGCCATGTCTATGGCCTCTATAAAATAACCAATTGGGTTTCTCTTCCTATCTACTAATCGTAGAACTCAAACCAAAGGCTCTAACACCTAAAACAAATAATGCACAAATTTAAAATCAAAATTAGGAATTTTTTTTATATGACAAATAAACGATAAATAAAAAAATCGTTAAGTTTAAGGTTACCTTAAAGATTTTCTCCATGAGAATTGTGAACATATCATTAAAAATGGCCTTTACGACTCTTTCTCCTTCGGCCTTCCTTGCATAGGAAGACTCCAATCGCCAGTGACTTACAAACATTTGCTTAAGGAATGTTAGTAAAGTTGCAGTGCTTTGCAATATGATGAAGTTTATAGCGAATCGTGCAATTCTCACACAAGCTACTTTCCGTTGGTGTGCTCTCTCATCAAGTTTAGCACCCAAGTGTGATTGTAGATGAATTTGATGATATTTCTTATTTCTTCAACTACTTTTTTCACCCATGAGATTTTTTCTTTGTCCTCGAGGAGGAGATCAATGCAATGCGCTGCACAAGGGGTCCAAAAAAGTGTAGGGTGCCTCTCCTCAAACAATCTCCCTGCTGCTACATATGCTGTCACGTTCTCTGTCACAATTTGGATGACATTTTCCACATTCACGCCTATCATGACCTCATCCAACATATCACACAATGTTTACATTTTTCACTTGGCGAGAGGCATCATTTGACTTCAAGAATACCAGCACCCCACTCTAAACTACTAAAAAGTTAATCAATGTGAGGTTTTTCCCATCCGTCCACCTATCAAACAAAAGGGGTTTAAGGCAACTACTCCTCGTGAAGTAGATATCATTTATTAAAGGTATAGTCTTCAAACTTAAAAGATAATCAGTTTGCAGACGTTTTCATTGTAGAATATAGATCATGGAATGAGACTTGAGTAACAAAAATGTAATGTACATTGTAAACACTAAATTGCATTTCATTTTCACCTTGGATTTCTTTCAAATTCATGTACTCTTAAAACTAAGTAATGAAAAAAATAGCTGTAGGCTGTAAGTTGTATGTATTCTTTGAGGCTTGAAAACCCTAGTTAATCACTGTATGTATTCCTTGAGGCTTGAACACCTTAATTAATCATTGTATATAGTCTTTGAGGTATGAAGTTGAAAACCCTAGGCTTATATCATTGTCAATGACAACTTCTAAGACTTGAGTTACATTTTGAAATCCCTAGCTGCCTGCAAACAATATTCTCAAAAATGTTTATTGTTCCAATTTGTTACCTTTTCTTTTATTCGAGCTTACTATACTGTTTTACTTTACTTCGGGCAAATGGCATGCTTGGGAAAGTTTATGGCAGTATTTCCTAGGCTTGCTAGGCATTTGCTTAGGATTTTCCTACTTCTTGTGGGCAATCTTGCTTGCTACTTGGTTTCTGCAAGGGGTCTACATTGAGTCTGTCTAGAAGGATTTTCACCTAAATGTACCTAGTTTTGAGTTGGTCTGCATGGAGCAGTGTTTGCTTGAGTTTTGGTTGGTTGTTTTTGTTTACAAATATGCCTATGAATGCTTTCGGCAATAATTGCTTAAGTTTTCCGAACTCTCGATGGGGGACATGCTTGGAGTCAATTTGTGGTTGCCTGGGCCTTGGGGTATACCTGAGTCTGCCTGGGATGTATCTGTGTCCTGCGTGAGGCCTACTTGGGTTTACTTGGAGTCGACCTTTGGGGTGGGACAGTCTGTTTTTTTGTGTTATGGCTTAGTGGATATGCAATGGATTTGTCCCACTGATAATATTCCTGAAGTGTTTTTATAGCAACCTGAAATGTACCATGAGGAAATCTATTTGAAAGATGTTTATGCTCTGGTTAACCACGTTTGCAGGTAAAATTTAATGTTAACGCTTGGGATTATTGGAATCCTAAGGTTTATCTTGCACATGATTTAACATGATTTACAGTACCATGCTGCATAACAATTCATTGAAAATATTGAACTTCTATGGTGTATTGTTAATTTGGTACGATATTCGACTTGCATATATTTTTTTAACATGCTTTAGTGAGCAGGACTTCTTTTCATATCCCTACAAGTTTGCTGCAATAAATGCATGATGTGCAAATGTTATATAATTTTTTAATTATTTTTTTGTACTTAAATTATTCATCTTGTGTACACTCTTACTGTGTTGAATACTGATTTCTTGTTGCAGCCAAGGGTGTCTGTAACATTCCCTAATGGTGAAATTAAACTGGCTGAAGAAGGTCAAGATGAGTTTCGATCCCTGTCCATCAATGGTTTTCTTGCAGGGAACCTTATGAATGGTTTGTGTACAGCAGAATATAGGGGAGAAAGCTTTAATCTGAAGTACAGATACAAGGTAAACTGCAATGAGAAAATATGATTGGCTTTGAGGATTTATTTTCATTTTTAGAACCATTTGGGAGTGAGCACGAGGAATTGTTAATTTATTTATCCTTTAAAAGCATGAAGAAGATTTTAATTCAGAAATATGCTGTAGGATGAAGAAATGACTCTCATACCATCTGTATCTTTGCCATCTCAAGAGCTCTGTTTTGCCTTCAAAAGGCAGTTTAATCCCTTGAATAAATTGAGGTAAACCATATTTTCTGTAACTGAATTTGACGTGCTTTAATTCCATGCTGGCATGCTTTACACTATACTTTCAAAGCATTTGTTTTTTGTGGTCAGATCGTGTCCGTATATTTTCAATAAGTCAGCTTTGACTGCTAAATATTAACACTTTTTTTGATGAAACTTAAAATTGTTAATAAGATTAAGAACTAAACTGGTTCTGTTTGCAGCTACATATATAATTTCAATTCGGCTGCATGGAGTACTGTATACAAACATAAACCTAATGATGATTTCAAAATCAAAGTAGGTTACGATTCAGATGCCCGACTTGGATGGGCGTCAGCTTGGGTATGCATCCTCTTAATTATTTATGGTCATGGTTGTGGTTTTCCTCTAAACTAATAGGACACAGATGAACTTAGATCCTTCCTCTAATGTACGAAATTGGAAGTTTGTTCTAACCTGTTATCTCTTACAGGTGGGCAAAGAGGAGGCAGGTGCTAAAAAGGCACCAAGGAAACTCAAATTTCAGGTTATGTTGCAGGTTCCCCCAGATGCCATAAAATCATCTGTAGTGCTCTTCAGGGTGAAGAAAAGATGGGATTTGTAATTATTCCATCAAGTTCTCATCTTCCATTTAGGTGCAGTTATTCTTCATGTTTTTAAACCTTTGAGGGTTACATTTTTGCACCTATATGTGTAGGTCAAATTTTCCCTTAACCTAGAGAATGCAATTGTTTCTATTGTCACCACCCATTTTTCCTTGACAATCGAGGAGCGGTTCATTTTAATTCTCTATTTGTCCTAGTGTTTCTCTTTGGCAAGGTTGGCAAGGTCGAGAGTTTCATTCCCAACCTTCTGCTGTAAAGTTGAGGATTGGTTATTATGCATTTGAGTAGCTGTATAAGTTTTATACGAGATCAATGCTCCCATTGGAACTCTATGGGCACTACCAAAGATGGTCATATTTGAGATGGCACCAACAAAAGAGATAAATCATGCAGGGCATCTTTCTTGCGTGCATTGTTGTTAATGTTGGGAATAATCATGGGATTTGAGTTTTGCATTGGTGGAGAGTTAAATGTCATTTTTGGCTACTGTATCACTTTGAACATACTAAAAATTAACAATGTGGTTCAAATGGCTATTCTGTCTTCGTAGTACGTACATCACATTACCAAGTTGTGCTGAGTATGTCATATGGCTTCTGTGAATTCACTTATATTCTTTCGATCGGTAAACTTTTAAGTTGAATTGCTTATTAGAATTTGCAGAATCACACATGCTGGCCTAGTTGAATTATACTCCAAAAAGGCATTTTTTAATGCATCAAGAACTTAGAATTAGCATAGTAAACTGTTGGAAAACATAAAACAGAACGTGCAGTACTGAAAGTATGAATGTAACAACCATGAACAGGTAAGCATAAAGTAAGAACAATAGACACAAGTATCTATCTTGGAAAACCCCAATGCGCGAAAAAAACAGTTGGAAGTGCCAATAACATTCCTTACAGATCTTTCTTATGGCCAAAGACAGCTTTACAAAGAGATATCTTGACATAGACAACATTCACTTTGTTATTTGCTCACTCGGCTCTTCTTTGCAATGTTTGTTCCTCCTACAACCAACTAAACACCAACTCTGTGTCTTGCACATTTATGCTTTCATCTAGATCTGTGTCCCTTCATGCATCGAAGGACTCCCAATCAACTTTGAACTGAAGAGAGACAGCATTCACTGTTTACCATACACACAACTGATTTGGGCAAAACTGCTGAGGCGGTTATCTATCCGCCTGTGTCAATTGGGGGTTACAAAACTATTGCCCACAAACACTGGTATATCTGGAACCGCTCCTTAAGGGAACCTTTTGGACCTTTTTTGGCAATCGTGAGACAAGGTTGGACATAACAAATAGGTCCTTAAGGAAGAGGATGTTTATATCCATTTCGAGTTTGACTTTCACTGGTAGAAGTTCGGAGCTCATATCAAACTGTGTTTGTGCTTTGCTTGTTTTACAATGTGATTTTGTTGTGGCTTCTACTATGCTAAATGCCAAAAATTCTATTTTGAAATGATTACAAGCCAAGACTAAGCCTTGTTAGGTATAATAATATCAAGTAAAACTTTATCAAATAATGGGTTGAAACGCTGAGAGGAAAGCCTTGTTGGGTATAATATCAAGTAAAACTGTATCAAATAATGGGTTGATTAAAAATTTGACATGTCACAAAGTAGGTTATAAAGAGAGGATATTGGATTCTCGTGCATTGAAATGAAATGAGTTTTAATAACGTCCACGAGACCAAACAGTGTATGGGACCAAGTGTCAAGACCATTAGAGATTCTTCATATTCCTTTCGAAGTTATCACGCCTCCTATGAATTTTACCAACAGTCAGGGCGTGTTGTGTAGCCTCTCCTCAAATAATTCACTAAAATTGCTCACATTCACGTTGTTACCTTGCTGCATACGAATATCATTGCAAAAAATGCAAGTCTTATCTTCCCATCTTTCTTTGAGAACCGTCCATCTTCTAATTTCACACCTGAGATGGTGTGAACCGGTCCTCAATTGTGCGATTAGGATCCTAGCATTACCTTTAAGTTCGGCACTTAGGTATGCTTTATCCCCGTGTTTCCAAGTGGGATTGAACTCTTTGATATAATGTTTTTTTTTACGTCCAATTTGATTTGTCCACATGGCAGTCTTGAATTTTTCTAACACAAACTTTTTTATTTTCTCTTTGGAGTTGGGGCACTCATGTAACTTAATGTCCTATTTTCCCAGCGACTTGATGTTTTGCTTCATCCATGTCTTCTTCCTCTGATCTAGCACCTCGTTCACCACCATTTTGGGCCATCGGTGATTCTCCATGTTTTCAACCTTTTTTATGTAGCTTAGTACCTGTGAAATTGCAACAGTGTCCATTGGGAAAGTACCGGCTTTTGCCAAGAGGATCTCATATGGAACAGTGGCTTTAACTTTAAGACTACTGGTGATAAGATGTTTTTGAATTCTTTCCAACTGTGTCCATTTGTGATTTGACATGCTATTTCCCCAAACCTCACAATCGTAGAGGACAACCGGTGTGACCAGCAAACCAAAAAGAGTTTTCTTGGTTTCCCAGTCCTAAAGTTCTGCTTCCCTGCATTTGTTTTGGAGAAGGTAAGAAGCTCTCCAACCTCTTTGAATCTTTTTCGCCCTGCAAGTTTTCCAACTGAACCTGTTATGAAAAACAATACCAAGATACTTGTATTCTTCGATGATTTCCAACGGGCTACCTTCAAACATAAAATTAGTTTGTTGTTGTTTCCTTTTTAGAGAGAAGATCATGACTTTAGTCTTGCTAATGTTCACTTGCATCCCGACATCTTGGCAAAATAGCTCTAAAGCCTTCAAATGATCCCTCAAACCATGGGTAGTGTTTGCTATAAGAATAAGATCATCCGCATATAAAAGTAGCTTTACTACAAGACTGGTCAACTGAATGCCACCTCCTTTAGTTTTATTTACCCATTCCTCAAGTTTGTCAATGTAGAGACTAAACAAAGTGGGGGAGAGTGGGCACCCCTGCTTGACTCTGATGTTGATGTCGAAGCATTCAGACATGCCTTCTCTAGTTCTAATTTTTGCTCTAACACGCTCATAAAGTTTGTGGACCGCTGCTCTAAACTCATGGGAACCCCTAGTTCTTCCATCATTTTTCAGAGTTTGTCTCTGGGTACTGTGTCAAAAGCTTTTTTAAAATCCACAAAACAACAGTAAGCTTCCCCACCTTGGGTGTTCCAAGCTTTTTCAATCAAATGCCTAAGAGTAATACAGTGATCAATGGTAGAGTGCTTTGGTCTAAAACCAGTTTGTCCCTCTGCTCTTTTCCCTTTTTTTTCTGTCAAACTGTTGATTCTACGTTCGATCAAGCTCTCAAATAACTTTCCAAGAAAATGGTTGACCATGATAGTACGATAGTTAGAAGGATTATTGATATCCCCACTCTTGAAGAGAGGGATAACGACACTAGTCATCCACTCTACTGGAAATCCCCATTGCGTGACTTCATTAAAAATTCTTTTGATGTGCGGAGCAAGGTGTTCAACGCCCCACTTTAAGAATTCAGCGTGCAACCCGTCAATGTCTTGTGCTTTACCATTTGCTAATTTCTTTATACCCTGTTTGATCTCCTCATCCGAGAAGAGCTCGATTGACGTGCTAACACTACGAGGGAGAGTTTCCTCATGTTCACACTCATAAAGCAGTGTTGCATACTCTAACCATTGAGATTCTATGATATTATTTTTTGTATGTTTCTTCTCTTGTTGTAGCTCCCTCCAAAAACCTTTGGGATTGTGTTTACCTAATTCTATTAGCTCCTTCCTTCTTAGTATAACAAATTTTTCTTTCTTGGCTTTTAACAATTTCGCATATTTTTTCTTGTTTTCTTTGTTTGGCTCGCTCTGTTTGTATGTTCTTTTTGCTGCTTTGCACTCTTCATCATACCAGGTGTTAGCCGGGAACGTGTTAGAGACTCATTTTCGAGGCTTGGATTTCTTGCAAACATTTAGAGCCTTGTGGATCAAAGGGACCAACAAACTGCTGTCAATGTGATTCCTCGTTATATTGTTTTCCTTAAGTTTAACTTAGTTTTTGGTCATCTCAATGCGCTGCCCAAGTGCAGCAGTAAAGAGTTCTTGGTTTTTTTTAATTCAAAATGATTTTACCATGCGAATTAGTTGTCATAACCTTGTGTTGAGCTTTCCTTTCACTTTACTTGTTTGTGAGAAAGCCAAACTTAACCAAGAGGGGCATATGGTTAGATTTCATCTCCATAGGGCATTCCCCTATGACAAACTCCATCAACCTAGCAGTCGAATTTTTAGCGCAGATGACATAATCAACTACACTTTGACCATTGTAGGGTTTGCATGTAATACCTCCAAATCTTGGCCAAGCTTTTGTCCTGTTACATATAACCATGTCATACAAACTACAAAGTCCCAAAAGTTCGGCACCGAAGTGTGTCACATTGCCTTTTCCATCTTGTGACATTCTTTTCCAAAGTTGGTCCCCACCCTCTTTTAGCCATAAGGAATTGCTATCCTCTCTATCTTCTCCTTCCATTTGAAGAGATTGATTGTTGGCCATTCTAGCATTGAAGTCTCCTATTAAAACAATTTCCCCTGATGTGTTAAAAACATAGATATCTTTCTTTAGTGCTGCATACGGGTCTTCCCTATCCAAGTTTCTCTTTTTGTAGAACGTTGACCCTTTCGGGGCAAAGTAACAAGCAACCAACCTGATTATGTCCTTATTGTCTGCTATTTTCAGCGAAATGTATTGTTTATTGGGATCCTCTTTCTCTATTTTCACTGTTTTAGCCCACACTTCTTTTATTAGCACGGTGACCCCCCCATGACCTTTTCATGTCTCCATCCCTTTGTTCCATACTGAGATTTTTTTGTACCCTACAAAGTCTGGGACTTTGCATCCATTATGCTCATGGGTTTCGATTAAAATAATAATGTCTTTCCCTTTTGCTATGGGCCCCAACCCCGGTCCTCTTTTCCAAGGGTATCCTCTCCAATTCCAACTTATCATATGCATAGATTCTCGTGGGGCCCCGAATTTTTATTTTTTGTGGAAAGAACGCTCACTGATTTGAGCTTTTCCATTTTTTAGCGATACTCATTTTCTATCCTCTCTTGCTTTTTTCACTTTTTCCCACCCCTTTCTTGTTCTTCTTGTTGTGCGAATGTTAAGTCCTCATCAAGGAAAATGTGGGTGCCTCTGAGTAGCCCCCTATTCTTTAAGATTGTATGCTTATCCTCTATGTTTCTCAAGATAACTCTTACGTGCCTATTCCTTCTTTCTTCTATTTTTTTTCCAATCCTGTTTGCCTGCTTGATAACATCTGTCCATTTCAATTCTTCTTTTAGAAAATCTCTTGCTAAGATGTCAGTTCTTTCTTTCTCGCCAAAATCCCTCAAACCTTTGATGATAATATTAACCTCCTTGCCCTGTTTGTCTTTTTCTTCTTTTATGTGTCTCTTGATTTGTTTCTTGATGGTTTCTTTTTGCTCATGAATTGGTTCTCTGACACCATGAGTCCAGGATTTTGCTTCTTCTAATTGATCTCTCAGCGTTGGATTCCCTTGTTTAGTTTTGGAGAAGTGGGGATTGAATGAATAATGAAAGATTTTAATAACGTCCACGAGACTGAGCAGTCTATGGGACTAAGCGCTGTAACAGAACTGCCTGTGTTAACACAACTCCCTTACACGAGAACTAGCATTCTAATCATGTAAAATTTTAAACTCCTTTTCAATGCTAACTCTTTTATTATGAATCATGATTAGAAAACTTGTACTACTATCTAGTCTTTCCTCTGTAAACAATCAACAAGGTTGTCAACTCTTACGCTGTCTTTGTACTTGGAGTGAATGTAATTATAGATTGCACATTTTATAATAAAGTGCTATTCTGAGACAAACTATAAAAGTAAGGTGGAGCTATGCAATGGGGAGACGAATAGTCACCCTCCATTGTTAGTGCTTCATGCTTGTTTCCCTCTTTCTTGGTCCCCTTTGCTTCCTTGGTAGTTGTTTGTGCTTTTTTCTTTATTTCCCTATACAATGCGTTGGTAGATTGTGTTGCCTTGGTCTTGGTTTGCATGCCTTTTGTGTTCCCTGCTCCTTGATCCATTGATATGTGTTGGAGATTGGGGGCAAAAGTAATTAATGGTGGTGGCTTATGGAGGAAGGTGACCGAAGTGTTCTGAATCGTGTGGAGTGTTTCGTTGATGAAAGTATTGATGGAAATGAGGCCAAAAAATGTTAGGTAATGAGTGCCTTGAATCAAGTGGGCCAAAATTTGTTGTTGAGAAGCATGGTGGAAGAAACGGTGACAATAGGAAGCTCTTCAGTTAAGTTTTACGGCAGGAAGAGTTTGCTAAGCATTCACAAGGTGCAAAATTAGTTGTTGGCCCAAGCAGTGCATTTGAAGATGGAGGCAATGAAGGATAGGACAGTAAGTGCCTTAGTTCTGGGAAAACCTTTTTTCTGCTCCCCAATTTGTATATGGAAAAATATTTGATTAGTGAAGAAGCTTGGTTAAAAAATATTGGGATTTTTTTTATTTGTTTGAATAGAAATGCTCCCCCATCAAGGAATTTCTTTGATAACTGGGTAAATTCGGTATGGGGCAAGAAAATAGGTATCTATGTTAATTGTTGCAGAATTTTCTAAAAAGGGATTTTTCTGGTTCTTAAAAATTCTAACATGCAGAGAAGAGTCACTAACAAAGCCATATGGAAGCTGAGGCAATCGTTATTTAAAATGGTTCCATGGAATCCTAACTTAGAAAGTCAGGGCTTGGGGTTTAGAACGGCCCCTAAGTGGGTTGACATTGAAAACGTTTCCCTTCAAATGTGGAATTTTATCTCTCAAGCCCTTCGACACCTAGGAAAGGTTTTTAGGGTTGAGGACACCAGGTGGTCTCTAGCCCATATGAACACACAGGGTCTAATTTCCTTGGACCCTCTGGAAACATTTTTGGAGTCCCTCATCTTTGGAATCAACAGGGGCTTTTGCATATGTCCTATCAAAGGATTGGGAGGTCTCAATGCATGTTTTTTCTGTTAAAAAGATGGTCACATGAGGAAAAATTGCCATTTGTTGCTCGCTAACAAAACCAGTGATAATGTAGTCCAAAGAGGCCCTAAACTCAATAGTAAAGACGTTTTGTTTAATCCCCTTCCGCCTCAAATAGAGGATTTGGAAAACATAGATAACTCTATTTTTTAACTCTAAATTTGAGGAAGACAGAACATCCTCTGGTAAGGGCCCTAGAGCAAAAGTCAGTTCAAACCTTGCTGAGACTAAATTAGCTTCTCATGAGATTGATAGTGGGGAACCTCCCCCCATTAGAATTCCTCCTCGTAAAGGTATTGGTTTATCGGTTGTTGAGGAGAAGGGTAAGTAGAGTGATTCGATGGAACAAACCAAGTTGCCTTTTGAAGTGGTAAATACCCAAGAATAATTTGATGAGGCTCTGATTAATGTTGTTCCCCTCTCTAAGGGGGGCCCTCTGTGGCTTTGGATGACCCTCTGGGTCTACAAGAAAATTTCTTTGAGGTGATATCGGACAATGAGATTGAATTTCCTCATGATAACCTTTTTGCATAGGTTGAGCACCTGATGGACATATCCCCTAGTAGGGAGGCCCTAAATGTATCACTGCATAATGATATTTTAAAAGAAATTCCTTGCAATAATAATATTGGAGATAACTGGAACTCTAAAGGGTTTGGAAAAAGATTGAAAACTGTTTCCATTGAAAATACATCATTTGATAGTCACTTTGTGAAAGATGGAAGATTGTTAAAAAATCGGGGAACAGAAGGTGGTGATAATAGCAATAAAAGAAGGAATAAGGAGAATAAAATTCCAAAATGTTTCTCAAGATTGTATCAAAATAAGGGGGGAAGTCCCCCAATAAGATCAAGTAATCTTGATCATGGTAATGTAGATTGTCAATTAGAATGTAAGGGGTTTGAATCCCCAGACATGTGTAGACACCTAAAACTGGGCATTGATAACCCCCAATTAGGGTTTTGACCAATTTTCATCCAAAATGCACAATTTGGCTTAAAAACACTAAAACATGTTATATGATGTGAAATTGACATATTCAAGTGCCAATTTTGACCAAGGTATCCCTAATTGGAGCAATGCAATTTATGGGCCAGCTAACTTTGATCAGATCATTCCAAGTCAAAATATCAATTTTGCACATGGGTGCTCCAGATTGCTCTTTTCTATCAAATCTCTTACACAAGACACGTGCTTTTGTTATTTGCTGTTGATAACATCCTAAATGGGATAATGGATCAAATGCATTTGACATTGCCTTTCAATTTCAATTTAGTCAAATTTTAGACCAATAACAAGACATTCTGATCAATTTGAGTAATTTGTGTACAAAGCGCTTAAACATGCTTAAGAGCTAATTAATCCAAATCAAGGGCCTAATTAATAATTCTATAAAAACTTGTTGAAAATTTTGTTTTGAAAATGAATATGGAATATCTGCATCATTAGGGGATTTTATTTTTTGGGAAGACATCCCTAGGTCATAAATACCATAAATATTAGGATTCATGCCACCCATGTCTCAACAAAGCCCTCCATGCCTCTTAATTGCTCTTCTATCTCAAATATTGATGAATCTATTTATCAATTTTAATTACATAATTGGATTAATCTTTAGTCACACATCTCAACCCTGGGATGGACAGTTTAGGATGATTATAGACATTCTCAAAATTCTATAAATAAGATGTCTTATCACATCATTTCTAAGCTATTTTGGTGCAAAGTTATAATGCACAAATATCTTGAAGAAGCCATTGCAATTAGTGTTATCATGCCAAATTGATTCGAAGCCAAGCAAATCTACAAGCCAAAGGTGCCAAGGAGAGATGAATGTAGCCAAACTTCTATTGATAAGGACTTTATGAACACAAGCCTAGCAAGCCATTACAACAAGTATTTTGGAGCATCCAAGGAAGGTAAAAGAAGATTTTTTTAATATTTTAGTTGTGTGTTAT
The DNA here is from genome assembly GCA_037957365.1 of Torreya grandis. Classification (NCBI taxonomy): domain Eukaryota; kingdom Viridiplantae; phylum Streptophyta; class Pinopsida; order Cupressales; family Taxaceae; genus Torreya; species Torreya grandis. The sequence continues at coordinate 3,892,741 of JARHVA010000610.1, read as the reverse complement.
ATTCATGTTTGTTAATTAAGCTCTCTCTAGTGTCTAGGTCTAGAGATGTTATGCTAGTTAGTGTGTTTCTTTCATTTTGTTTTCATTTTGAAACTAACACCATACTAATCATCCTCTCTTGAGTCAAATTTTTAGAACACATATGGCACGTTTGGTGGGACCAAATGCATCCCACACATGAAGAAAATCATTATGTAACTTTAAAATCTTCATTTGGATAATTAAAACTCTTGCAATTTGATTTTCTAACTTTATTTTGTTGTTTTTCTTTGTCATGGGTTTACACAGTCACTGATGTCGGTTAGTAAAACCATCATCGGTTGGCATAGCCATCGTCGATCATTATTTGTGTAACTGATGTCGGTTAGATAACTGTTGTTAGTTAGTGCAACTGACGTTGGTTATATAACCGACATCGGTCACTGTGTTTTCTTAAAAACAGAAACTCGAGAGCTATTTTAAAATGCTTGGTTTGGGGTCATATGGACTCTGTTTTGTATGATTTTTTTTTAAACCACGTGTTTTATTTTAAATTTTTAGAATTTGACATTAGTTTAGATTCAAGTTTCATATATTTTTTACAAAATTTGAAAAATCTATTTAAAATGTTTCTAATCTAACATATTTGCTTTTGGGGTAATGCCTTAAGGGTAGATAAGGAACTAGAGGATTTCAAGTTTGATAAATCATGTTTCAGAACATATTTTGCATGTTTTAAAATTAATTAAGAACATTATTTTGGTGTTTAAAGTAACATTTAAGGTGCTTAAATAAGTGTTTTTAGCATTAGTTTTCAAAGTTACAACTAAAACCAATGGGTCAAATGAACACCACCTCATTTTTTGAATTTGAGCTTAAGAATGCACTCACCTTTCCAAGCTTTTTGTGTTTAATTAGTTGTTTAAATTAGATTTTGTTTGACAAAAAGAGGGATGCCACGTGTATGTTCTTCCATTTGTCCCCTTTAGGGAACCCTTAGAATCAAAAGCGCCATTCTTATTGCAAAAACCCTAGTCCAAGGCTTAGAAAGAATGTCATCTAAAACACTCTCCAAAAACTCGTCAAAGTTTGGGTGACCTTGAAAATGACCCTAAAATCTTTCTCTCAGTCTTTTATTTTCATGCAAACTTAGCTTACGATGGGGACGTCATTACCTCCCACGAGTTCTTTAGGGAAGCTTTGACCTGGGGTTTCATCTCCCAGCATTGATTTCACTTACTCCTTTGGAGTTGCACACGAGACATATCTGCATTTAGACATCGCATTACACTGAGAAAATAGTAGGATGTAGTGGTTATAAAAAAGACTAGACCTTTTTACAATTAGCTAATGCCGTGATCACCTAATTTTTATGCTTGTCTTTTGCATCGTTTGACGTGAAAGCATTGTGCAATTGATTTCCCTAGAGATATTCGAAACTTGATAGTTTAGTTAACCCCACATTGCCATACCCTTGCTAGGATTTGGATGATTATATTTAATGTATTTTGGTCATTTATCTTGGTGTTTTTGAGACTAAAATTTGTTTGTTTGTTTGTTCATAAAGCCATGTTAAAACCAATTTGTCTATACATTATTCTTTTGTCTAAAGAGGTGTTATGCTAACCGTTTTACACCACACTTGTGCCTTGAAATATTTTTCTAAACTTGTTTGTGTGTGTCATTTGAGTTGCGAAGGGTAGTGTTATGCTACCCAAATCATATCAAAATATTTTGAGCCTTTTAATTCTTTGAAACATAACATTGACCACATTATTTGAGTATGTTTATACTGTTAGACTGCTCAATTTGTTTCAAGACTTGTTTCACCTTCTATCAAAAACCATTTGTTTCAAACCATGTCATATATACCATTTGGACCTTTGTCTTGTGTCGTCATGCTGTCTGATCTTGTCTAGCTTATTTGTTCAAATCTTAGTTTTCAACGTTGAGTTTTCAATTAGCCTTGTCAAGTTTGAATTCAAATATTGATTGATTTCTATTTAGGCTTTAATTCATGGGGTTAATACATATATCTTTCTCTTTTGGATTACATAAATTCAGTTAGTCGATTATCCAAATTTGAAAACTATTGATGATTTATTTGTTCAGTACCTATCCTTATCATTGTTTGTGCCTTTATTTAGAAAAATACAGTGTTTTTTCAAAGAAAATTTTGTCTTATGCCTTATGCCAACTGACCATGTTTATGTTTGATTCCATGTGTTAGGTCTATGTCAAAGTTATTTTCAAACTTGTTAAATTAATTTAAATCACATCAGCCATTGTTTCAAGTCTAGCTTTTGACGTCGTTTGGCCAAAAGTCCTAGCATATCCTTGTTTGTTTGAGCCTAGCTTTTGACTCTGTGTTTGGATAACAAACCTAGTAACTCAAATTTTCCCTTTCTTAGTTTAGACCTTGCTTAGAATACTTTGACATAAACCTTTGCCATGCTAGCTTTTATTCAGACGCTTGACCTTTTGTGCGTATGACATTTGACATTAGACATTTGATGTTAGACTGTTTTATGTCAAATCTTAACATAAATCATTTTGGAGATACAACTCCATTTTCAGACCACATTGGAGATACAACTCCACCTTTTGACCAAGTTAGATTAACCTTAAACCATTTGTCCTTTGGACATAATTTTTCAGAGTTTATAGAACTCTAAACTTTTTTGTTTCAAAGCTTTCATCATTTACGTGGATATGTCTAGCTACACTTATGGTGGAGTAACATACAATCCAACTTATGATAGCATGGCCGCAAAAAATCCCACTAAGCACCCCTATAGAGAAAGCTTTTCTAAGGACTTTTATTATTCTCCCTATAATACTCCATATGGGGAACATAGTCAAAATCCAAAAAATCTAAATTGAGATCTTGATTGGTATGAAGAGGCTTGTGAGGAGGACTTTGAAGACCCAACTACAGATAATATTGTTTGAGATACAGATCCATACCCTCTTTGCAATAATTAGTATGTGGAACACAGTCAAGAGCCAGCTTATGAGCCAACTCACAATTGGGATGATATGGTTTATGAAGAAGACTTGGATGCTTTGGCTTATGCAAGTAATCAAGCTCCACCACATCGTACCATTTCTATTCCAATACCACAATGTCATACCATTTCCATACCAAGACCTCATCCTTTGGCTTGTGCGGGCAATCAAGCCCCACAACACCCTATTGTTACCATCTCAGGGTTTTGTCCTTTGGCTCATGTGAGCAATCATGCTCTCCAAGGCCCTACCATTATCCAACCACAAATCATTCCTTGTCCAGTACCAATCCCAACCAAACCTCAACCGATCCAATCATTCGAAGACCAAGCTATGTTCAAAACTGGTATTTTCCAACTCATTGAAAACCAAGGCCAAGAGAACCAACCAATCCGAGATGTTTCTTTTGAATCAACCATTTGTGATAAGTCAACATTTGATGAATTGCCTATTGATCCTATACCAGTTGTTGAGGAGTCTCACATTGATGAGTTAGTCTTTGTTGAGTCACTTCTTAATGATTATAATTGCCTTTGGGCAAATCATTACCTTGACTATGTGCCTATTTTTCAAGAGCCTCCTATTGACAAACCAGTCTCTGAGGAGTTGTCTCTTGACATTTTTTCCATCCTAGAGGAGTCCCACTTTGACAAATCAATTTTTGTGAAGCTCATTATGCCATCACATGTCGTTACTTGTCCAAAACCAAATATTCAACAAGACATCATTGTAACAAAGTATTAGTTAGATGAAGAATCAGAGTTAGAGTCAGGGTCTATTCTTGAATCGACATTGGATTTAACATCAGAATCATAATCTAAATCAACATCAGTGTCAACATCGGATTCAGAGTCCCTTGAGTTAGAATCAGATTTAAGAGAAGAATATGTTCGTGGTTGTTACAACATTAGTTATGCATGCCTCACAGATCAATTTGAATACATTTATGATCTTTCTATAGTTTTTGAAGATGAGTACTTCAACTTTGACATGAGTCATCCTAGTATCTTCTACGAGGATTGTGAGGTCTTTTCCCATTTCATTATCATTCCACAAGCCATTACCATCAACCAAAATAGAAGAATCAGAGTTAGAGTCAGGGTCTATTCTTGAATTGACATTGGATTTAACATCGAAATCATAATCTAAATCAACATCAGTGTCAACATCGGATTCAGAGTCCCTTGAGTTAGAATCAGATTCAAGAAAAGAATATGTTCGTGGTTGTTACAACATTAGTTATGCATGCCTCACAGATCAATGTGAGTACATTTATGATCTTTCTATAGTTTTTGAAGATGAGTACTTCAACTTTGACATGAGTCATCCTAATATCTTCTACGAGGATTGTGCAGTCTTTTCCCATTTCATTATCATTCCACAAGCCATTACCATAAACCAAAATAGCCATATCATTGACATTCCATCTCCCACAAGTGTTAATTGGGATCAACAAAATCACACTTTGTTAAACTGCATCCATGGTGACATAGCAGTTGAAGAAAAATAAGGAGGCCAATACCACATTCATATAGCAGAAGAACACTCTCCTAGTGAAACATATTTGGAGACGTTAGGGGACAATCAAAGTCAGAACTCAACATCTTTTAGTAAAACTTTTTTGGAAGCACTAGAAGATAATCAAAGTCAAAAGTCAACATTCTTTAGTGAAACCTTCTTGAAAGCATTATGAGATAATCAAGACAACTTCATTGGTGAAAACCTCATCGAGGCATTGATAGCTGAGCACAAAAGTTCTTCACTACTTGATGAAGAAAAAATCAAAGATCAAATCAAAATAGCTTCCAATCTACAACCTAATCAGATGGTAGTTACTCTCAAGATCAAACAACAAAAAAATTTGGTAGCCCTATTGAGAGAGCAAGTCTTCAGCGCTGCCACAACCAAAATTATGTTAAATCCAACATCAATAACATTACATGTGATCGAAAATCCTGATCTTCATTTATTTTCCTACCATTATACATTCCATTATCATCTGTGATCTCATTTCATAATCAAATCTACCATCCATTATTTGTCTCTATTTACCGTCCATGGCAACACTTTATTTTTTAGAGGCTACACAGATACATTGTCTCGACGTTTGAGAGAATTAGAATCAATGATCAATGAAGATCATAAAAGCATTCTCAGCAACCAAATCTGCAGATCGTTCTTGACAGAGTAGTGATTTGGACGAGGTGTGGGCTAGCAATTAACATGATAAACTATTTTGTTTGTATCATTTATTGATTAGGATGTACATCTTTCCATCAACATGAACAATAGAATAAAAAACTATACCCATGCCAAAAACATGTACCATATCATTTCACATTGTCATGCCATTGCCATTGTTACATATGCCTATTTGTCATTGTCGCATACCTAACCATTCACCCCATCACTTGGGGGAAATATTCTTACCATTTTATATAATCTATCAAAAACCATCATTATCCTTAGCAAGACTATACCATCCTATCATTCTATTCCTATCTAGACCAAAACCTATTTTTTAGTCATCCTACCCAATCCTGTTTTGACCTTGGTTCATTTGGTCCTTCCCACACCTCTTGTGAGAGGATTCTGATCAATTTTCAACAATCAATCCAATTCATGTTTCAATGACAGTCTATGAAAGTAGTGTGATAGTTGATCTGGTAAGATATCTTTCATCCTATCAAGTTTGTTTATATAAACCTGATTATAATCGTCTATGGGCAAATCAATATTTTACTAGTCTTGCTACTAATTATAACCACCTATGGGCAAATTAGTATCATTGACCTATGTCGTTATCTCTTAGTTATAACCACCTATGGGCAAACTAGGGGCAACACTTGTTTCTCATGCATTGTAGAATCACCTTGCCATCACTGTTTTCATTTGACTGACCATTTGTCGGATTTGAGAACTTGTTGGGACCTAGTTGGTTTTTCCCTACATTTTGTGTGGAGGGAATTACTATGACTTGAGGTCATTTTTAGGACTATGTGGGTCATGTTCAATTCATATTGAGGTTATCTTAGTCCCCCTTTTCATACGCTCTCACCATTTTGTGAGCAACCTAAGCCAAACACTCTCATTGTTCGTGAGTAACCTAAGCCAAACGCTCTCATCATTTTGTGAGCAGATATTTTGTCATTCTCTAATGAGTTAATACACCTCAAAATTTCAAAAATATTCGTAATATTTCAAAATCCAAAAATATTTATCCTGTCTAAGCCTAGTCAGTTATCTTCGATCCACCTTACTAGGGCATTGTCGTTATTAAGTTTTTTTTTTTTTGCTTTTATTTTTAGATTTTTATTTGTTTATTTATTTCAGGTTGTTTGTTTGTTTTTTCACTTCTTGTTTGTTTGCCTTCAACACTGTTGCCTTGACTCGGTTTATATGTGTTCACGGGGTGATTTTTTGCACATATTATTCTTGAGTCTATCCATATTCATCCATTAACATTGTCATCATGATATTTTATCATTGGTGCATTATTTTTGAGTGTTTATTGGATCAGGAGTTAGTGTTTACGCATATTTTGGCCAAGTCTTTATGGTGTTCTATCATGAAGCCTACCATCACATGCTACAACAAAAATTAGCTTCAAGAAGGTTTACAATCAATAGAGCCGTAGAAGTTTCTCCTTGGTACCTTGGTAAATTCTCCCATCCCACCCTTGATCAAATCAACCCATTAACCATTCTAGTTGTATCATTGCTAATCAGGATGAGCATATCCTCATTGGTAGGTACAACTTAATCATTTCTAATGATCAATCTTATTCCTCTATCCATCTCTTTCATCACTTTACACTCGATCATTTTCAATCTATATTCTAGGTTATATCCTTGAGTTATGCTTGCTAATCAGTCTTAATTGGGGCACAATCATCTTTAGCCAATCTAGGTCCTCTTAATGATTATAATTGCCTATGGGCAAATCATTATTTTGACTTTTAATCATAATTATAACTATCTTTGGGCAAATCAGAGTCTTTTTTATATCAATGCATGCAAGCGTTTTCTTATTTGGATTAATTTCAACCACGGGTTAATTCCATCTTTCTTCTTATTTTTTTCGAGGGACCACCCATCAACAAATGTGTTGACCACTCTCTCAAGGGGGCATCATCATAGGCTTCACAAAACCATTTGAAGCTTTGTTCTTTAGTCATCATCTTATTCTTGGCATACAGGGCATTTCTCATTATTTGAGAAGATGTTATTGTGTTTATAACTTGCAATGCCTTCCCAAATAGGGGCAAATTGTAGACACCTAAAATTGGCCATCGATAACTCTCAATCAGGGGTTTGACCAATTTTCATCCAAAATACATAATTTGGCCTAGAAACACTAAAACATGCTAAATGATGTGAAACTGACATATTCAAGTGCCAATTTTGGTTAGGGTATAATCCCTAAATGGGGTAATGTAATTTATGGGCTAGCTAACTTTAATCAAATCATTTCAAGTCAAAATAACAATTTTGCACATGGGTGCTCTAGATTGCTCTTTCGTATCAAATCTCTTACTCAAGACACATGCCTTTGTTATTCATTGTTGATAACATCCTAAATGGGATAATGAATCCAACGCATCTGACATTGCCTTTCAATTCTAATTCAGTCAAATTTTAGACCAATAACAACGCGTTCTGATCAATTTGAGTAATTTGTGCACAAAGTGCTTAAACATGCTTAAGAGCTAATAAATCTAAATCAAGGGCCTAATTAATAATTTCATAGAAACTTATTGAACACATCTATATCGTCATGAGACCTTATTTTTTGAGAAGACATCTTTAGACCATAAATGCCACAAATATTAGGATTCATGCCTTCCATGCCTCATCAAAGCCCTCCATGCCTCTTAATTGCTCCTCTATCCCAAATATTGATGAGCCTATTTATAAATTTTAATTACATAATTAGATTAATTTTTAGCCGCACATCTCAATCTTGAGATGGACGGTTAGGTTGATTCTAGACATTCTAAAAAATATATAAATATGAGGCCTTATCACATTATTTCTAAGCTATTTTGGTGCAAAGTTATAATGCACAAATATCTTCAAGAAGTCATTGCAATTAGTGTTACCATGCCAAATTGATTCCAAACCAAGCCGAGCCACAAACCAAAGGTGTCAAGGAGAGATGGAGGTAGCCAAGCTTCCATTGATGAGGACTTCATGAGCAAAAGCCGAGCATGCCACTACAACAAGCATTTTGGAGCATCAAAGGAAGGTAAAAGAGGGTTTCTTTTGCATTTTAGTTGTGTGTTTTATTCATGTTTGTTAACTAAGCTCTCCCTAGTGTCTAGGACTAGAGATGTTATGCTAGTTAGTGTGTTTCTTTCATTTTATTTTTATTTTGAAACTAACACTATACTAACCATTCTCTCTTGAGTCAAATTCCTAGATCACAACATGAAACCTATCGTCAAGTAGTTTAGATACTCTAGAGCTAAACTTGATTTTCTTTTTTTTTTTTCTCGAGGTCAAAGCAACTAATACAATTCTTTCTTTCACTTTAGGCTATATTTGGCCTAACATGATCCACTTCTCGACTAATCACAATAGAGGTAAAGGAGGTGCTTCTATTTTGATTAATCCGATTTGGGGGAGATTATATTGCGGAACATGGGGTCCCCCTGTAATAGGGCAGTCTGGGTTGTTTTCAACAAGTAGGGCAAAATGTTTGGAATTTGTAATAAATATGAACCTAATGACTATAGGGAAAGAAAAGAACTTTGGAATTCGTTGACATCTAATATGGACATTTCGTCGCTATTTGGGAGTGATTTTAATATGATTGAAGAAATAGGACGGAATGGGAGGAGACCCTCACATGTGGAAAGGAAATGCATTTTTTTGGTTCAAATTCAAAAAATTGCACAAATTGGTGGACCCTTTGAATAAAGGTAAGCCACTAAGTATGTAACAACCCCATTGGATTTTACTGGAATATAGTAATTTAAAAAAATATTAATTACATATTCATTATACAAATTTCACCATGAGAAATTTAATTAGTGATATTTAACTAACTGCATTCATTTAGTTAACCAATAGGTTTATAGCTAATCCACTTAACTAAAGATCATTATGAATAGTTATAACAATCATGAATAATGTTGAGAAATCAATAAATACTGCATCTAAATCATTCATGAAATAGTATAAATTTAGAAATTCAACCACGATTGATACAACATTACAGTAACTATTGTAGAAGTACAATAAATAAATATTACAATTTTCAGCAATAAATAATATCTTAAATAATGAAACATGATACACAGTTCCACGAAGCATGAGTCTTTACAACTCAAGTATCAATCTGTCATCTCAAGTGTAGTCTATAGTGTAGTCCTCCAATTGGGAGGGAGAGCATCATCTGAATGCTTTTTCACACCAACCACATATCATAGATCCCCACACTATCTCCCAACAAGGGGGTTGCCCTCCCTTCACGGATGAGTAGATAATGACAGTGTGGGAATTTAGAGTGACAAACCATAACTTGTGTGTTGTAGATATCTAATAAATAATGTGTATCATAAAAAAATCTGTTCTAACATGATATCACGTAATTATGAAAACTATATCAATATATGAAATGATAGTGTTTAATTATGATATTATTTTAGTGAAAGCTTTCAATAATTAATGATCTATAGGATTGGTCAATTTTATACACACCACTCAATCGGATTATACTTTATCTTACATTGATGGTGGTAATTAAATCAATGCAATCCATTCACTATTTATTTAGAGTCATGAATGCGAGTTTTGGTTAAAATATATTATAATATAGAAACTAATAAATTCATTCAAAATATTTTGCTTTATCTGATAAAAATATGGTAAGTACAAAAATATTAAATAAATACATTTAATCCATCAAATATAATGTACTGAATCCAATATCATATAGTTTATTATAAAATAATAAACAAAAGAAAAAATAGTCCTTACTGTAACATACCATCTGGTTAATATTTTATCTAGACTGTCAATTACTTTAATCACCAAGTAACTTATAATGTTATTTCATTCTCAAAACAAACATTATAACACAATTTTATTTATTTGTTCATATTCTACATATATAACAGAAGTCAGTCCAAAAATATCTAAATATACTTTATATTTAAAACTCATAAATAACTTATTTTAATGCTTCTCTTAAAACATTAAAATATATGCAAGCACCCATTTTCCCTGTTATGGTAATGATATTTTCAAACATAGCACAACTCTCTCTCTATATATTTGGTATAATCATTTCTAGTTCTATTACATAATCACAAATGTATAACTTATACTATTTATATGTATATTTTAGAATTGACAAGTACAAATATAATATAAATACTTTATTGTACACAATATACTTTGAGAAGACATCCACTGTCAAATGTCTTAGAGTATTCTGTATACATTAAGTTTACATTCAGTGAACAAAATAGCTCCATAACTCTTTTATAAACTGGATAATTCTCAATGTACTTGTTTAATTAAAACACAGATTTTCATGTGATTTAACATTTACACACAACGAACCATTTGCACTCCAATTCTATTGATTTTAAACACTCAAACCGTTTGATTTGTATAATCAGTTAAATTAATTGTAATTAAATATGATCAAACATATGTTCATTAAATATGATCAAATATACGTTCATTCATTTTATGTCTATCGATGAGAATTATGTGTCTATATATCGTAGTCCTGAAGTTATACAGTGCACAAAATAGTACAATTTATAACCAAATAATAATCCATTTTTAATATATTATTAAATTCGATTTGCAGAGAGACTACAAACTCATTTGAATTATGAATTCATTCCTTTGTATAGACTTATATACTTCTTATACAAGAAAATATACAATCGAATGATATGACATAACTCAACGTTTAATTCATACTTACTTTAAAATCAATAAATTCAAATGAAAAATGTAATTCAACCAAGACAATATATTGTTTACTCAATTCTAAAACTATTGTTGATGTCCTTACTGTGTTCAAAGCATTCTAAGTTTAGGACTTGACCAAGACTAAACCCTAATTTCCATTTATATTAAATAATATATAGCTACAATGTTTTATAAATAACACTGAGCACATATTCCATACGTGACTTCATAAAAACCTATTAAATTATTGCTAACATAATTTGATTGAAAACCCTAACCTTTCATTAATCATTTGTATCTATATATCCCAATACGTATATATAGTTTTTCGAGCATTCAATCTGCGTATATACATTTATATACATGTGCGTATAAATATACACAAATACACAGTCCATATGGTTTTAAAAACACAACGAATATAAATAATTTCACAGTCAATATCTATTAAAACACATTACATATTTCCCCCAAAATTTCCAACTAAATATATATACAGTCGAACACCATATAACCCATATAGGATTTTATTTAAGTTGAGCACTATAGCTTAGGTTCTAGACTGGTTTGACAACCAAACTTGAATCATAAGACCCTATCCAAATGCCTTTAAAATTTAATAAACAATCATTGAATTCACCAATATTTTTGAATTGATAAAACATTAAAGACAAAGCTCTCACAGAGGTGTATACAAACATGGCGAACACCTATAGTACTACCCCTTTCCATTTGGGTTATGGGGTTAGATGTAGGGTTCTGTGGATGGCCGAGCCATCCACATCCTACATGCAACCCCCTATATTTTTTCTAATTCATTTCAAAACAAATGAAAACCCATTAACTCAAATCAATTATTTTGACAAATCCATCAAACATATCACTCAAGAATTTGAGTACAATACCAACCTGAAATAAATATTTATTTTGCCAAGAAAATCAAATCCCTTCCTTCTTAGCTCAAATTCCTTTTTATTTTTCTCCTTTTGCCTTCTACTCTTTGTATGTGTGCCTCTCAGTCTTCCTTCCTCTTTCTTTTATTTATTTCCATCACCTTACTCTCCACCACTTTCTCCTCCATTCACGGTAGACCAAACTGACTATACATGCCAAACTAACTCAACATAACCCCCACTAAGCTATAATCCACCACCATTCTCATGCAGCCAACAACCAAACTCCCATCATGATTTTTTACAAGAATGATGGTTAACACAGAGTCAACGACTGATTAGAAACCCTAATCATCTCAAAACTCCCAATGATTCAATAAAATAATCATTATATATCCTTTATAAAATATGCATGCCTTTTGACTTAAACATCGACTTTACTTAGTCTATCCAAATAAAATAATGACAAATCATAATCTCCAATTTTATTTCATGTGATGTCGACCATTGACAAGTCAACAATCAATATCTTTCCATGCAATGTCGAATATCGACTAATTAACATAATGACTATATAACACGGTTATAACATATATGATTTAAAAGACTATTGTAATCATTACCAAGCCATCCAAATCAAACACTATACATTCGACCTTCATTATTAGTTAATCCTCTAGGTTTAACAATAACCCACAGACTTTAACAAATAATTCAACAAACACAAAGACATTTATACAATTGTTTCACAATGATATTATCTATAACTCCTTGCATTACATTAATTCTTAACAAAGAACTTATAATTCATTAAGTCATTTATAGGTTTATATTACTATTAAAATTGATAATGATAATTTTTTAAACATAAATAGTCACTAATAAACTGACTCAATTAAGTAACAACATACATATATTATTTCTAACAAAGAATCCAAAAAAGCATTGTTAAGCAAATATTTAACTATGTACAACACCGTAGTAAATAAAATTAAACTAGTTATGTACAGATTTATCAAATCAACTAACTAATAACTTCCACAACAACTAGATTAGTGAAATCACATAATTACATATAATGATTTAAGAACATAAAAGATCACAACAGACATTCAAACAGAAAACAAATCATACCAAAACTATCTACTCAAACAATTAATCCCAAAATATGAAATACTATTATGGTGTGTGCATGGTTTTTTGGTTTTGCTCTCTGTCGTCCCCCAACATCCCCATCTAAACCACCCTTTCCGATGATACTCTCCCTCCGTCACACTCTAAGGGATGGATCTGTTTTGCATCCACCTCATAGCAATGAAGGTAATTATCTCGAAATATAATTATATCCATAAAATAATGTTATATAAGTAACAAACATGATCATAATGTATAGAATAAAAAGTACAATTACATTTTAGCAAACCAATCATGTAAATGAAGTAACATATAATTATCCAAAAATCAATATATGACATAAAGCTTAATTAAATATTAATTAATCAACTAATCAACAATGATAATCCATGGATCAAACATATTTTTTAGCTTAGAGATAAATCGAGATGTGACAAAGTAAAGGCATCTGGTTCACTTGGTGTAATAACCATGCTGCGTCTAGAAGGCTTTACTCTAGACTTGATAGATTTTATCTAAGCAAAGATGCCTTTGAGACTAGTATGGAATGGGATGGTAATGTGGTTAAGGTTAGTCCATTCACTATATCGGATCGTATCCCCATTGAGCTCAATTTTACTCTTAGTAAATGAAAAAGAAGAGAAGTCCCCCATGAAATGACTGTATAAACTTAATGCGTTCCACCTTGTATAAAGATAGTTCTTAGATGGTATCCATTTAGTTTGGAATTTTGAAAATTTTGCCTTTGACTCAGACTCTAAAATTTATTTTTGAAACAGTTCAATGGACCTGTCAAAAAAAATTCTCAGATCATATCAATAAATTAAAGCTAAGAGGGAAAGAAAATCTTTCAGAATAGCCCAAGAACAACTTATTAGGTTGAAAGTTGAACTGCAATGTGACTCGGATAATGAATCCTTGTTGAACACATTTTATTCTATTAAACATAAGTTTAGGCAACACCAGATTTATTATGCCAGGGGTGCCCAAGTCAGATCCATACTTAATTAGCTCAAGTTGGGTGATAAAGGTACCAAATTTTTCTTTTGATTTTTAAGGACTAAGCATTAAAAATAAAAAATATCAAAAATTAAGGAGGATGATAAAGTTTTAGTGGAACAAAAATATATCAAAAAAGCATTCTTTGACTTCTACTCAATCCTATTCTTAAATGAGGGGTCAAATGATTAGATTGAATAGACTAGGGTGTTGTGTGAAAAGATTATTCCAAGAAATATTTCTCCCATTCAAGCAACCTTTTTGGATATTGTAGTCTCTTTGGATGAGGTCAGATGTTTGATTGAATCAATGAAATTTGATAAGGCCCCTAGTATTGATGGATTCTCGTCAGAATTCTATAAAGTCAACAAAGATTGGATCTCAACTGAGTCCCTGTAAGTGTATAAAAAAGCAATTGAGGTGGGCTCTCTGGGATCCGAGATCAATAAAGGGGTTATTAAACACATTTTAATGGAGGATAATCGCTCCCTAGTAAAAAATTAGAGACCAATTGCTCTACTCAATGTTTCCTATAAAATCTTGGCTAAGATATTGGCAAAAAGACTATCCCCACTATTACCCTTGGTGGTGTTGGAGACCTAGATTGGGTTTGTGGAAGATAGATATATACTAGATAATATTATTTCAAGTTGGGAAGGTATGTATTGGGCTAAAAATTCTCATCAAGATATTGGGATGGTTCTTTTGGATTTTGAAAAAGCTTATGATAGAATAAAGTGGACTTTTATTGAAAGGCATTTGGTTGTCAAGGAAGGTTCTATAGAATGATGTCAGTTTTATTCAAAGATGCCTCTGTAGTTATTGAGGTAAATGGGGAAACCACATAATCTCTCCCCCTTACAAAGATCCATTATATAAGGTTTCCCCCTTGCTCCTTTCCTATTTGTCATGGTGGTCGATGAATTACACTATCTATTGAGGACTGATGCTATAGGCCCCCAAGTAAGAGGTATCCAACTTCCAAATCAGTTGGAAATGATTGATGTACTATTTGATGATGATTCAACATTGTTCACTAAGATTTCTAGAGATAATCTGATACAAGTGAGATCCAAATTGAAGATATATTGTCTAGCCTCTAGTTCCAAAATTGTATATCATAATTCTTGTATGATAGGATGGAAAGAGAACTAAGCTGACTAGATTGTTGATTTTGGGTGGGACTATAAGGGCCCCAACCAGTTGGTTAGATATTTGGGAATTCCATTTGCCCTTGCTCCTCTCAAACAAATGTGGGATGGGTGTACACCAAAATAAACAAGAAAATTGAAAAGGAGCAGGTCATCTTCTTTCAGTCCCTGGTAGAATTCAAGTTTCTCAAAAAAATTCTTTTATCTTATAGCTTATACAATGCTTCTTGCTGGTTGTTTAACAAAACTCAGATTAACTTATTGCATAAAATTATTAGAGACTTTTTATGGTCAGATGGTAAGGGGAATAGGAAAAGATATGCAATTTCTTGGAAGTTTTGTTGTAAACCAAGGGATATTGGAGGTCTTGGTCTAAAAGACCTACGCATTCAATGTATTAACTTAGCAGTTAAATGGATCATCAAGGATTTCAAGGGGGATGGGCCTCATAAAGTGCTAGTAAGAAACAACATTCTAAGAGTGTTTCCTAAAGGCTAAAAAGGTTGGAAAGGTTTGCACATTGTTGACATTCTTCTTGGCCCTTGTTCTTTTAAAGTTGATTGTTCTCTTATTTTTGCATCTATTTGGAAGGCTCAAGACATTGTGAAACACCTTATCACTGTAAAGAATGTATTTAGTTGGATGGGATCTTTTTTTCAAGGGTTTAGATCTATATGGTGGAACCTTTTCCTCAATAATCATCCTCTTGCCCTTATAAGAGGATGTTCTACCTTGGATGGTTCAAGAAAGGTCCGAGGGATTAAAAATCTCTTTGGTCCTGAGGGTTGGGCTTCCTGAGACACCATTAAACACAGATATCACATTCTGACAAACCAATATATGACTTAATCTATGGTGATAAAAACACTCAGAGACAATAATTCAATGAATCTTCTTGACAATGATAGTGAATTTTAGGACAGTATCAAGTGGATTAAAGGGCCTTATCTTTATGAGTTCTCTACTAAAATGCTATATCTTAAACTGTCCTCCATTCATCCCCCTTATCTAACGATTAATAGTGTGTGGAGTGTTTGTGATTCTTACCGTAGTTGGGCTTTTAGATTTCAAGTGGTTTGGGCTTCATGTTTAGAAAGTAAAAAATCATGTTTTAGGTGGCCGTTGCTTTATAATAAGTTGACTTTTAGAGAAGTGCTTGAAAAATGTGGTGATTTCTCCCCCTTCTATCTTGTGTGTAGTGATGTGGAGTCAATTGAACATCTTTTATTTACCTACCAATACACTGCTAAGATTTGAAAATGTTATCTGTATAGTTGGTCTATTATTTTTGATTGCAAAATTACTTGGTCTAATGTTGCTTTTGGATATGTTTGTACTAAAAAGAAAATAAATCCATTCTTTCACAAATTCTTGTTGGTGTTTTCTTTTAACCAATTTTGAGTCCCAAGGTCAAAATGTCAACCCCTATAGGTGAAAAATTGAGTGTCATGTCTTGATAACCTTGTTCATAGCTTTGTCATGCCTTAATATCCTTCAAAAAGTCTTCATAAAACCTTATTAGCATTGTTTAAGGTAAATTTGGAGAAATTAAGGTAATACTTTGTCTTTGTGTGTACTAGCCTAGTCATGTCATAGAGTGATGAGACTTGTCCAAGAGGTGTTATAGGTCCTTAGGTGTCCTTCAAGGTCATTTTATGTCTTAATCACCTTTTTTAAACATTTCATGATGTTTTGGAAATGTTAAGTTTCTTTTCAAAACTTTAAGCTAAAGTTTAATGAAGTTAAAATAGGGTTTTGACTAATTCCAATGTATACTAAGGCCCACTAAGGTGATTCATCCATAAATAAAACTTTTTTAAGTTTTAAAAATAATTTTCAACGTATATATGGTAGTTACAAGTCAAGAAGAAGTCAGAATCTTCAGTTTCAATGCCAAAGAAAGGAGTTAAGGTACTTGTACAGACTTGTAGAGATAGCTTGCAAGTGAAAATAGTTTCACAATGTTCCTTCACCTTCCACAAGTCATCTTCACCCTTAGGAATCTTTCAAAGGTCTTACGAAGGCATAATACTCTCTTTCTCCTCCATTGTTGTTGTCACAAGCTCATAAGGGCTATTTTCAAGTGAATGATACAGGCGTACAAGTAGAGTTGGAGGCTAAGATTTTGAGCAGAGTTGGAGAACCCTATGGAATCTCAATTAGTGGCATTTGTTTTTTGAATGAGCTCCTTAGATTTATGAAGAATTGGTAAGGATTTAAGGTGATTTTTTGAGGTGCAAAACCATGATAGGGTCAATTTTGGGCTTCTCAAGTGAAATAATGAACTCATTAAATCATGATAACAATTGGAAAAGATCCTCAAAGGTATGAAGAACCATATTACACCTTAATATACTAGGTTGGCACGTGTGGGAAGCCATTTGGCAAGAAAAACTACTCTCTTGCCCAATTTGTAGAGTGACTATCATAGTTTTTGTTTGTTCCAGAGTTTTCAATGTTTGAGGTGATGAATGAAGAGTTCATATCATGTTTTCATTCTTATCATCCTATATAATACCATCATGTCTCCATTATCTTCTCCAACAACACCTTATCCAAGTAATTCATAATGTTCTCTCAGTTTGATGACTATGTGTGCAAGCTACCTGCAATAATGGAGTAACAAGGTTTGGTTTTGCATTGTTCAAGGATGTATAAGAGTATTGACCTCATTAGAAAGCCAATGGCAGCATAATAAAACAACTTTGAGACATTGTAGGTCTAATAATGTGAGAATAAAGTCCAACATCCACTTTCAAATAATATGAATGTGTTTTAGTCACTCACATGTTTGTAGACCTATAAGTGAGATTTTATGATTTAGGTTCATGGTGAAAGTGTTTTGGAAATGTAGAGATGTGGATTAGACTTAGAGACACTCATTGGACACTAACTAAGTCTGTTAAAAACTATCAAGGAGCATGAATGAATGAATAAACTCCAACCTCTATGTAAAACCTTGTACATAAGGAGACCCCTGCTACATGCCTACATTTTAAAAAGATGAAAATTGAAAGCGGCACAATGTCTGGTTAGAAGTCTATAAGCTTATTGAGAGAGTTCCATGATAAAATATCATGATTTACTATAATCTCTAAGTCCAAACATCTCAAGAAGATGCTCTAACAGTCATCTAAAAAAAAGGTAGACCTATAGGTCCAAACTTGTAGGTCCTCATTTTGAATATAAGCAAAAGGTCATAGAAGAGGATTGATGTAGAAGTTTGAATTAGTGCAGATAGAAAAAAATATATCATGAAGATATCTCAGTCAGTTGAAATCCATACGGGGTTGAAGTGACTAAGGTCAAAAAGATGAAATTTGAAAGCGATACAATGTTTGGTTAGAAGTCTATAAGATTATTGAGAGAGTGGCATGAGAAAAGAGCATGATTTAGTATAATATCTAAGTCCAAATATCTTAGGAAGATGATCTAAAATTCATCTTAGCAAAAGACAGACCTACAGGTCCAAACCTATAGGTCCTCATTTTGAACATAAGCCAAAGGTCATATGAAGAGGATTGATGTAGAAGTTTGACTTAATGTAGACAGGAAACAAGATAGACTCATGAAGATATCTCAGTTAGTTGAAATGCTACATTTAAAAAAGATGAAATTTTAAAGCAACACAATGTTTGATTATAAGTCTATAAGCTTATTGAGAGAGTGGCATGAGAAAATAACATGATTTAGTATAATATCTAAGTCCAAATATCTCAGGAAGATGCTCTAACAGTCATCTAAGCAAAAGGCAAACCTACAGGTCCAAATTTGTAGGTCCTCATTTTTAACATAAGCAAAAGGTAATATGAAGAGGATTGATTTATAAGTTTGACTTCAATAAACAAGATAGACTCATGAAGATATCTCAGTTAGTTGAAATCTTGCATTTAAAATAGATGAAATTTAAAAGTGGCACAATGTTTGGTTAGAAGTCTATAAGCTTATTGAGAGAGTAGCATGAGAAAAGAGAATGATTTAGTATAATCTCTAAGTCCAAGTATCTTAAGAAGATGCTCTAACAATCATCTAAGTAAAACGTAGACCTATAGGTCCAAATGTATAGGTCCTCATTTTGAACATAAGCCAAAGGTCATATGAAGAGGATTGATGTAGAAGTTTGAAATAATGCAGAAATGAAACAAGATAGACTCATGAAGATATCTAAATTAGTATAAAGGCATAATGGGTTGAAGTGACTAAGGTCAAATCATTTAAAAGGCATTCAAGCCCAATACTCCTACACATGTTTGATTTCAAGACTAGAAGGTAAAAGTATGATGTCTTGAAAGAGCCAATGGACTTTGTGAGATAGTGAAAATACACCTCCAATGAGATTTGACTGATTTCAAGGTGACATGGTTTAGTTTATAATACCAACCTCCAAGTTCATACCAACTCTTCCTTAAAGGTTCACCTACAACTAGTCTAGATAAGTGCAAGAAAAAATTGTAGGTTTATGGAGTATGATGTCTTGAAATAACTTAGAGGGTATGAAGGAAGTTAAATAGATTCTTGAAATAATTTATAAATTTATCTTTTTATCATTAATATACATTAAATACCTTGAAACACAAGATGCATTTTTAGACCCCTCAAATGACCACCTACAACCAGTTTGAGAAGATGCAAAGAATAGTTTGTGTTTGGAAAGATGTGGTGTTTTGGATAGGTTGTGGAGGTTCAAAAATACTAAAAATATAAAAAAGTCATGGATATATCAATTTTTTGGAAATGGAAGTCCTACAACCCAAATATGCACTCAGACTACCCTAAGGACCATGTACTAGTTGCTCAGGCAAGAAGACTGGTTATGAGTTTGAGAAAGAGAGGGTCGCCTACAATCAGTGAGAATGGAATTTGGGTGAGAACATGAGAAAGTAATGAGAATAATTGAGGTAAAAAAACTCAATGGACTTGAAGAAGGGTTTAAATAAGATAATCAAAGATAAACTTCATCCAAACCCTGCTTACACAGTCAAACAAAGTTACAGGTCTGCCTGCATTGCCAAGAGAAGATTGCTAGTTTAGAGTGGAGAAAAGAGGTAAGAGAAAAGGTAAATATTTCAAGAATTGACTCATAGTGATGCTATAACTCCATATAAATCTTATAACTATGAAGAGTGAAGTCAACAAAGATAGACCTTGTCTAGGCCTATAGAGCCTAATTCACACATAGGTAGACCTCTACGACACTCATAGATAGGATAGTATAATGAAATCAAAATAAATATATGATGGATTTGAAAAGTTTGGAATGTTTTCATAGTTCTAAAATACTATCCAAAGGAAGAGAAAGGCAATAAAAGTACAATTTCACCTCTTAAGACCATATCGGGCTCCTCAACTGCATGATTGCATTTCAAGGCAGACTTTCATTCACTTATTGAGACCATGACCCTATACATGGAATAAAATGTTCTTCAAGGATGATAAAATGGTCCTTAAACTTCAATCATCTGGTGTCATTTTATAGATTAGACCCATTACCTGCATGAATAAAGGTTAAGACTATCAACCCCTCTCTAATGGCCAGCTTGCAACCCTAAAGGCACCATATTTCGCTTAGAACTCTCATGAGGTTTTGAAAGGAACCCAATGGTGTTTTTAAATAGTGGAAGGGTCCCATCACTATAATTTTGTGTAATTAGGAGATATAGACTCATAAAACCCTTAAGAACAAAACATACCTAAAACCCTCCTAAAACCCTTACAGTGACTAGTTGAGAGATATAGACTCCTAAAACACATGAGATGACTTGAGTTTCTCTTGAAACCTCTTGGATATTGTTGAGGACTCCAAGTATATTCTCCAGGTGTACTTTTTCTATACTTGCAATTGTATGGACTATAATAAATGCACTATTTTAAAATATTTTTGGTGTTTTATAGGGGTTTTGGATAGTTGGACACTTGAAAACTATTGGGAAAGTCACCTGAGATGTATTTAATCTATTCAAGCCAAAAAATCTTCACAGGACATCCTGTAAGTGATAAAAAAAACATCATTTTTTAAGGTAGTCTTAAACAAGCCTAAAATGAGACGAGGTTTCAAAGTCATTTCATGGTTCTCACTCTTCCAAAGGGTCTCATGGCATTAAATTTGACATGAAGGTTGGTGACATGATAGGTAAAGTGATTCACATGTGTGGGAGAGATCTAGAGTAGAAAATCAGACTTATAAGTAAGGAAGCCTAATTGAGGAGAGAGAATGGGATAAAAAGGACACTTCCACTTAGAGTCAAGACCTAAAATTTGGTATGGAGATGTAAATCCATACTAGGTCCTCAAAATGTGCTAAGTTTATTAATACCCTTCATACATTCTTATACATAAGCAGGTTTACACATTTTTAGAGCTACAAATAATGAGTCCAAATTGGAGCTTTTGGTGTAAAACAAGTTCTTGGGAGTAGTTTGAGGCATCCAAATAAGTTTTTGCATGTATGATATGATGTGAGTAGGCCATACATGGAGAGAGAACAAATTGGAGAAGATGAATTCATGTTTTGACACTTATAAACAAGATTGGCCTAGTGAGATGAAGAGACTTCAAGACACCTAACAAGAGAATGAAGTGATGTGTCAAAGGAAACCTTCAAAGATCAATTGAAAAATGTCAAAATGAGATAAAGGATATAAATTAACATGACTTGGCCATCAAGAAGGCCACTTATCATTACACAAACCAAGGTAAAGAGCAATTTTGAAGAGCTAGGCAAGGAGTCAAACAAGGTTTAAAACTTCCATGCCACTTGGGGCAGAAGAGCATCTTCAGATGATCAACACTTTTTCTTGAGGATTTGATGGGGAAGTTTAAAACTCCTTTCTTATTATAAATATATTTTGGACACATGTCTCTCTCCCTCTCCCTTATGCCCTTCTCATTTTTCTCTCACATTTATCTATATATTGAGACTTGATAGGCTAAGTTTGGATCCTCCACTTGGGTATGGTGAAGCCCTACCCATTTGTATCCTTTGATCAATGAGAGTAGTCTATTTTTACCTTATCCATGGATTGGTTTCAATATGTTTGTGTGATTAGTTAATCTTGTCAAGTGACTAGCTTTGCTTCCTTGACATGGGTGAAAATTTGATTTCTAACAGTTTTGGTACACTTGATGAGATTAAGGTCCAAATTTGTGGAAGAATTATTGGTGTTGTTATTCTATCTATTAGTGTTTGGAGGCATTCAAAACATTAATTGTGACTTTGGGCATAATCAGCTGGTTATAATAGCCTAGTCACTTGTTCAAAGTAAGTTGTATTTCATTTCATTGTCTTGATGAGGTTGTTATGACTAAGTTTAAAGTAGAGTTCAATTTCATGTAAGTTAGTGAAATTTATCAAGCCTATAGTATTCTCTATCAGTTCTATGATGAGCCTTATCAACCTCAATATGATCCATATCACTCTTATGATCCTTATTAGTCTTGTCATGAATCATATCAATCCTATGATCAGGATTCTCAAGTTCAAGATGTTCTTATCCAACATAGTCTCTTCTCAAATTAGTCTATTTCAAGTTTGAAGCAAACACTTTTACGCTATGAGAGGTACATGATAGGGCTTAACACAAAGGTAATATGGTCAATATAGCCCTATTCATTTCATTTATAATTTAAGAGAATCATTGCAATCAATTAAGGAAGAATGGGCACCTATGGAGAGAGAAATTTGGAAAAGCCTCTCAAGTGAGATGTTGGATGTAAGTGGTCTCATGAAAAACATAGAAGATATGCTAAGAGTTCATGAAGAACAACAAGTCCAATTCCATCTATTGGAAATATTGTCATTGATGTCAAAGGTCTAGCATTACTGGTGATAAAGGCCCCATTGCATTTAATGGTGTTTTTAATATTCATATCTTGGCTAATGTGTGTTAATATTTTATTTAATATTAACAAATATATTTTTGGTTGTATAAAGTTAAAAGAAGGGCCCATGGAGAAGTCAAAGAGTCATGGGGTAAAGACAAAAGAGGAATGGGATGCATTTTCCCATGAAGAGTCATCTTGAGGCATTCTAAGAGTCACCAAGTGAAGATAAAAGAGGAAGGGCACAATTTCTCATGAAGGGACATTTTGAGGACTATGAAAAGTCACCAAGACAAAGACAAAATAGGAAAGGATGCATTTGCTTATGAAGAGTCACCACGTGACTTTTCAAATGCAAGGATATGAATGGTCATGCAAGTTTAGTGCCATTTTCCATGAGGATTGAAGGGTCACAAAGGGTGAATGCCAAAGGTCATTTGGAAAATTATAAATAAAGGCTTGAGAAACTATTTGTAATATGAAAGAAGAGAGCATGATTTGTAATTGTTATATCTAGCTTAGAAGAGCAAAGGAGAGAAAATAAAGAGATATTGTAATGTGCTATCATTTGTTGAGAAAGCAACATTGAGAGATAGTTGTGTGGTATACATAAAAGGGGTGGGTGCTCTTGTGGATTGGTGCTCTTGCAAGTTGGTGCTTGAGAATATTGTAGAGTGAGTTGGTGCTCATTCATATACTTGAGATTGTTCTCCGTGATTTTTCCCAAATTGGGTTTCCATGTTAAATCTGGTGTCTCTCTCTATCTTGTGTGGTTTTTATTGTTTCAATTTTATTACATATCTTGAATGTATGGTTAAGTGGAATTTGATTAAGTGAAAGTTTATAAGATTTATGATATACTAATTCACCCCCCCTCTTAGTATATCTTGTGCTTAACACCATCAGCCCTATGTGTCTTCATACAAACAACCTCAACCCTCATATATGCCACACATTATTCCCCAAGAAACCATTCCTAGTGAGTCCCAAAGTGTTCCAAGTCCTTCATATGTTCCTCAAACTTTCCCTTCTTAGAATTCAATCTAAGAGAGCATTCAAAGGAAAGAGGAGGTTATTATTGAGTAGCCCATTGTTGATAATCAATATTCTACTCTTCCTCAATAACTTCCCAAGAAGTCTTTCAAGACTCCAAGCTGGAACCAAGTGGTGAAATCGTGGAGTAATCAAGGTGAAATAAGCCTAGATTGGGGAGTTGAATCCAAGGAATAATTTGAAATTATACAAGTCCATCCTATCCCTCCTCAAGAGACTTATTGTATCTCATACTAGCCTTCTTGTGTTCCTTATCCTCATGAGATCATTAACCACCTTCAAGAGAAGCTATTCAAAGAGAATATAGCTAATCAAATCAAAGAGTTAGAGCTAAAAATAAAGGAGGAAGAGAGCCAAGATCAAGATATTGAAGTCAAAGAAATCCTTTTGCCTATTCAAGCTACTCTTTCCTATCCTCAAAAACCTCTAGTTTTTGATCTTAGAGGTCTATTCAACAAGGTTTTCAAAACAAGAAAGAGGCCTTAGTTGATAAGGTTGAAGATAAAGTTGTAGCTATTGAAGAGCCTCAAGAAGGCCATGATAAAGATGATGTGCTTTTTAAAGAGAGTGAAGTGTCCATTTCCCAACTCAATTTGCTTTCCCTTCAATAATTCCTTCAAGAATCCACCATATCCAAGCCCCCAAGTGACAAGAGTTTTCCCTCCATCCCCAAACCCATTCATGAATCATCCACCACATACCTTATTGAAGAGGAACTTGTCCTATGGGAAAAAAATGAAGAAGAGATTACATCTAAAAGTGTGATTCAAAGAGAATGTGAAGAGGACAATGCAATTGTATATGATGGGTAATTCACCATTGGTACTCCACTTGGTAAACCTAGACACAAATCAGGCTTCATAAATGAGGAAATGAATGATCTTGATAATGTTGTAGTTGCCTATGAGAAGAGTGTCAAGATTACTACCTTGGCCAATTTAGATATTCAAGGAGATTTGAAGGACATGTGGTAGACCTATTTGCATATTTTCAAAGAATATGAAGGTTTTGAGAAGTTGAAACCTATAGGAGAACAAGGTCAGGTTGATGATGTAGAATGCAAGGTTCCTAGTGAGCCAATATGGTTTCAAGACCATAATGAAGTAATTTACGATGAGGACATTATTCAAGGCAAGCAAAAGATTGGATTGGAAAAAACAATAGAGACTAAGACTGCTGCTGCCCTCATGAACTAAGAGGACTTATGGCAGAAGTATTGGGAAGTTTACAATGAATTTGAGGCTCTCTAAGGGCCTACACCTCCTGTTGGTTAGATTGAAGATGTTCTTGAGGCTGTCTTACTCCTTAAAATACAAGGTGTCAAGTTTGAGGCTCCCCTTATGAACCAAGAAGTGTTCATGTTTGAGTTGACATCCAACATCAAAGAACATCGTGAGAGGGATATTGAAGTACAAGACGAGTTCACCTTTATAGGTGGCTGGTTTGTAGCTGTCATTTCATTTTAGAGCATGCTAAGAAGATTGGAATTCAAGAAGAGTATGAAGAAAACAAGACTAAGATACAAGAGGCAGCTTGCCTCATGCCATTCTTCATCTCATAGATCAAGAGATACCACAAGCTTCCCCTTTGACCCAGAAGGAAGAAAAAAAGTTTAGGTCAGTTGTATATAATTAGATTGCTTTCTTATTAGTTGTGCTCCCTACGTGATTGATATCACATGTGTGTGTCTTATTGTTTACTTATGTGTGTTGTATTTATTTTATGTGTTTGGAGGTTAAATCATATTGTATTTTCATGGTAAAGATCTAGTTAGATATGAAGTTGAGTGAAAATGACTCCATTTACCAATGTAAGGACAAGGCTACTGGTCTATTTAGCATACTAGGTACGCTAACCTCATGAATCACCAATTTGTTGACCAATTTTGACCCCAAGGTCAAAATTTCAACCCCTATAGGTAAAAAATTGAGTGTCATGTCTTGATAACCTTGTTCATATCTTTTTCATGCCTTAATAGCCTTCAAAAAGTCTTCATAAAACCTTATTAGCATTGTTTAAGGTAAATTTAGAGAAATTAAGGTAATACTTTGTCTTTGTGTGTACTAGCCTAGTCATGTCATGGAGTGATGAGACTTGTCCAAGAGGTGTCATAAGTATTTAGGTGTCCTTCAAGGTCATTTTATATCTTAATCACATTTTTAAAGCTTTTCATGATGTTGGAAAGGTTAAGTTTCTTTTGAAAACTTTAAGGTAAAGTTTAATGAAGGAAGAAGAATTTTTTGACTAAATCCAATGTATACTAAGACCCACCAAGGTGATTGATCCATACATGATAATTTTTAAAGCTTTCAAAATAGATTCCAATGTGTATATGATAGTTACAAGTGAAAAAGAAGTAAAAATCTTGAGTTTTAATGCCAAAAAAGGGAGTTAAGATACTTGTATGGACTTGTTGAGATCACCTATAGGTGATTTTTTTTTATAATGTCACTTTACCTTAAAAAAATCATCTTAACCCTCAATAATATTTCATAGGTCTTAGGAAGGCAAAATACTCTCTCTCCTCCATTGTTGCCTTCACAAACTCAAAAAGGCTATTTTCAAGTGAATAATATAGGCTATACAGGTAGAGTTGAAAGCTAAGATTTTGAAAAATTTTGGGGACCACTATGGAATCTCAATTAGTTTCATTGGTTTTTTTATTGATCTCTTTAGCTTTATGAACAATCAATAAGGAGCTAAGGTGCTTTTTTGAGGTGCAAAACCATGACAGGGTCAGTTTTAGGCTTTTTAGTTGAAAGAATGAACTCATTGAAGCATGAGAACAATTGGAAAAGATACTAAATTTTTTGAAGAACCATATTACACATTCATCCATTATTTTTACACATTTAGGAAGCCAATTTTCAAGTAAATCTACTCTCTTGCACAATTTATAGAGTAAATGTCATAGTTTCTGTTTGTTCCAGGGTTTTTAATGTCCATGGTGATGAATGTAGATTTAAAATAATTTTTTCATTACTATAATGCTCTAAAATACCATTATGTATCCATTTTATACTCTGACACACCTTCTCCAAGTAATTCACAATGCTCTCTTAGATGACTGTGTGTGCAAGTTGCCTGTAATAATGGAGTAACAAGGTTTGGTTTTGCATTGTTCAAGGGTGTATAAGAGTGTTGATATAATTATAAATACAATGGTATTATAATAAAACAAATTTAAGACATTGGAGGTCTAAAAATGTGAGAATAAACTCTAACATCCACTTTCAAAGAATATGAAGGTGTTTTAGTCACTCACAAGTCTATAGATTTGTAAGTGAGCTTTCATGATTTAGGTTCACGGTGAAAGTGTTTTGACAATGTAGATATGTAGATAGGAAACAATATAGACTCATGAAGACATCTTAGTTAGTTGAAATCCAGAAAGGGTTGAAGTGACTAAGGTCAAAACATTTAAAATGTCTTTAAGCCCAATACTCTTACACAGGTATGATTTCAAGACTAGAAGGTAAAAGTATGAGGTCTTGAAAGAGCCAATGGAATTTGTGAGATAGTTAAAATACACCTATAATGAGATTTTATTGTCTTAAATATGATATGGTGTAGTTGATAATACCAACCTCCAAGGTCATATTAACTCTTCCTTAAAAGTTCTCCTATAGCCAGTCTAGTTAAGTGCAAGAAAATATTGTAGGTTTGTGGAGTATGATGTCTTGAAAAAACTCAGAGGGTTTGAAGGAAGTTAACTATATTATTGAAATAATTTATAAATTTCTCTTTTTCTCATTATTATACATTAAATACCTTGAAACACAAAATGCTTTTAGACCCTCCAATGACCACCTACAACCACTTTGAGAAGGTGCAAAAAACAATCTATGCTTGGAAAGATGTGGTATTTTGGATAGGTTGTGGAGGTTATATAGTAAAAATAGTGTTAAAAATTCATGTAGATGTTAATTTATTGCAAATGGAAGTCCTACAACTGAAATATGCACTCAAACCACCCTAAGGACCACCTACAAGTTGCTTAGGCAAGAAGACTGGTTATGAGTTTGAGAAAGGGTCACCTATAGTTAGTGGGAAGGGAATTTGGGTGAGAAAATGATCAAGATAATGAGACTACCTGAGGTTAGAAAATTCAATAGACTTTAAGAAGGGTTTAGATAAGATAATCAAAGATAAAGTTCATCCAAACCCTGCCTACACAATCAAATAAAGTTACAGGCCTGCCTGCATTACCAAGAGAGGATTGCTTATTTATAGTGGAGAAAAGAGGTAAGAGGAGAGGTAAATATTTTGATAATGGAATCAAAATTATTATATAAATCCATATAACTCTTAAAACTATTAATATTGAAGTCAACAAAGATAGACCCTATCTAGGCCTGAAGAGCCTAATTCACACATAGGTAAACTTCTAGGACAGTCATAGATGGGATGGTATAATGAAATAAAAATGAATATTTGATGGAGTTGACAAGTTTGGAATGTTTTCATAGTCATACAAGTCCATCCAAAGGTAGATGAAGTCAATAAAATTATAGTTTGACCTCTCAAGACCATCTTGGGCTGGGCTCCTCAACTACATGACTACATTTCAAGGCAGACTTTCATTCACTTGTTGAGACAATGACCCTATGCATGGAAGAAAATGGTATTAAAAGATGATAAAGGGGTTCCTAAAATTCAATATTGTGATTTGAGTTGCTGGATTAAACCCATCATCTGCATGAACAAAGGCTAAGACTGTCAACCCCTCTCTAATGACCTATTTACAGCCTAAGAGGCACTATCTTTTGCTTAGAAATATCACAAGGTTTTGCATGGGAACCAATGGTGTTTTGAGGTTGTGGATGGATCCTATCACTACAATATTGTTTTATTATTAGAGATAAAGAGGATCTATTCTTTGTGAATAATCCTTAAGAATAAAACATGCCTAAAACCCTCCTAAAACCCTAGCAAAGACTAGTTGAGAGATATGAACGCATAAAGCACATGATATGACCTAAGTTTCTCCTAAAACACCTTATATATTTTTTAGGACTCCAAGTATATTCTCTAGGTGTACTTTTGTCTATACTTGCACTTGTAAAAACTATAATGAATGCACTATTTTGTAATATTTTTGGTGTTTTTCAGGGGTTTTAGATAGTTGGACACTTGAAAAATATTGGGAGAGGTCACATGATATGTAATTAATATAGTCAAGCCAAAAAATATGCATAAGACATCCTGGAAGTGATACAACAAAGATCCTTTTTAAGGCAATCTCAAATAGATCTAAAATGAGACTAGATTTCATGGTCATTTAATTGTTCTCACACTTTCACAGGGTCTCAAGACCTCAAATTTGATATGGAGATCAGTGAAAATCTAGGTAAAGTGAATCACACACTTTTGGGTGGTTTCAAATGTGTGGTAGAGATTTGGAGCAAAAATTTAGGCTTTTAGGCAAGGAGGCCTAATTGCTGATAGAGAATGGGATAAAAATGACACTTCCACTCAAATTCAGGACCTAAAATATGGCATGAAGATATAAATCCATACTAGGTCATAAAATATGTGATCAATTTACAAATATACTTCATACATTATTCTACACAAAGAGGTTTAAACATTTTTAGGGCTACAAGGAATGTGCCCAAATTAGAGTTTTTGGTGCAAAACAAGTTCTTGGGAGTAGTTTGAGACCTATAAATAAGTTTTTATAGGTATGATATGATGTGAATAGGTCATAAATGGAGAGATAAAAAAATATAGAATTTGAATTCAAGTTTTGACACTTGTAAGCAAGATTTGCCTAGTGAGATGAAGAGACTTCAAGACACCTAGCATGAGAATGAAGTGGTGTGTCAAAATAAAACTTCAAAGATAAATTGAAAGGTGTCAAAATCAGAGCAAGGATATAACTCAACATGACATAATCATCAATAAGTCCACTTGTCATTCCACAAGCCAAGGCAAAGAGAAAATTTAGAGAGCTAGGCAAGGTGTCAAACAATGTTTGATACTTATATGGCACTTGGACCTGAATAGAATATTCATGAGACCAATAATTATCCTTGAGGACCTAATGGGGTAGTTTAAAACTCCTTTATTTTTGTAACTCTCTTTTGGACACATGTCTATCTCTCTCTCTCTCTCCTACGCCCTTCTCCTTCTCTCATATTTATCTATATATTGAGCCTTGATAGGCTAAGTTTGGATCCTCCACTTGGGTATGGTGAAGTCTTACCCATTTAAATTCTTTGATCAATGATAATAGTCTTATTTTACTAGTCCATGGACTAGTTTCAATATGTTTGTGTGATTAGTTGATCTTTTCAAGTGACTAGCTTTGCTTCCTTAACATGTTTGTCCTTTTCTTGCATTCATATTTAATTTGAAACTTATTTTCAAGTCTATTAAAGTGTCCAAATGGAGTGTGCATGGTTTTAGTGAGTTGTATTTACATCAATGTCATTTCATGACCTCTTGACTAGTTCTCCTAGCTCAATCACTCTTCACAACCTTCATAATAAAAATTGATATAGAGAGGTAGATTTAGAGTAGTGTCACGTGCAGGTTAGTCTCTTATTTGAAGTGCATTTGCAGTTGGTTGGTAGTGGTTAAATCATATTTGGTGCATCACCTCTATTAGAATAGGTTTCTCTCCATTTTCTTATCAAGTTGTAGATTAGTGTTTGAGCCTAAGTTATTCATCAAAGGGAGATAACCCTTTAACCTAGAGATTCACCTCTCCAATAGGGTACCCACAACCTTGAGGTGTTTCCATGTTACATTAAATTTTGGAAGGATTGAACTACCTTATAAAGGGTAAAAATTTGATTGATAAATTTTTATACTGAGATTATTTGGTTTATATGGAAGCAAAGGAACCTAGATATTTTTCAAGGTAGAGCTAGGGTACTTACTAACTTCATAGTTGAAGTCATTGTTAAGATTATTGTTGTGCAGATTTATTTCCAGTTGAAGATCCCATAGAGCCAGCTATAATAGTTCCTATAAATAAACCTGTTAAAGGTGACTACAAACTATATTTTTAATACTGGTGGGTACCCCAAACTTAGCGCTTGTCTTGATTGGAGCCTCTCTCATCCCACAATTATGGAGGTGACTCTCTCAGAATATAGCTAGTCATGTATCAAGGACTCATAATTTGAGTAAGATAAAGACCCCAACCGATCCTAGATGTATTCTTTTGATTCAGAGAAGAATGGTACCTAGTGTTGGGTGGATGCATTGAATAAATGTATGGAACTTGGCATAAGTTCTAGCCCATCCAAACCTAACTCTGGAGACAATTTGGAAATTATAGATGCAATGGATTTAGATAATTAAACATTAATGGAGGACAATACTTTCTCTCAACATACATATATAGAATTATAGGGCCTTATCAGATCTTGGTTGAGGAATAAAACTAGACATGGAAAATATTCCATAATAAATTTTATGAACTAACTAATAAACTAGAAAAAAATGGTTGAATCAGGAGGTCTATAGGAGGAGGTTGAGGTCATGAAGTTTGTTAAATAAAATAGTTTTGGCCCTTTAATGGAGAAAGTTGATAGATATTTTTCATCAGAGGATGTGTTTGAATAGACCATACATAAGGGCTCTGAGGATACTTGGCATTTGGGACCTGGTTTTGAGAATGTGAATAGTAATGTTGATAACACACATAGTTTGGAAGGTTAATTCACCTTGAGGGTGATACTATCTTAATTGATGTTGTACATTTTGGTTTTGTTATTTCTACTGGTGCCTCCTGCATGAGGCTTTTTATATTGGTATATCATAGACTTTGATATCTATTTGGTTACTTACATTTGTCTACCTATGTGGTAGAACCTCTATTATTCACCTTTGGGTGATTTTTTTTTTTTCATGATATTTCAATAAAAAAACAAAACAAAGTGTTATTCTGTCTCTGATATCCCCTTATCACAAAATAGACATTCTTTTTCCCATTCTTCTTTGGATACTATATACCTACCTATTTCATAGCTAATATGCTGTGAGTTAGTCCTCAATTGTACAATCAACATTTTTGCTTTTCATTTGATTTCTTCCCCTATGTGTGTTTTTTACTCATGCTCCCATGTGGAATTAAACTCTTTGATGTAGTATTATTTATTTTGTCCTAGTTGTTTTGTCCACATGGTTATCTTGAAATTCTCTATCACATATTTATTTATTTCATCTTGGGTGTTTGAACATTATTGCATGTTGATGCCCCATTTACTTATCCATTTTTCATTTTGTTTCATCCACATGTTCTTCCTTTAATTTAACTCTTCTTTGATTACCATTTTGGGTCATCAATGATTCTCCATATTTTTCATCTTTTTTAGTTAACTTAGTGTCTGAGTCATTGCTGATGCTTCTAATGGAAATGTACCTTTTTGGCTAATATAATCTCATTGGAACTAAAGATTTGACTTTGAGGCTACTTGTGATTAAAAGTTTTTGGATTATCTCTATTTGTTTCCATTTTATATTAGAAACATTACTGCCCCAAACTTCACATCCATATAGAACTACTGGTATGATGAGTAGGCTGAATAAGGTTCTCTTAGTTTTCCAATCCCATAATTCTACATTCTTGCAGCTATTTCACAATGAATATAAAGCCTTCCAACCTCGTATTTATTTTTGTCCTACAGGTCTCCCAACTAAGCTTGTTGTGGAAGTCAAGCCCAATATATTTTTTTCCACTATTTTTAATGGACTTACTTGGAAAATAAACTCAGTTTGTTTAATTTTTATCTATAGAGAAAAAATCATGAATTTTGTTTTGCCAGTGTTCACTTGCATTCCCACCTCTTGACAAAAGACCTATAATGCCTTCAAATTATATTTCAAACTATGGGTTATTTTTGTAATTAGGATAAGATCATTTGCATATAGAAGTAGCTTTATAACATGACTGACTAGGTGGGCACCCCTTCCACCAGTTTTGTCTATCCACTCCTCTAGTTTATCAATGTATATCCCAAACAAGGTGGGAGATAGAGGACACCCTTATTTGACTTCAATATCACTTCCAAAGCATTCTAAAATTCCTTCACTTGTCATGATTTTGGCCCTAAATTTCCCATAAAGTCTATGCATTACCGCTCTATACTCATCTAGAACTCCAAGCTCCTCCATTATGCTCCAAATTCTTCTTCTAAAGACCATGTAAAATGCTTTTTTGAAGTCAAAAAAAAAAAAAGCTTAATTTCCCTGAGTATGCCCATACTTTTTTTATCAAGTGCTAAAGTGTGATGTAATGGTCGATAGTGGAATGTTTCACCCTAAATCTTGCTTGACCTTTTGCTCTTTTGCCCTCTTTTTCTACCCAACTACTAATTTTTCATTCTATCATGCTATCGAATAGATTTTCAAGGAGGGGATTGACCATTATAGTTCAATAGTTAGATGAGTTATTGATATCCCCACTTTTATAAAGAGGGATAACAACACTAGTTGTCTAATCTATCAGGAACCCTTCCTGAATCATAACTTTGAATATGATTTTGATGTGTGGTGTGAGTGTGTCCAAACCCCACTTTAGATATTTGGATTTTATCCCATGTATGTTTTTCACCTTACCTCTTGCTAGTTTATTTATGCCTTGAGTGATATATTTTATAGAAAAAAGCTTAGTTATTGTGTTGATTACAAGAGGATTATATTTATCTTGAACTCTTTCATATAGTAGTTTTGCATACTCTAACCATTGTGCATTTGTAATACTAGTCTCTATTTTCTTCCTTTTATGTTGTAGTTAGCTCCAAAAGCCTTTGGGATTATGATTTTCAAGGTAAATTTATTATTTTCTCCTTGTATATATGTAGCTTTATTTTTTAGACCACATGATTCTTTCATATGCCTTTTTGTTTTCTTTGGTCATTCCAAGTTGTCTCAAAGTTCCCTTTACTACCTTGCACTCTTCATCAAACCATAGGTTTTTCATAAAAATAATTTCACTTCCACTCTTATGTATACTTATTTTGCATGCATTTAAAGCCTTTTTAATTAGAGAAACAAGCATATTGCAGTTTTTTGGGCAGCGAACCATAGATGAAGTATTATTCTTTGCTTCCTAAAAATGTTGCTAGAATTAGTTTTTGCTTGCTACCTTGAATAGTTATTGATTATTCTAATTTGTGAGGATTCTAGTTTGAGGGGATTTATTCTTTTGTTCATGTTTCTCTTGTTTTCTTTCATGATTATGTGTTTGCATATTAAATTATATATATAGTTTATTGTGATCCAATTTCATCTCAATAGGGCAGTCCCCAACTTCAAGATTCATAAATCTCAGGATAGAGTTATGTGAGAAAATAACATAGTCTACTACACTTTACCCATTGTAAGTTTTATAGGTGATATTACCTAAATTCAACCATGTTCTCATGCCATTGCATATAACCATGTCATACAAACTACATAATCTCAGTAGTTCTGTTCCATAATATGTAACTCCACCATTTTTATCTTGTGACTTCCTTTTCCAACTTTGATTTTCTTCTTTGTCTAACCATAATAGATTGCTTCTCAGGCCCTCTTCACTCTTCATTACAAACTGATATTTTCTTATATCCTTCAAAGTTTAGAACTTTGCAATGTTCATGCTCATGAGTTTCAATAAGAATAATAATGTCTTTTTTCTCTGCTATGGGCCCCAACCCAAGGCCTTTTCTCCAAGGGCAACATCTATAATTCCAGCTTACCAAGGTCAAATGTTCCTGGGGGGATCCGAGTCCCTATTTATTATGTGTCATTCAATCATTGTTTTGTGCTCTTTCATTTTGTAACCATACCATTTTCTTGCACCTCTTGGTACTTTCACTTTCTCCCACTCTTTCCTTCTTTCTTCTTGTTGTGTTGGGGTTAGATCTTCATCTAAGTAGATGTGTGTCCCCATAAGAGACCTTATGTTCCTTAATATTTTGTTTTTATATTCCATGTTTTTCATGACAATTCTTACATGCATGTCTTTTCCTTCACCTATCCATTTTCCCATTCTACTTGATTGATATATATGTCCTATTCAATATAGCTGGTTTGCCAAGAAGTCTCTTGCTAATTTGTTGGTGTTCTCATTCTCACCAGTAATTCAATCCTTTGATAATGGTGTTTGTTGCCTTATCCTATCTATCATGTTATTCTCTTATCTTCATTCTAACCCATTTTTATATTATTATCTTTTATTCCTTTGAAGGTCCTCTTACTACTTAAGCCCAAGATTTAGTCTTTTCATGTTGGACTCTCAAATGTGCAAGTGCAGATGGGTACTCTTATGTTTGTGGCATCTTCTTTCCTTTGCCAAATTTTGTTGTATTTTCCTCTGCTATTTTAAAGTGTGTTAGAGCTTATTTTATGGCTGTCAACTCTTAATATCCCTTTTCCATGTTATTGTGTAAGTTGTTTACTTGTTCCTTGAGTATTTTATTTTCTCTTACAAGTTTCCAATTGGAATATATAACCTCTTTTATCTTGTTGTCCTCATATTGTTTCTTTGTCTCTAAATTTATGAGCCTCTTTTTCATGTTCATTAATTCATTGACATATAGATTAGGTGACCACATTAGTGGCATGGATGTTGGGTTATACAATTCCTTTCTTGGTTGTATTTATATTTTTTCTCTTTGTTTGTTGAATATAATTCAATTTCCCCTTGTTTGTTATTCACATATGCATTTTTTTCATTCTCCTTATCCTCCAAAAACCTATGATTATTATGTGTATTGTCATTCTCTAGTTTTCTATGGTAAGTGATTGGGGTGTGTTATTTCACATCTTGTTTTAGTTTAGCTTTGTTCGTAAACAATGTAGTCAGTTATTCTTTACCCCTTTCTTGCCTTTGTGGTATCTGAGTTATCAGTGTTTGCTTCGTTGTGGTTATTAAAGTGTGGTAGATTGCCTTTGGTATAATAATTGTGAGATTTTTAACTTTTAGTGTCTTAATTTCTGGGCTTGCTTCCATTTTAAAATACCTTTATACTATTTTGCATTAACATGAACAAACTTTTCATCAGTGTCTGATAGACTAGCATGTGGATATCTCAACATGTGTGTTTGAGTGTATGATTTCCATTATCCTAACGTTGTACCCATATATGGACCTATGGGATATTTTATGAGGTCCAATAAGGTTACCAAACCTACTCGAGGCATCATTCCCATTGTTAGTCCTTATGTTTGTGTCTTTATATGAGAACCTCCCCATTTATTGCTTTTTAGTGGATGCATGTTTCTATGTCAGTACTACTTCTACATTTTCACCTCAGTTTGTCTTATTATTGCCATCAATGATATGCTTTAAACTGATTTTCTCTATCCCAATCTTATTACCTTCTTAATATTTTTGTCATTCCTTGGGTTTGTTATTTTTCTACCATTCCTTGGGTTCATAACTTG
Organism: Torreya grandis; assembly: GCA_037957365.1. Lineage (NCBI taxonomy): Eukaryota > Viridiplantae > Streptophyta > Pinopsida > Cupressales > Taxaceae > Torreya > Torreya grandis. Next base: position 3,856,384 of record JARHVA010000610.1, on the reverse strand, counting down.
ATACCTAAATCTTATTTTGAAATTTTACCACAATAAATGTTGAGGTAACAAGGAAATAAATAACCAGTTTGGATTTATAGACTTTATACCTATAAATAGTATACTGTGGACCCCAACAATTGCCAACAGAATCCTGATTCTTTCATTCAATATGCAAACTTTGGTGTTGTCCAAACCTTGTTACCTCTGTTACTTCTACCATCTCTATCACCTATGTGATTACCATGTGTGTTACCCTATCCACAATTACTAAACCCTTATGTTAAATGATAAAACACAACACTCATCCTCTACTAAACCCTTCACCTATCATCATCCTCTGCTAAACTCCTTTACTGCTAAACTCCTTCACTATTGGATTAGGTAATTAAAAACCCTTTAGATAACTTGAGGTAGATTTTGTGTGCATTTTTTGGATGGTAAACACACCTATCTATGAAACATGGGTCACAACGCATTTCCTCTTATGGAAAATGCCCCTGGCATTATAAGTTACCATAAAATAAAACTTAGAAACAAATTTTGAATGCGAGAACATGATGTTTTAAGGCTCCAAATGAGTGAGTAGACATTGATATCTTCTTTTGTGTGTGTTTGTATGTTACAATCTAGCTTTGTCATTATTAATGGAAAAAAAATGTCTAAATAGACTCAAAATGATCTTATAACAATTCATCACACAATATCATTAACATGTTTTAGTTTTTTTGAATTATCTTATTTGAACTTTGTGAATTGAACCACATGATTTTATAAGAGGACAATATTTTATTAGATCTACTAAAGCATGGTACTATAGTGATCACCAATTAGGAATTTGTTTCATTTATTAATTAAAACAATTTCCTAAATGTGAAAATATATGTATCATTTCCATAAAATTAAAATAAGTAACTATTTTATGTACCTATCATTGGTTCAGATATAGTGATGTAATTTTTTTTTTGGGAAAATGTGTTCTTTTGTATAAAAAAATACAAAAATTTAAAAGTAACTATCAAATTTATCCTTGACAGATTTTTTAAAGTATGTACTATTGTTTCCTATACCATAGGATAAATTATTAAATTGTGTAAATTACATTTATGCTTTTGAATATTATGTGTTAAGATTTTATAATTTAAAAAAAAAAAAGTTTTGATGAATGTGATACCAATTGTACCAAAGATTTATTGATTGATCATGTTATTAATAATTGGTAAAGGTGGGCAAATTTTCATGTGTTATCTTTTTCACAACCAAAATTATTAAAATAAAATTAATACAAATTAATAATTTATAATACACGATTGAATTCAAATATAACATGGTGGGTGAGGAATTTTTACTTTAACCCTTTGTAACATATTTATTGATCGACATTTTACAAAAAAAAAAAAAAAAAGTATGTTTTTTTTAGAAGAAGAAATGTGATTTAAACACTCGACGGTGCCTTTGTTTTAAAAAGTAATCAAGAAAATGACTTTTTTATAAAGCAAAACTAGGAATATCCAAATAAATTGAATCTCAATTATTTTGAAGGTTTATGCATACACTTTGGGCATGTAAAGTCTTTATATGTGTATATTTTATGTATAGATAAAGGTGATTTTTAAGGTTAGCACCAATCAAGACACTAATTTAGTGTATATGACTTCTCTTCTAGAATATCACAAGGGGATTTTTTTTCCCTTTGCATTATAAATTATTCAATGAGGTTTACAACTCCACACATGTGATATTTGTAGAGCACACATGCCTTCAACGTCAAGGTACTCAACTATTATAAAGGTACAAAATAATGCACAATGTTATTATAAACTTGAGTAAAACCAACTTCTACTCAAACATGTGTATGGTAAGGGTATCTTACTAAATTCAAAGTGAAGAACAACGTCATAAGACTTTCAACCTTAATTTCCTCCTCTAGTGAGGGAGGTTTGTCCAAATATACATATAATAAGTGAGAAAAGAAAGTATTAAATATAAATCAATTAGAAAACAAAATAAGTAAGACTGTCCCCATGTATTTCAACCCATGTTTACTATTGCATTGTGTAGTTCCTCAAGTAATTTAATGCACTTTTCATTTTGCCAAAGTTGAACTTGCACCATCTGGGAATTGATTCTTTTTAAGGGAATGTAGTGTCCACAAAATGGATTGAGTTTGACATCAACATGGATTTGTCCATACCTTATTATTTGATACAAGTGAATTCCTTTTTGAGGGTGATTTCCATTAAAACTCTTTGGTATGACATGCCATCCATTTTGAGGGTCATAAATTTCTATGTTCTTCTCACATATGCCTTCAAGTTTCTCATTGTGATCTACCTATAATTACCAACTTATTTTGAATTACAATTACTAATGGATACTTAAAAAGTGGCCATAAAACCATCATGAGAAGTCCTTCCTTTTTGAAGGTGATTTCCATTACAACTCTTTGGTATGACATGCCATCCATTTTGAGGGTCATAAGTATACATGTTCTTCTCACATATGCCTTCAAGTTTCTCATTATGAATCTCCTACAATTACCAACTTATTTTGAATTGTAGTTACTAATGGATACTTAAAAGTGGCCACAAAACCATCGTGAGAAGCCCTCCAACACATTACACAGTGACATAACCCTTGAAGGCCCATGTTCCATGCTCAATCCCCTTAAAAGGTACATGAAGTTACTCATTATTGTAATGGAGTACGTCATGAGGAAATAATAAGTGGGAACATATACCTCTTCATGTTTAGATTAATTCCAAAAAAATGGTGTGGATAGTATGATAAAGTGGCTTAGGTCATGGGACACTATACTAAACCATACATGTCATTGTGAAATTTAGATCTAAATGGATTAAAATAATAGAAAAACAAGAATAGATATAAAGTGAAAGAATTGAAGTGAAATAAAAATTTAAAAATTGACAAAGTTTGTAGAGAAATAATTCAATTATGACTTCCCTATGTGCTGATAGAGGTTAAAAATAGGAGAAAACATGTCTAAAATTAGCCTTGAAACAAACCCAATTTTTTTGGCAAAAAATAGCCAATATCATGGGGTTCGATCTTGGAAGATGTTAGAGTTTGATGAATTTTTTTGACCTTCATCTATTCCTGCTTGTCAAAAAACCCTTTTTTGATTATCAATTTGAGCTACAGATCTCCCAAATTTGTTTCACCCTCCTCAAAACCAAAATTGGATCAAATCTCCTTGAAAAAACATAAAAACCTAGAAATAGTTATGAGGAACATGTCTTAGTTAGACCTTAATTATTAAATAAATAAGCTATCAACACTCATGCAATCCAGTAAGAAATTCATTATAGTATGAAAATCTTGACCATTGTCCCTATGATATCAAATATGATCATGATCTAAAAGGAAAAAGGAGGATATAGGTTAGCTTATCACAGAGTCTACCTTTTATACATAAAAAAATAAAAAAACCATGTCTCCTCACAATCTGCACAAGCATCTTGATTACCACTGAGGGAACTAAAATGAACATCTATGCTCATGTGTATGGAATGCAAAATATAGAGTACATGCAAACATAAAGGAAAATTTTTCAAACAAATAAATGTTTATATGAATTGATACTCAAGAAATTTTTAAAAACACTGAGTGAAATGAAATAATAGGAATTGATACACTAGGTGGTATGCAAATTGTGTTGCCATCTATGTAGAGTTTGAACTATTTTTCTGGTGATTGCCTTCACTATAAAAGCTAGTAGAACAATGTATGGTGACCACCTATAACTATGCAATGATAAGTAAAATAATATTTGATGACCACCTTTAGCTATACAGGCGTGAATATCTAATTTTGGTATAATCCTTATTATTACAATGTTTTTAGTATTACTTTGTGTAAATGGGTCATCACCTTAATTTAGGGGATTATTAGTGCTTATTTGTGTGTATTTGTCTCTCTCCTTCTTTGTGTGATATTGTGTCCCTCTTTTCTTATGAATGTTGTTTTGTCTCATTCATTTTGTGCCCATGACCTTGTTTGCTTTGTGTTTTCTTTATACATGGTTGTTTCTTTTCCTGGGACACAAACAATGGTCATGTTGATCTTGCTGATTTTTTTCTTGGTGTAAATGATGAACCTAACATTTTAATCCTATTTGATTTTGTGGGTCTATTTTAGCATGGTCATACCCTTTCAATGTTTGGACCCATTTTTTAGTTGTTTTCATTTATATTTGTTGGATTTTATGCACCAATAGGTATATAATTCAAACATAAGAAGCCTATATATACAAATTATCTATGAGCATTTTAATATATAAGAAGAAGACACCGAGTGTCATTAAGATTCCTATGAAGTTTCCAAATGGTTTTATTCTTAATCATTAATTTATCAAGGCAAGGCATACTCTACAGTGATTTATCACTATTAAATAACTTACGACACATCTTGTATCAAAATATCCCTAAGCAAATGTGTATGTAAATACATCTCACATGTAGGGGGAGAAGACTGAGTTTCTACTCTCACTCATCCATTCACACTACACAATACCTACATGGTATCTAATTCTAGTATGTGGGATATGTAGTTATAACTCCTTTATGGTTTCCCACCAAATTACTTCTTCCATTCTACTTTTACATAATGTTTTATTGTCCCAAGTTAGGTGAAGAGAGTTAAAGAGAAAAATAGATATTTTTACCCATCAATTATACAAAGTGTAAGTAAAAAAAAACATGGCATCCAACTATGAATTGACATTGGAAAATTCAAATAATAAAATTGAGCAAAATATAGAAATGATGTATGAGGAATTGAATGATGGTCAAAATAGTTCAACATCAATTTTTCCTTGAAAATGAATGACATAACCACTATTCTTGTTTATGTGGAATCACAACTTCAAAGTTGGCATATAGTCAGTTATAGGCCTACCAAGTGATCATTCCTTTATATTTGCTTCTCTTTCAATTTAAATTATCAATTATAACATTTTCATTTTGCATATTTACTATTTTTAGCACAATAAAGCTAGGTTTGAAGTTTATTTTGACTGTTTTATTCATAGATTTAGCCTATTATCATTATTTTATCTAAACAAAAAATAGGGTAAAACATGATGGTGAACCTAACATTCATACATTAAATTTAAGGTTTATACCATATTTTTCCTTAGGCTTTGATATTTTTCATTTTTATCAGGTTTTGAATATGAGTTTTATTATCCCTTTACACCCTTATGGGTTCATTTCCTTTGTGTGGGGCTTTGCTTGGCATAACGTTAGTGAAATAAATGATAATGATTTGTCTTTTTTATATGTTAAAATAAAAAATTTGAAGGTTTCAAATTAAAAAATAATTAATCAATGTATCTTAAAAATCGTTTGAACATAACTTATTGTAAACCCTAGTAGCATTCATGAAATAATACATGGATAAAGAAGTAAAAAATACAAATAGTTATCATATAGGCACTCTTAGTGTTTGTAATTGTGTTCCTACATCTATAATCCTTTATGATGAGTGTTTTAATACTAAACCTATGACAACTACTATTAATGGTAAGACTTAACCTTTGAATGAACTTATTAAGGTTAATACCATTCCTACACACGAGATAATGTCTTTAAGCCATGTTATAGGTAACTTGAAAATATCAATGCATAGTATTTCACTTCATATAGAGACTTAAAATGTTAGGGTTATGGATAATAATGTGTCTTCTCATTCTATTCCAAATGTTGTGTTTGACATGCCTCTTCCACATGACTTGATTGTTCCAAAATTCTAAATATTTTATGGTCATGGGGATCCTCAAGCATACACGCATGCAATAATTATATCTATAGAAAAATATGAGGATTGTTGTTTAATATTACTTAAGTTTTTTCCTAACACATTGAGTGGTGAGGGCTTAGCTTGGTTATTCACTTTACCTTATGGGTCCCTACCTTGATTTTTATGCTTACACATGCCCTTTCTAGATAGATACATTACCAATAATGGACCTAAAAAAATATATAGGAGCATCCAATATCTTAAACAAGGTCAAAAAGAGGATACACACGATTACATATTTATATTTAATTTTCATATGATATTTTTGATTTATCAACCATATGATCATGAAATGCAACATATATTTGTCATTAGTATTATAACACCCATCAAATATAAACTACTCAATACAACTTGTAAATCATTAACTTGTATTAATTATATGGATACCAAAATTTTAGAAGAAGGATAGTTTGTCCCAAGGTCCATACCTCACCTCTTAGGGATTCAAAAAATTGATAATACCCATGTGCCTACTATGAGTACATTAAATACTTGGGTTAAGAAATGAACAACTCACACAATGAGGTCTATCTCTACTCAACCCAAAAAGTTTTTAAATAATAAATACAACATATTAAAGATATTACTGGAAAATAACTTGATTAAGTTACCTCTTATTCATGAAACAAATCCAAAGTATAGGCCAAAATTTTACAATGCAAAAGTAATTTTCTCTTACCATACCACTAGAGCCGATTCAAAAAATTGATGCATTGATTTGAGGGACAAAATTCAAGAGCTCATCGATAAAAAAAAACTCATGCTTAACTACCAAAATTACACATGAAAGGGTATTACTTACAAATAAAATAAACCTCTGTTAGGACTTGTTCCAAAGTCTTAACGTTAGGTTATATTTTTGGTAGGTTAATAAATAATTATTGTAAATGGGGCATGCATCTTTTAGTAAAGACACCCCCATAAAATAAAGTTACTTAGTTTTAGTTTCAGGTAGTTTTATATTTTATGTTAATTAATTAGAACTACCTTATGGGCTGTTTTCCTATAAATTATTGGTTATAAGATTAGTTGTTTTTACCGGTCATTGGTAAAAACTATATAAATCCATGTTTGCATTATAAAAGGGTTAACAGAGTAAAGGTACCCTTATGTACTTGATTTTTTAAATATTAATAAAATACTTGTGCACTCACACTAAGCAGGGACAAGGTTCAACCTATTTGGTTCAAGGAGTTATCAGTGGTATCAGAGGATGGTAATTTTGGGAGCTTGGTGAATTCGAAGGAGCAAGGTGAAAAATAAAATTCACGTGATATCATTTTGGCATGAAATAAGGTATGCCATATAAAATGAAAATTTTAATTGATTTAAATGTTTAAAAAATTATTAAATTATTTTAATTTTTCAAATATTTTTTACATTTAAACCTGTATATTTTCCACAGTCTGGTCATTTTGGCCATTTGATACTCCATTTTCCTATGTTCAAACTCCTAATTTGGCATAAAAAAATAAATTTTTAGCATTTAAATGTTATTAAATTTATTTTTTTTGCAAAAACTAGATTTGTATGGCCTATTTACTTGAAAAAAACCTTTGTAATGTTTATTCATGGCTACCATTGTTAATTCATTTCATTCTCAATCTTTTTAAATCCAAAACACCTGCTAATCTTGATCAAATGGTATTTAAACCCTATTTTTTGCATTCAAAATGAAAATTTGGCAATTTTTTGGAGTTGTACAGCCTGTTGTACGGCCTTCCAATGCCCTGAGTTCATTTTGAATCCATTCCCTGCAAAAAATACTTTGAAAATTTGCCAAAACTTAGCTAAAATCCATTTTATTCAGCTTGTACGAATTTGTATGGCCTGTAGGAGAGAGAACAGGTGCAGAAAAACTTACCACGAGTAGCCATGGCGTCCTAGGGAAGAATGGTGAAGGTATAATACTCAAGAAATTATTTTTTTGCTGTTTCTAAAGTTTTGATTCAAATATTTCTCTTAGCTAGGTCCCACGGGAGATAGCTTGGAAGAGAAGGCTGAAAAAGGGAATTTTTTTGAATTTATTTACTCACATGTAATTTTTTTTCCCTCATACACAAAATTTGGAATAAGTAGAAAATTTTGAGTGTAATGTTCTGAAAATGCTCTTAGAGCAATTGGTTAAGCTTATTTTGTAAGAAGTTTGCAAAGGAGGAGGTCAAGGGTTCAAATCCCTTCTTTTTGGAGAAAGTTCTTTTTGCTTTGGAATATGCTTTTTTGTAAAATGAATATTCCCTTTTAAATCTGAATATTGTAAAACACATACTTATTGTATTGTGTTATTTTAAAAATTGAAAAAGGGGGAATTCAATCATATTTATTTTACATTGTTGTGGTGATATAAGGGTGTAATTGGTGGAATAAGGTTATAATTTGGAGAAATAAGGGTGTAATCATTGATTTTTGGTGAGGTTAAGTGCAAAACCCATCAAAAATACTTGTTTTTTCCTTTGTGCTCTACGCGGAGGTTAAGTGCAAAACCCCATAGAAGTAGTGTCTTGTGCAGTGAGTGTGATATTTGTTTCATTTCTTTTGCATTTTGTCGCACTTTTCTATACTACACTTACTTTCATTTAAAGATGCCAAAAATTGAAAATTTGCTTTCAGATAGTGATATATTAACAATTTCTAATTATTCAGATTGGAAATGATTGATGGAGGCTTCACTAGTTTTTAATGAGTTATGGGATATTGTTAAGAATGAAAATCCCACATTACCAACAGAGCAGGCTAAATTACATATATCAATTTGCATGATTCTAAGGCCTTAGCTCTCATTAAATGGTATTGTACTCATGATACTTATGTTCATATTAAAAATTCTCTTCATAGTTACACTGCATGGAAAACATTGTCAGATTTGTATGATAAGAAACCTAAGCATAAGAAGATAGATATTCATATGTAGTTGTTTACTTTGTCATTAGATGAAGATGGGGATATGGGAGAATATATGTCTAAGTTGAAAAATATCACTACTGAGTACACTAAGGCTGGTTTTGGAAAACTAGATGATGATCTCATAGTCACTTCTGCTTTAAAAGGACTACTAGGGTCCTATAAGAATTTTGTTGAAATGTTGCATGTCTCTGACAAGATCACATGCATCACCTTTGATAAGTTGGCTGAGTAACTCATCTAACACGACCTCTCTCTACCCAAGAAATCTAAGAAAATTGAAGAAGTCCATGTTTTAGAGTCAAAGCCTAGTTCATCTTCATTTGGGCATCAAAATAATAGAAGAAACAATTATAGAGGGGGTTGAGGTTACAGAGGAGGCATATATCAAAATAGAGGTAGGGTTCATTCAAATAATCAACAATCTAATCAATCACATTCACATGAAACAAGTGATCGAGGACATGGTCACAACTCATATAGGGGCAGAGGTCGAGGTAGATCAAACATTCAGTGTCATAGATGTGGAAAATTTGGTCACATTGCCTCATAATGTAGGATTCCTTTTGATAAAATTCAGAGGCCACAAAAAATGACTAAGTCTAACTCTACTTAGTATGCTGATCATGACTATGATGAATCTAGTAATGTTGCCCATGAATCTGCATTCACTACTTTGGGGCACATTGATTATATTGAATATGAGGCTAGAGATGAGCTCACAGATGTATGGGTTTTAGACACAGGAGCAACCAAACACATGACATTTAGGAGAGATTTCTTTTGGTCTTATAAGGAAGCTTCTCTCTCTCCAGTTGCCTTAGCAGATAAGTCTATGCATACACCACTAGGACTTGGATCTATTTAGATTCTTCTTCGTAATGGGTCTATAAAATACTTGGAGGATGTTTGGTATGTTACCACATTGAATAAACACTTACTTTCTTTGGTAACTATTTGAAAGAAAGGTTATCAAATTGTGCTTTAAAATGGGCTCATTTACATCAATTTAGTGAAGGATGATTATAAAACAATGTATACAAAATATGAAGATGGAAAATTGGTTAGATTGCATTGTAAGGTGCTTCCTCCCAATATAGAAATTGCAACAGTTATTAACACAGGTACAGCTACTATGTAGACACAGTGGTTATGGCATCTCCGCTATGGACATTTGAATATCCACTCTTTAGTGGATTTGCAGAGATATGGTATGGTGAATGGGTTGCCCACTTTTTGAAAAGATAGTATTCTTTGTGAATCATGTGTTTTGGGAAAACAATATTAGGAAAATTTTCCTAAACATTCATCTTAGAGATCTAACATATGTTTACAGTTAGTTCATAGTGATGTATGTGACATGAAAAAGTCATCCATTAGTGGGTGTAGATACTTTGTCTTATTTATTGATGAATTTTCTAGGATGACTTGGGTATTCTTTATGAATAACAAATCTGAAGTTTTTTCTAAGTTTGTTGATTGGTTACACTTAGTCAAAAAATAAATAGGTTCACATTTGGCCACTCTTCATTCAGATAATAGAGGTGAGTATACCTCAAATGAATTTTTAGATTATTGTTGAGAACATGGAATTCATTGACAATATAGTAATGCTTATACTCCATAACAAAATGGAGTATTTGAACAAGTGAATAGAACTTTAGAGGGCACAACACGTGCCATGTTACACTATAAAAAAATTGATGATAAGTTTTGGGCCGAAGCCATTGGTACTGTAGTGTATTTGAGAAACAGGTCCCCCACAGTTGCACTTTTGGAACAAACTCCATATGAGGCATGGTATGGATTTAAACCAAAAGTTAAACACTTGAAAGTGTTTGGATGTCTTTGTTTTGCTTTGGTTCCTATTAAACATAGAACTAAGTTGGAACCACAAAGTCGAAAATGCATCTTTCTTGTTTATTCTAAAGATAAAAATGGGTTTCATTTGCTTGCATAGGATTCAGGAAAATTCATAGTGAGTCGAGATGTAATATTTGATGAGTTTGGGACTATGAACACTACAGAGATTGATTCTCAACTTGATAGATTAGAGAGGAAAAATAAAAAAAGAGATAAGGGTTTGAATAATGGGGATAACTCTTCGAAGTTATGGTATGAGACTCAAATTCCTTCACTTTGCTTTCCTTAATCTACAAGTTCACAAGTTGATGACTTAGAAATTGTTGAAAATTATCTAAGTCCCCCTTGGAATAATGCACACAATGAGAATTCTAGAGTTCTTGATTTGAATAATTTGACTAAGTATCCAAAATGGGCTCAAAGTACTTTTTCTGACTTGATAGCATATGAAGTTGGTTTAACAGGGCCCATGAATTCTTGAAAATAGGTAAACTATGCTATGGTTGTTACTACTTCTTCCACTGAGCCATCCACTTTTGAGGAGGCATTTACTGAACATGTTTGGCAACAAGCAATGAAATGTGAGTATAATTCCATACTTAGCAATAATACATGGGTTTTAGTTGATCCTCCTCCACATGTTAAACCCATTGGATGTAAATGGGTTTATAGGACTAAGTATAAATCAGATGGCTCCATTGCAAACATAAGGCATGACTTGTTGCAAAAGGATATGCACAACAAGAAGGTATTGACTATGAGGAAACATTTGCACCAACTGCCAAATGGCACACTATTCATATGGTACTTGCCTTAGCAACATAACATAGTTGGAAAGTGCATCAATTAGATGTTAAAAGTGCCTTTATAAATGGCTATTTACAGGAAGAAGTCTATATGAAACAACCTTAGGGTTTTGAACAGGTGGGTGCTAAACAAAAAGTATGTAAATTGATAAAAGCTTTGTATGGACTCAAATAGGCACCTAGGGCTTGGTATGAGAAAATGGATTCATACTTGAAATCCACTGGTTTTCATCATAGTGAATCTGATGATACTCTCTATTTTCGAGTGTAGGGTAAGAAAATGGTGATACTTGTTCTTTATGTTGATGACTTGTTTATTATAGGAAATGATGAAAACCATAACAAGTCTATGAAGAAGGAATTAAAAGATGGGTTTCAGATGATAGATCTTGGACTTCTTCACTACTCTCTAGGCATAGAGGTAACTCAGAAAGAGCATAGTATTTTCATATCACAAACTAAGTATATTTCTGAGTTATTAGAGAGGTTTGGAATGAGTGATTGCAAACCTACCCTCACTCCCATGGAAAGTAACTTGAAATTGTCTAAGGATGATAGCAGTGCCTTTTTTGATGGCACCACATATAGACAATTGGTGGGAGGTTTGATATACTTGATGACTACCAGGCCCGATATTTCATTTTTAGTTGGAATTTTATCTCAATTTATGCATGAGCCTAGAGAAATTCATTGACATGCTGCAAAACAATTACTTCGTTACCTTTAGGGAATGAAAACATATGGCCTTGAATACCACCGCAATAAGAACTTCAAACTTGTTGGATATTTTGATTCATATTTTGGTGGATGTGTGGATGACAGAGTGTCAACCATAGGATACACTATGCATAAGGGTTCAACTGCTATTGCTTGGTGTTGTAAGAAGCAGGATATAGTGGCAAATTCATTAGCATAATCAAAGTATATTGTAGCATGGGATGATTCTAGAAAAATTGTTTACCTTTGTCGTATTCTTGAAGATCTTTAGGTTTCTTAGTTTGCTCCTACACAGTTATACATTGATAATCAGAGTGAAATCAAGATGTCCAAGAATCCAGTGTTTCATGCCAAAACAAAACATATGGATGTCAAATACCATTATCTGTAAATGCTGGTGGCAAAGAAAACTCTTGATCCAATATATTGCCCAACTACCCATTGGACAACTGATATCTTCACAAAACTCCTTGATAGAATCAAATTTGAAAAATTTAGAAAAATGCTTGGTATGTGTCCAAGGACCTGACTTTGGATCGTAGGGGGGTTTGTTAGGACTTGTTCCAAAGTCTTAACATTAGGTTATATTTTTGGTAGGTTAATAAATAATTATTGTAAATGGGGCATGCATTTTTTAGTAAAGACACCGCCATAAAATTAACCTACTTAGTTTTAGTTTTAGGTAGTTTTATATTTTATGTTAATTAATGAGAACTACCTTACGGGTTGTTTTCCCGTAAATTGTTGGTTATAAGATTAGTTATTTTTACCGGTCATTGGTAAAAACTATATAAATCCATGTTTGCATTGTAAAAGGGCTAACGGAGTAAAGGCACCCTTATATACTTGATTTTTTGAATATTAATAAAATACTTGTGCACTTGCACTAAGCGGGGACAAGGTTCAACCTATTTGGTTCAAAGAGTTATCAACCTCCTAAGGATGTTTCAAAATCTACAACATTATAAACAATAAGCAATACCAATGCACTCAAGACTTTGATCATGACAATAATTATCTAAGATACAATGATATATCTAATGGGTGTCCTCACAACCCCAAACATATGGATTAGTAATTAATGTAACATTACATGTGATTCAGTGCATACATATTTTGAAATTTATGTTTTTGTGGCACTTGTGTTTATTTTTTTGACAATAAATATTTCTTTATTTCACATCATAACCCTTGATTATTGTGTTTTCTACACATATTAATGACTTGCTATACCTAATAATTTACTACTTGAGATTGTTATTCCATCTTCAAATTTACACTACATATAATATATCTGACTATGACCCTCACTTATTTGGAATCTCTATCAATGTTTTGGCATGGTGACTATATCATTTGATGATTTAGGTTCTCCTCACCTATTATGTATTAATTTTAACACTTTGTGTGCCACATCTAAATTTTTATGACTATAACATGCCTTGAGATAAATTATATACTATTCATGATTGCTTCCATTTTTTTGGATCAATTTAAATATGAAAATATTATATGGCCTCATAGCCAATTGAAACAACCACCAACATCTAGTTTGAAACAACTGCAACCACTACTAGTCAAATGAATGCAACTAACCATTTTCTAGGACTAGTCAAACATATGTAACCGGTTGCAAGACTAAACACTATAACCAAAAAGTGCCTTTTGATATTTGAACCAAGGTGGGTTGGGGTACACTCAAACCATTTTAATAGCTCAATTGACTCTCTTAGATAAAAAATTGACATCTACACCTCTCAAAATGAGATATTGGGGTGGACCTAGGTCTATAATATGTAGGTTGTGTTTCATTTAGCTCACATGGAGAAGTGAAAATTGACATCAAGGTGTCCCCATGGCCACTTTTTGATTTCAAGTATCTAATGGGATCAATGGAAGTAAAACCTGGGTCTATTATTTCAAACTAATTATTTTTCACCACTATCCCAAGCCCAAGGCCTTGGGCCCATCACACTTGCCTAAATTTAGTGCTTCTTCAGTACATCAATATTATTCCATAATGTACACATATTATTGTATGATTTCACTACAAAATTTTAAAAATAACAACATTATTTATTAAATATAAAAAATTAAAAATTAATATGCCTTTACCTTGATCATATGATACATATCATGCTTATTTACCTTTGTTAGAGGTTTAAATTTTCATGTTTTACACACATGCTTTTCATGGTGTAATTTTAGTGGGTGAGATGCAAGATATACAATTTTATATATAGTTATGGACATATAAATGCTATGGAGGAATATATACACAAGCAAATTTATATGTTGACATCTTTATAACTTTACATTTACTCTATAGAACTACTTTATAGATTATATATGTCTATATTACCTACATTTGGTAGGTTTACATTTATATCCACATAATATTGTGACGTGGATGCTTACATCCTATACCTTATAATCAATACTTGGATATATATTACACCTTAGTACCATATCATCCATACTTCCACTACTATAACTATGGTTCATTATTTATGAGTTATTATTATACTTACCCATATAGAGGTGCACCAGATATTGGGGACATATCTTACTTTTCATGGAAACATAACCCCATATATATCATTGAGATTATATATATATATATATAAATTGTGAATATTGAGCATCTATTGGGTCACATTATTTATCTCCCTCACTATTGAGACCATTATCCATATCTTGATACTTGATGGAAATGCAAAATTTATTTATATGATACTATATTGATTGGAGCACTACATGATTATACATTTATGTACATCCTTTCTTGTCCATAGAGGAATGCCACACATTATTTTTACTTGAGATTCATTGATACTATAATACTTTATGGAGCCACACTAATTATATGCCTTGCATTATTACACTAGTGGGCACCTACGCCCTATGCACATTTTACTTCCTAATACATTTTGATTATCATTCTTCCTATACACATGAATACATCTTACACATTGGTGTACATGATTCATATATTTACAATAGGGTAATTATATTTGCATGTTCCTTATGAGTTATTCACTTTATATATGTGCATACAAGAACATCCTTACCATCATTATACTCATCTCTCCTATGAGATTCATTGATCACATCTATACTTATATTTTTCTATCGAGGCATGATACTCAGATCCATTCTCCATGAGTCCCATATTGACACATTTCCTATATATGGATCCTATCATGCACATATGTCTAACATGATTACATTGCTTATTCATACAAATAAGACATTATCTTACATATATTTATACACATGCTTGGTATTCACACATGATACATAAACCTTGAGAATTTATCTATATTGGGGGCATAACTTTGTCCCCATTCATTGAGATACATTGGGGCATGTTGTTGTCTTATGCACCATTATCCTCATTATAGGATGCATCTATATATGGACCTTACCAAGTAGTTATCTATATATTACATGATTATCATATGGACATTGGTCCATCTCTCCTACTATGTTTACATGGTAGCATACTGTTTCCTCCCCCTTCACCACCTCATTCTAATTGGAGGATGTGCACACATTCAGGCCTTACATGAGGATATATTTCTATACATTGATACACACTAGAGTAATATTTATTTCATATTAAGATTTAGATGATGTTATATTTATTACATAATATTCACTAAAGTAATATATTATACATTGAGTTTTACATGATATTATCTATTCTATATAGCATGACACTTGGGGCATGTATAGTTTCCTATATATCCAACTAAGGAGTTTTACATGTGATACTTTATAATAGATACATGTGATTTATACAAATTTTCAAATAATATTGACTATTTACATTTTTGTTACATATGGTACTTGTAACTCTATTATTTTTAGATGAGTGATTTTAGGCATAGGCTATTCAATCCCTCACCTCAAATGGGGGACATTTATTAGAGTATTATTGAGATTTTATTGAGCAAAGATTGCTAATAAAAGTTTGTGTAGATCATTTTCAAATATTTTTCTCGATTTCTATTGAGAAAGAGCTAAGTAAAATCTATACAACTCTATTTGGATAATTTTTTTTATCTACTTCCATGATTAAGAACTTGGTTCGGTTGTTAAGCTCCTAGAGAAGTGGTGGCTATGTCTATCATTTTTAAGAAAAGTTATAAATGGAATAAACATAATAGTGGGCAATGTTTTTTTCAAGATGCAACAATATTTGTTCATCTAAAAACCAAGAGCATTCTTTCATATGCTCATTTTAAATTTTAATTTAAATATCAAATAATTGAATTTAGCAGATATTGCATTTATTAATTGTTGGAAAATGGCCATTGTTGATATGTATACTAAATTTTACAAAAATAATGCATGGGCTAGGATGACCTACAACTATCCTCTTTCTCTCAATATACTAGGAATCAAATAAGGTCAATCAAATAGAGCATGCAATACTTGGATGATTGAGTAAGTACCAAATGAATTTCATAGATATAATAGAGGGTTGCCTACAACATGAATTTGAAAAGGAAAGGGTACAAAATCCTAAAACTATGACAAAAGGATGTATCTCTCACTAGATCTCAATAAAGATATACTATGTTTATAAAGCCAATGGTTGTACAAGGTATTAAATAAACTAAAGATGGGTTATAATGATTGTAAAGGGTAAGGTGCCATGGTTAACCAAATGGAAATATAGAAAACTTAAAGTGATTTATGGAAATTACAAGTAATCCTATAGCCACACCATCTTATTTAGTGTGGATAAGGCCTAAACAAGGATACACATACAAATATTCACCAATAAACAAGTAATATATGATCTATTAAGAAAATAAATAAAAGAGTATAGGGATAGGAACACTTATGTTTGGATGAGCTCATCAACATTTCAATCTCCCCCTTGGCTAAATTAGAGCTTTGCAAGAGAATGTTGTAGGTTTAACACCTCAAATGGTTGGATGAAGACCTAATATATCATCAACTAAGAATTCCCAATGACTTCTATTGATATTTACTAATATCACAAGATAATATTCATCAAGATAAGGTTCTAAGATATTAACTCTCCAAATGTACTTAGGGTGGAAGTGAGATAAATCTTAGTGAATAAAGTATATATGAATAAATATGACCCTTATATATACTAATCCAATACCTAAAACCAATCCTAAAAATTGAGTCAACATTATTTTCTTGAATGATAAACTGAAATATGTTGGCTAACACAAAATGGTATCAACTAGGTCGATACAATATAGATGTCAAAAGACAGGCTCATAACTGTACTAGGCTAACTAATACCATATATAAAGGTTGTAGGCTCAAAACAAATGATATCACCCAAGATGATATCATAGGATATAGGGAGACTATCAATTTTTATAAGAGGTAGATTTGTAATATATATGGATAAACACTTAAAGGAGGTCAAACTGATATTAGTAATGGTGTAATTAGGATATAATAACATCTCTTACAAAGCACAACGAGCCTTTCCGACCCCATTATCAATGCACCCTTTAAGGTGTGCACTCATGGAGATCAATGTATATAAAAACCACTAAAATAGAAATCATAGATAAATGATAAATTTAAAAATATTATGTGTATACATATGCCACACATGAAGTTGATCACATGTCACAATAGTGTAATGCAGGATGGTGCTTGGGGAATGAAATATATCAACATAAAAAAAGCATAACTAAAAATAAACATTGAAAGAATTGAAATCAAATGAAATTAAATAAAATTAAAATATGTACCTTCACTTACCTTTATAATCATATAAGAGGCTGCATATGTCACAAGTGAAGGAAGGTGTCCAATGAGAAGATCGAGAGACAAACCTGAAAAATAAGATAAAATTCCAAAAATTTTAATTTTTTTTCTATTAAGACTTAAAAAATATCTATATCACCAGGATTATATGAATTATTTCAGTTCATGAAAATGACATGTGGAAAAAAATATAGAGGTGAAAAATGGAGTCTCACGGTAACTAATTGAAAGCTATGCAATTTGAAAATTTGAAGATGTGATGTAATGTGATATACATATTATTATTTTATAGAAAATGTGAGAAAATGCATGGTCAAAAAGAAAAAAACTAAAATGATGAAAATGAATTTAAAACATAATAAATCATGTGCAAAATCATGTAAAACATTTTAAATATAAGGAAAATATCTAATGTAAGAAAATGCAAAAAATAATGAAACAAGGATATGCCTGAAAAAGATGTCATACCATGTAAGATAAGTAAAATCAACTTAGATCAACCATAAATTAAAAAAAGTATTATAATGAAAATTTCAATAAAATTTAAGAAAATTCAAGTCAACTTAAATTGAACATTCAAAGGGACAAAAATGATGGAAAAATAAGCAAAAGACTCCAATTAGTGAAAAAAAAATTAGTACTTGTTGTAAAACATGATGCAAGGGAGAAAAACATCTAATGACATGAATATGATGATAAAGATGGTGTAGATATGAATAGTGATTGGAATTTATGGGGAAATCCTAGTTGATTCCCTAAGGTATCATAATATAACTCATAAACTAAAAAGCCAAGTGGCATTTAATGGTGAAAAGGAAAATATGAAATCATATAAGAAATGACGTGATCAGCTAAAAGTGATATCCATTAAGGGAATATCAAGGAAGAATATGATGTAAATGAGGATGAAATTCACCACATGGGTGAGGTATAAATATTTAGTAAAGATGAGACACTTTAAAAAAGTGGGTAAGGATAAAATCTTTCGACATTAAGAACCTAGGATACTCCACCTAAGAAGCACATACTTGGGATAATAAGTGAAGTACATAGATAATACTATGAAGGTTATATGCATGAAAATTAAAATGATACTACCTTACCACAACATGTTACTTGCTTATTAAGACCCACTACAGAGCCATCAACCTATTCTGAAGATCAAGTACTTGTGTGAGAATATATGTGGCAATGAAATGTAATAAGATATAATGATATAATGAGACCTAATACCTTGGTCTACTAGTCTACCACACCTCAATGGACCTTGAATCTATCATGAGGTCAAATGTGGAGTTTGATCTTCAACTAGAATAGGAGATGTGCCAAAAAGGTCACGTTTTTTGGTGTGATTTGAATCTTAATATATAATTTGCATTTTCTTATGATTTAGATTTTAACTCTTTTGTCTCTTTCTATTTCCGTTGATATCGATTTGAAAAAACTAATGATGGGTGATAACCATGACTAAAATAAGAGAGCCTATACTTATCTACTAGAGAAGATAATCTAAAGACTAATATGTTTAAAGAATCATAGTCTTGCACCATATGAAAGAGTGAAACCTCAAAACTAACCTAAGCATGCCTTAAGTGAAAGGAAAGGGAAAGATAGTGATCATGGAAGATCCATATATTTTAAAAGGGATAAAAATGGGGATCCTATAAGATACATCCCTGTGAAATTATATAATGATAAATAGACTTATAATTGACAACAAGGAGAGAAAACATTGTTTCAAAATTGGCTAGGCTATGAAATGGGATAATCATGCCACTAGAGAAGCTGTACTTACCTATATGGGATGTAGCACAAACATTGATATAAGAAGTCATTACAAAAGAGGGGGAATACAAATATGCTAAATAAATACAAAGAGACTAAGACAAACTAAAACAATGTAAAAATATGATATAAATAAACCCAAAGGTTAGACCTAATATTCTCATGTGAATCTAAGGCTACCTATAAAGTGGTTGTAAATGATAAAAACAAATCTTGAAGGTGAGACCTAATATTTTCAGGTGAATCTAAGGCTGACTATAAAAATGATAAAAACAAGACATAATTAAAGAAAAAAAACATGAGAAAAATAACTAACAATGCTTATTCTAATGATTGAATCAAATAAGGGCATGTGAAGTATGAGAATATTTATCTCTGAATGTTTTTTGAAGCTAAATCTATTTATTTTCAAGATGTGAAAGGTTCTTGATTATTGCCTCATGGTAATGATGAAATATCAAAAGGCTAAGAGAAATATGATGGGCATAAAAAGATTACCTCAAAGCATGTATGAGGTTAAGGGTGGGCATTTCAAGGTGCCCTAAATGATGAATTGTGTGTAGTGTAAGGTGCCCAAATATGTGTAATAATAAAATGATGGACATCATAAGACGCCCCAATATGTGTGAGAAAAAGAATATAGGCATTTCTAGATACCCCAAATTATGGGATGTAGATGGATTGGAGTTAACCTCAGGATCAAAATTCATAGTAATGATAAAATTTATGTAAATCAATGTTACAACAGGAAATGTGACATCTAAAGCAATGTCAAGATCTTCAATAAGTGATAGAAAATTATGATGTACAAATCATCTAGGTTGATATAGTCAAGATAAATAAGAATTAAATGAATTGTATTGTCCAAGTCAATATAGTTGGTAGATATATCATAATTGAAAAGGACTATATTGGCCATACATATATAGTCTAGTGAAATGTACTAAAATGGACTATATCAGCCATGCCAATATGATCAGGTGAAACATGATTGAAATGGATTGTGTCATCCATGTTGATATAATCTAATGAAACATGATTGAAATAGACTGTATCAGCCAAGTTGAACAATTTGGTGAGATAAATTAAACTATATCAACATATTCTATGTCATGGTTGATGAATTTGGATTAAGGTAAAATAACTATATCGACACATTCTAGGTCATGGTTGGTGTAGTTGATGTAGATTAAATAACTATATTGACTCATTTTGGGTCACGATTAGTGTAGTTGATTGTAGATGGTTGAAATTGAACGATATCAAGTTGATTAATACCATTATAAAGGAATAATTTTGGTGGTTATTTGGGTAGAGAGGAAGAGTTTGAAGTATGATAGTTATGAATGTTCATATAGGATTAAGGATCATAATCATCTATAATGCGTAACTTGGCAAGCATTTGGATTAGATGTTCTTCATAAGATGATGAGTTGACAACTAATGGATGAATGTGAGTCAATGTTTGATTAATCATATTTTTTAGGATTTTAAATAGTAGGTTAAAGGGTGGAAGACATAAAAGAAACCATGCTCATCATTTCTTATTTATAGTGATGATTTCTAAAGATGAGAAAATCATAAGTATTTTTGTCCATGTCATAACCATCAATGGGAACATATGGTATCATGCTAGGGTCTTCATCTCCATCCAAATTATCATCATAGATGGGAAAATCATGATGTTTATTTTAAACATTGTGAGAAGTGACGAAGGTGGGATAATTAAGATCCTCATAGGGATTTTAAAAAATGGGAGGATAATATTAAGTGTAACTATAAGTATAAGGATTGTTAGGATCATATAGAAGATCATCATGGGGATCTTTGTCAATGTCAAAACCATAAAATATGATGTCATTAGGATCCTCATGGGATCATCATAAATAAGAGGAACATAATGATAATTTTTGGTCTCACTAGAGGTATCATCATTGGGATACTCAACCATGGGAAAAGGTGTAGTATAGTTGGACCACTTATCTTAAATGGTGGTCATATATGGTAGAAAAGAGTGACCCATGCAAAAACACAATGGGTTGATGATCTCAAGGAAGATCCTGTTGGGGATCAACCAACAATGGATTACACTTGTGAAAGCAATAAACGCAGAAATAAATCAGATAGATAAGTAACTGAAATGATAAATAACACAGAACAAGATATACAAGAAAACACCCTGAAAACTTGTATTAAAACTCTTTACAATAGGAATACAATTGAAGAAACTTCGTTCTTCCACACCTCTCTCAGATGCATACAAGATCTCTCACTAGATCTCTATTCCTCAAGAGCTCTCTCTTAAGTACACTCAAATCCAACAACCTGAATTGATGCTACTCAGTACTGTCCTTCAAACATTCACAATGTTCTACTCTTACAGTTCAACTCTCATACACACAATAGCTAAGAAGATCTTTCTTACATATAGAAATAGGAAACTTGAGCATGCTCTTACAACAAACAGTTAAGCCACTTCAACAAGGGCTCTAAAAATAATATTGCTAACAATAGAGACGCGAGCTTGAGTCTACAACTCAAACTCATCATGCAAACACTCACTTTTGTCCTCAAAAATCGCTTTCTGAACACACAGGTAACCGACGTCAGTTCCTGCCTGTTCGCCTATGACCGTCGTCGGCCGACCATACTGCCGACGTTGGCACCTCTATAACTACAACTGACCGACGTCGGTCGCTCCTGACCGACGCCGGCGTCTGTGTAGACCTGAAACTATTTTGTATGCTCCTTGGTGAAGCTTTTAGCTCCACACCCTAACAATCTCCCACTTGGAGATAAACCAGCTGCACCAGTACCTATATAGCAACATCTTCTAGCTCCTCCATCTTCAACTCAATCATGAAGACCAACAGAAGTTGAATGAAGATTCAACTTCTCCTTAGTAACCAGCTTTGTTAGCATATCAGCAGGATTCTTGTCTGTATGGATCTTCTCCAGCTTCAACTCACCATCTTCCAATACCTGCCGTATGAAGTGGTACCTTAGCTGTATGTGCTTGGTTCTAGAATGAAAAGCTGAGTTCTTAGCCAAATGGATTGCACTCTGACTGTCACTATACAATCTGCAACTCCCATGCTCCCTTCCAAGCTCTTCCATGAACCGTGTCATCCATATCATCTCCTTGCTAGCTTCTGTGGCTGCAATGTACTTTGCTTCTGTAGTTGACAAGGCTACAACCTTCTGCAACTTAGATATCCAACTAACTGTCGTTCCACCTACAGTAAAAACATAACCTGTGGTGCTCCTCCTGCCATCCAAATCACCTGCCATATCTGAATCTACATAGCCATGTAGAGAAGTATCTGAACCTCCATATCATAAGTGCCTACTGCTGGTTCCTCTCAGATATCTAAGGATCCATTGAACTGCTTTCCAATGTTCCTTTCCTGGATTGGCCATATACTTGCTTACTACTCCCACTGCTTGGGCAATATCCGGTCTAGTACACACCATTGCATACATCAAACTTTCTACTGCGGAAGAATATGGAACCTTACTCATGTACTCTACCTCATCATGTGAATTAGGACATTGTTCTTTACTCAACTTAAAATGTCCAGCCAAAGGTGTGCTTACCGGTTTAGCATCCTGCATATTGAACCGTTTCAACACCTTGTCCACATAATCTTCCTGAGACAATATCAACCTGTGATTTTCTCTGTCTCTCTTAATGCTCATGCCAAGGATTTTCTTAGCTGCTCCCAAATCCTTCATAGCAAATGTTTGAGCTAATTTCACCTTAAGCTCAGAGATATCCTGCATGTGAGATCCTGCAACCAGCATATCATCTACATACAACAATAGAATAATATATCTACCATTATCAAATCTCTTAAAATATACACAATGGTCGGATTGACACCTACTATAGCCATGCTCAGTCATAAACCTATCAAATTTCAAGTACCATTGCCTAGGAGCTTGCTTGAGGCCATACAAGCTTTTCTTCAACCTGCACACCAACTTCTCCTTACCCTTGACCTTGAAACCTTCTGGCTGTTCCATGTAAATTTCCTCATCCAAATCTCCATGAAGAAACGCTGTCTTAACATCTAGCTGCTCAAGATGCAAATCCTCAAAAGCAACCAAAGACAATACAACCCTTATAGAAGTCATCTTAACAACAGGAGAAAAAATCTCACCAAAGTCAATACCAGGTTTTTGTGCAAATCCTTTTACAACCAATCTGGCCTTATATCTCATCTATCCATCCTCACCTTCCTTTAACTTGTAGGTCCATCTGTTCTTCAGTGTTCTCTTACCAGCTGGCAACTCAACCAAATCCCATGTTTGGTTCTCTCTTAAGGACTCCATCTCCTCAACCATGCCACTCTCCCACTTACTCCTGGACTCCACCTATAATGCTTCTTCAAAACTCTCTGGTTCTCCACCATCGGTTAGCAATAAATAATATAAGGAAGGAGAATATCTAATTAGAGGCTTACTTACCCTTTCAGATCTCCTGATGGGTATCTTGGACTCGTTCTCAACAATCTGTCCACCCAAATTTTCTGACAGTGACTGA
The DNA here is from genome assembly GCA_037957365.1 of Torreya grandis. NCBI lineage: Eukaryota > Viridiplantae > Streptophyta > Pinopsida > Cupressales > Taxaceae > Torreya > Torreya grandis. The sequence goes on along the minus strand of JARHVA010000610.1, from coordinate 3,832,192 downwards.
CCTCGGCCACCTGTAGACCTGTTACTGGCCGACGCCGGTTCTTCCTGGCCGATGCTGGTGCCTGGTCTGTCGACGTTGGTCTCTGTATGACCGACATCAGTTTTTGTACTGCCGATGCCGGTTCCTAATCTGCCGACGTCGGTCTCTATGTTTTCCTGTAAGTGATTATTTCTTTTTCCCGCAAGCTCATTTTGGACCATAACTTCATCCAATTCACTATTGCTCTGCCCAGATTGATGTAGCTTCCTTATCTGATCACTGTACATCACTCTTTCATTGAAAACAACATCATGGCTCCTAATTACCTTGTTAGTTCCTAGATTCCAAAATCTGAAACCAAAATCATCTGAGCCATAGCCAATAAACGTGCACCTCATAGACTTGGCATCAAGCTTCTTTCTATTTTCCTTATCTATGTGCACAAAGGCTTCACAACCAAAAACTTTGAGATATGAGAGATCTGCCTTTTTACCTATCCATGCCTCTTTTGGAATTCCACCATCCAGAGCTGTAGAGGGTCCTTTGTTAATCAGGTACACTGCGGTGTCAACTACTTCTGCCCAAAACTCTAAGGGAAACCCTGCATTCAATCTCATACATCTTGCACGCTCCATGATAGTTCTGTTCATCCTTTCAGCAATACCATTCTGCTAAGGTGTCCTTGGAACCATCCTTTGCCTACGGATTCTGTGACTGTAACAATACCAGTTAAACTTAAGACTGCAGAACTCACCACCATTATCAGATCTCAAGCACTTTAATCTTCTGCCTGTTTCATTCTCAACCATGGCTTTCCAAATCTTAAAAGTCTCAAAAACATCAGATTTCTTTTTAATACAGTAGATCCATACCTTTCTTGTGGCATCATCTATGAATGTAACATAGTACTGTGATCCGCCAATAAAGGATACCTGAGCCGGTCCCCACACGTCTGTGTGAACAAGCTACAACTTCTGCCTTTTCTTAGTAGACCCAGTCTTGAGAAAACTAACCCTTTTCTATTTTCCAAATACACAATGCTCACAAAATTCTAGATCCATACTTTTCAAATCTGAAAGCATACCTTTAGACTTAAGAATTGACATCCCCTTCTCACTCATGTGGCCAAGCCTTGAGTGCCACAATTTAGCATCCACATCTGAAGTAGATAAAACTGAAGGAGATTTGTTAGTAACACAATTACACAAATAGAGAGTACCTTCTCTCTTACCTCTGGCCATAACAAGTGCACCCTTGGTCACCTTCCAAGAATCTGCTGTGAGAGTTACTGTACAACCCTCATCACCTAGCTTACCTGCAGAAATCAAATTTCTCTTCAAACTAGGAACATGCATCACATCTCTCAACACCCATGTGTTGCCATTCTGCATTTTTAGCTGCACTTTACCTTTGCCAATAATCTTACAAGGCTCATCATCCCCTAAGTACACTATTCCAAAATCTCCATGGATATAGTCACTGAAATATTCTCTGTTAGGGGTAGCATGGAAAGATGCACCAGAATCTAATACCCAAGATTCTATATTATTATGCAAAGAGAAAATAAGAGCATCCTGTGCAATACCTGCAACCTTTGTCTCTTCCTTTCCTTCGTGCTGATTCTCCTCCTTAGGCTTTGACCAACAATCTCTGCTTATGTGCCCCAACTTTCCACAGTTCCAGCATTGTGGCCTTCTGCCATTCCTGGATTTGGATCTGCCTCTTCCCTTAGACTTAGATCTTGATCTCCTCTTGCTCTTTTCTTTTTGCCTTCCTCTGCTCTTGAGATTTAAAGCGTTCCCAGATGTCTCTTCTGTGCTTTTCCTGCGAATTTCCTCATTCAAGATAACACTAACCACATCCTCTACTTTTAAAATATTCGAAGCAGAAGCAGTATTAGAAACTGCCATTACCAAGCCATGCCAGCTTTCAGGCAAAGAACATAATATTAAAAGAGCTTTTATTTCATCTTCAAATACAATATTGACAGAACTTAACTAATTAACAATACCATGGAAATCATTCAGGTGATTAGAAACAGATCCACCTTCTTGCATATGCAAATTAAATAACTGCTTCATTAAATATACCTTATTTGAAGCTGAGGGTTTTTCATACAAATTTGCTAACATAGTAATTAACTCTACCGTAGTTTTTGCCTGTGACAAATTAGATATCACAGTGGAGGCCAGACTCAGTCTTATAGACCCAAGAGCCTTTCTGTCAAGAACTTCCCATTCTTCATCCTCCATGTCCTTGGGATTCTTTGCTATCCCACCTAACGGTAAGTAAAGATCCTTCTGATACAGATAGTCCTCTATCTACATTCTCCAGTGTTGATAGTTCTTGCCATTAAACTTTTCCATTCTCAACTTACTTTCTTCTGCCATTGCTTCTCCCACTCAAACAGAAATCCCTGCAGAAACCCCTGTGAGCAACCTGTAATCCAAACACACTACACAGATCTGAACCACCTGTTAGTGAACCTGAGCTCTGATACCACTTGTTGGGGATCAACCAACAATGGATTACACTTGTGAAAGCAATAAATGCAGAAATAAATTAGATAGATAAGTAACTGAAATGATAAATAGCACAGAACAAGATATACAAGAAAACACCCTGAAAACTTGTATTAAAACTCTTTACAATAGGAATACAATTGAAGAAACTTCGTTCTTCCACACCTCTCTCAGATGCATACAAGATCTCTCACTAGATATCTATTCCTCAAGAGCTCTCTCTTAAGTACACTCAAATCCAACAACCTGAATTGATGCTACTCAGTACTGTCCTTCAAACATTCACAATGTTCTACTCTTACAGTTCAACTCTCATACACACAATAGCTAAGAAGATCTTTCCTACATATAGAAATAGGAAACTTGAGCATGCTCTTACAACAAACAGTTAAGCCACTTCAACAAGGGCTCTAAAAATAATATTGCTAACAATAGAGACGCGAGCTTGAGTCTACAACTCAAACTCATCATGCAAACACTCGCTTCTGTCCTCAGAAATCACTTTCTGAACACACAGGTAACCGACGTCGGTTCCTGCCTGTTCGCCTGTGACCATCATCGGCTGACCATACTACCGACGTCGGTGCCTCTGTAACTGCAACTGACCGACGTCGGTCGCTCCTGACCGACGCCGGCGTCTGTGTAGACCCGAAACTGTTTTGTATGCTCCTTGGTGAAGCTTTTAGCTCCACACCCTAACAGATCCTAAGAGGAGACATAATGATAAAAAAGACTAAAAATCTGATGTAAAATAAGGTTGATCAAAGGAAACATATGGTATCAAGCTAGATAATACAATATGTTATTGATTCTAGAAAAATAGATTGTATTGGTCAAGCCAATGTAGTCAGCTAAATACATGGTATTAGGTTGGTTGATATAGTATACTAAAAAAAATACAGTGCTATTGGTAGTTGGGAAAAATGAAATGTATTGGTCTAGATGATGTATTTGGGAAGACACATAAATTTATTATGTTAGCCAATACCATTTGAAAATACACAGAATGGCATTATACTAGATGGTACCATTCACAGGCAAAAATAAGAAAATGAAAACATGAAGATAATCCAACAAAGTGTGGGATAAGATTCACATTGGGTTAATCATAATGTATTATGATGGTAAATCCAAAGTGAAGATCATCAATGAAAAATGTAAATGTAAAGACAATCCAACTAAGTGTGGGATATGATCCACATTGGGTTCACTGAAATGTATTTTATGTTCATGAATCTAATTTGAAGATAATCGATGAAAAATGGAAACATGAAGACAATCCAACCAAGTGTAGGAAAGGATTTATGTTGGGTTCACCATAATTTATTATGATGGTGAATCTAAAGTGAATATAATCAATTAAAAGTAGAAAAATGAAGACAACCCAACTAGGTGTGGGATAAGATTCATGTTGGGTTCACAAAAATGTATGTATGGGATATGATGACCTACATATATCCTTTTTATCTCAATAGAATAGGACTCAATAAGGTTAATCAAATAGATATCATAATACTTGGATGATTGGGTAAGGACCAAATGAATTTCGTAGATATAACAGAGGTTTACCTACAACACAAATGTCAATAATAAAAGGTTCTAAAGCCTAATTCTATAGCACAAATATGTATCTCTCAGTATAGCTCAACAAACATATATTATGCCTATAAAGTAAATAGTTGTACAAGGTATTAACTAAACTAAAGATGGGTTAGAATGATTATAAATGGGTAAGGTGCCATGGTTAACCAAATGGGAATCTATGCAACCTAAAGTGACTTATGGAAAGTCTAAGCAATATTATAGCCACACCAACTTATTTGGTATGAAGAAGGCCTAAACAAGGATAAATACATATATTCACCAAGAAACAAATAAAATCTAATCATATAAGTAAATAAATGAAACAATATCTAGGTATATAAATACTTACCTTGGGGTGGGCCCATTGACACTTCAATCTCTCCCTTAGCTCAAGTGGATCTTTACAAGAGAATATTTTATATTTAATACCTAACATGGTTGGATTAAGACCTAAGATATCCTCAACTAGGAACTCCCAATAATTCCTATTGAGCTTCAATGACACCACAATATAAGACTTCTCAAGATAAGGTTCTAAGCCACTAACTCTCCAAAAATACTTAGGGTAAAAGTCTAAGTGAAATCAGAGTGAATAAAGTGTATATGATGTGATATGAATGAAATATGAACATATATACCAATCCAGCATATAAAACCAACTCCAAGCATTGAGATGATGGTATCATCCTGAATAATATAGTTGAAATAAGTTGGTACCTACTAGGTAGATACAATACAAATGTTAGAAGATAGGGTCAAAACTCTAACAAGCTTAAAAATACATTATAATAAGGGTGAATTCAAAAAATAGATGGTATCACCTAGGCCAATACAGTAAGATATAGGGAGACTATCAAATCTATATAAGAAGTATATTGGAGATATTATTGGATAAACACTTATAGGAGTTAAAATTAATAGTATTAAAAATGTAATTAAAATAGAATAAAAACATCTCTCGTAAAGCACCACTAACCTTCCCCATCCCATTCTCAGTGCACCCTTTAAGGTACTCAGGGAGATCAATGCATAGACAAGACATTATAAAATAAAGTGTCAGTAAATGATAAAGTGAAAAATGTTATGTGTATACAAGTCATCATCTTGAATTAGAGGCTTATAAATGCTTGTTTTTGTATCTTCATCTCTCTTTCCTTTTTTTGTGATCTCGTAGTTTTATTTTATTCTAAGTATCTTTCTATCTTATTTTTTTTACATGATTATGATCCCTCTATATATGTTTGTCTTTAAGGATATAAAAAATGGTTCCATGAGTTCTACCATGGGTGGAAATAATAGACCTACCATTTGTGTTCTCTTCATTTTTATGGGTCCTTTTTCTCATGGTCACATTCTTTTGATATTTGGATCCTATTTTTGGTTGTTTTCCTTTTTATTTATCAGATTTTATGTGCCTATAGGTCTTTAATTTAAACGTGAGAATATTATATATGAAGATCATCTATGAGAAGTTTAAATTACAAAAAAAACACACACTAAGTGTCATTGAGGTTCCTTAGAAGTTTTCAAAGGGTTTTATTGCTAGTCACTCATTTCCAAAGTCTAGAACTTTATACATTGATTTATCTATGCTCAAGGACTTAGACCACATCTTATACTGAAATAAGCCTAGGTGATCATGTAGTTTTATCTCACACTTAGGGAGAGAAGGCAAAACTCTTTATCTCACTCTTAAATTTACATTGTACAAGAACTACGTGGGGTTTTTTATGACATACAAGATACTTAGTTACAACTCATTTATGGTTACCTGAACTAATTACTTATTCCCTTCAACCACAATGTTTCATTGTGGCAATCTAGGTCAAGAGAATTAAAGAGAAAAATTATATATTTCTATACATACATTCTACAATGTGCATGTACAAATAAGAATGACATCTAATTGTAAAGTAACATAAAAAAATCCAAATTATTAAATAAAGCATAATACATAAAAAAAAAATGTAGGAGGATACTAATGATATTTAAAATAGGTCAACTCTGATCCTAACCTAGACACAAACAATGTATCCATCATTTTTGTTTCTATGGAATCAAAACTTAAAATTTTCCACATAGTTAGTTATAGGGGAATAGAGTCAAGACCCACGTTTAGAAATCTATGATTCATATCATGTTTGATTATTACTTTACATTTTTATTAACTTTCAATTTCAATTGTCAATTCAACATTTTCCTTTTACATATTTATGTAGATACTAAAATTTGATATATGTATTACCTCATTCTTGTACACTTGGTAAATATATATCATATTTGTAGTTATAGACCTGCCTGATGTTAAAAGGCTTGTATTCACTATCTCTCTATGCCTAAATTATTTATCTCTTAGTCTAAACATTATTATTCTGATGATTAGGCCTTATATAATGTGCAAAAATATCTAAACCCAAACATTATCCCCCATTTCCAATTTTGGACCTGTACCTATTTTATATCTTTTTAGACACGTACATCATAGACAGATACATGCATCGACGTAAGTGTCCACTTTTCATAAAAAGTGTCTAGTGCCCAAAATTTATCCAATTTATGAATGAAACATATATTAAAGGTTGCCATAAGTGCTTTATTTTAGTTTATTTATAAAAGGGAATGGTATATATTCAATATCAACCCTCATTCATTCCTCAACTAAAAAATACCAGGAACTCACAAGGTAATATACCAAGAAACACTCAACCAAGCATTCAAGTGAGAAAATATACCCTATTCATCCCTATTTTTTATATCAATCATAGGAATTATATTACCATAGGTATAAATCATTCAAAGATTAGTTCTTGAGCCATATTTTCCAAGTTACAAGATAGGTCATTTTATGACTTAGCTTATCACACATTACATCCTGTGTACGCACAAGCCAACACACAGGGAATAACTACATAAGCTTAAGGTCCTTTTTAGAGTATTGGATATGTAGGAAACACCCATTAATATAGGGGTCCTTAGGGCATCTTGACACTATGAGCCCAATAACCCAAATTTCCCACAATCAAAACAAGTCTGAAGAACCTATGTTTTGATCATTTGACAAGGAAGGACAACCTGTGTGCATAATCTAAAGACATTAGAAGAAAGGAAACATAAAATCCATAAGGCTATAATTAGACACATCTTGATTCAATCAGTATTTCATATAGGAAACATATGATAGGGTTAGACACTTGCATCGATGCAACTCCCTAGATCTAATGTAAGCATCTGAGGCCACAAAAAGAATATTTCAAGAATGTGACAACTGTTCTAGGATTACATTCCAATCCACTTCTAAACTATTCCATATAGACCCATATGAGCATAGTAAACCAACTAAGTATCATTGTTCCCTATTTATTATATTCTTTGTCAATAGCCATACTTTACTATTTTTAATTAATATCACTTGTATAAATTTAGAATACTATTTATCTTCTAAGTTTTATATTTAATTAGTTTACTAATTAAGTTAGTTCACCATCATTGTGTAAAATCCAAGTTAATACCCTTTAACCATATATATCCCCACATATCTAAGTTTGGGGTTCCCCAACCATTGGTCTCAAAACCCTATATTGATTTAGGGTTTCCTATTTTTTTTTTAATCTCATCTCTGATTCTTAAATTATAAATATTTTAAAATAAAATTTCCATCTACTTTCAAAGGAATTAATCATGATGCATATATAATTTTTTTCCTTTTCCAATATGTCATAGTAACCCTTGTTTTTATACTCCATACATGGATAAATTAAACAAAAAACTAAGAAAGGATAATAATCAAGTTTATTTGTACAACTCCTTTTGTAATGTTATCAAGCCGGTATCTAGATGCTAATAGGCATGATCCCAACCCTTTGTTCCACCTCAATACTATTGAAATTATAGCTACCATCCCACACCCATTATTCACCCATGAATTATATTGGATTTCATGGTCCATGATTTCATTAATCGAAAAGATAATGGTGCCCAACTTGTTCCACCTCATGTTGTTATGCAAAAATTCCTCCTAAGCCTAATTTTTTATCAAATAAAAAAAATTGATCTTATTAACCAATTGAGTAACACACATGCTAAAATTTCAATACCCTAGCTTCTAGCTAAAATTTCAATACCCTAGCTTCTAAATCAATCTACTATCTAAAAGGATACTTTATACGAAGCCTTACATGACACCAAAGTACCAATTGATATTGAACCAACCAATTTGTAGATATTATACAAGATCTCAAAAATGATGCAAATCTTATTACCTTTGATACAAGATATTTACCATCAAAATATATTATTCACCAATATTTGCCTTTTTCATAAAAGTCTGTATGATTCGTAAGGGAATTAAAAGAGTTTTAGTTGATAATGGTTTAGGCCTAAACATTTATAACATAGATCTATTAACCACAATGGGTATTAACACAAATATTCTTCAAAAAATAGATATACATATGAAATGATTTGATAATTCATGTAGCCCTTCGTTAGGCCAAATCACATTAGATGTGTCATTGGTGAAAAAAATGGTTCCAACTACATTCCAAGTAATGCCTTAGTCATTACACTATAATTTGATTTTGGGTAGACTATGGATGCATAGCATGGAATTCATCCCATTTACATTACACCAATGTGTGAAATTTATACATGATGGGACCTTATTCACCATGCCTGATAATTATAAACCCTTAATTTTTTTTAAAATGATAAATTTTGACACAAAAGGGATACATAACATGGTACCACCTCAACATTATATTCCACTTAAAAATATACAAAAATATGAAACGAGGGAGTCAAGAATAATGACTGTTTTACCTCAAGAAACATATAACTAACTAACCAATGAGGTACACATGGATGCACATCAAGAACAAGAACCATCACGAAAGGATCCAATGATACCAAAAACAATAATAAAAGCCAACATTTGAGCTTTCTTTATTGGTTAACACCTTTCACATAACCTATTCACACCTACAGAACCTAGTACATATAAGTCAAATTCACCACCAAAGTATACAAAACCACATTCACATAAGTGCAAGAAAAAATAATAATAGATGAACATGTGAATGCTAGTTATTAAATACATCCCTCATGGATAAAAACATTAAACCAACCTTATAAGGAACCAATGCAAATACAAAATGTGAATAATGTGGAATCCTCTTAAAAACCTCTACAATAGATTATCCAGATCTTAGAAAACCAAGATGTTCTATATTTAATTCTTCATATGTTATTTTAGCATCACATGATATCTTTACCTCCTAATAAACATAGATCGGGCCATAAAGTCATTCATAAAAATGGATCACTACATTGTGCTTACCATCAAATCATCGAACATAATACCAATCAGTGTGTTGCATTGAAAAACCATATTCATAAATTCAAAGGTGAGGGGTGAATACAAGTTATGTACGAGTGGGAAAAATTATGAAATACTTCCAATATTTCCACACAAAAGCAATCTACAAAGTGTTAAAGACATGAAAATCTAAAAATTACTGCAAACATTGATGGTGTCTATTGCTAACTTTTATAAATTGATACAAACAATTGAGATACACTTTGGAATGTCTCATACTTACCTACATTGGTGCATATTACCAAATAAGTACAACATTGTTCTATTTTCCATAAATCTCTTGGATATCTTTACTTATCCATAACATACAAACCTAAACTTATAAATACCATCATATAGTTAATGGATACTAAACAAAATCTCACATTTTACCTTGGACAGTATTGGGCAATAGAAATGAAATCAACAATTGATACCATTTATAGGTGTCTTATTTACAAATTCTAAAGGAAACTAATCTATATACTATATGATGCACATAGTGATAAATCTATAGTAGTGACATATGATATTCCTTTATTATAGATGATACAAAATCATTGGAAATGATGTGGCATAAACACTGTGAGAAACAAATGATTCTATAAATCCATCAAATAAATATTTAAATATAATTTTAATTAAGTTTCTTAAATTCAACAAAATAAAATATTTGAAAAATATCAAAAACATTCAAACAATTCAAAAATACCAAAAAAATTCAGTATGTTCCTAGTGGTACTATTTATTATGCATATGTTGTTTGCTTCATGTTAGTAGATAACATATCATTATATCATTATGTACACACACACACACACAATAAAATAATGATATGTTATCTACTAACATGAAGCAAACAACATATGCATAATAAATAGTACCACTAGGAACATACTGAATTTTTTTGGTATTTTTGAATTGTTTGAATGTTTTTGATATTTTTCAAATATTTTATTTTGTTGAATTTAAAAAGCTTAATTAAAATTAAATTTGAATATATAAATATTTATTTGATGGTTTTATACAATCATATTTTTGCCACATCATTTCCAATGATTTTGTATCATCTAATAAAGGAATATCATCTGTCATTACTATAGATTTATCACTATGTCCATCATGTAGTATGCAGATTAGTTTATTTTAGAATTTGTAGGTAAGAAACACACACACACACACACACACAAAAATTTAAGAAGCTTAATTAAAATTAAAGTTCAATATATAAGTATTTATTTGATGGTTTTTTAGAATCATCTTTTAGCCACCAATGTTTATGCCACATCATTTCCAATGATTTTGTATCATCTAATAAAGGAATATCATCTATCGTTACTATAGATTTATTAGTATGTCCATCATGTAGTATGAAAATTAGTTTCTTTTAGAATTTTTAGGTAAGATTATATATATGTGTGAGTGTGTGTGTGTGTGTGTGTGTGTGTGTGTTTCATGCTTAATTTTAGTATAATACATGAATACTTAGATAGATGAAATATTCACATAAAAATGTTGGGATTTCCCTCCACTCACATCCTAAGTACTTTGAGGGCATCTACTTCTTTGATCATGATACACTTGAGTTACATTATTCTATGATCACTTTCCATTATCATGTTTGAGCTTATATATACTTACACATGCCTATATCCATGCTTATACCTTTCATAATATACTTGATATTGTATGTAATTGACATTGGTTGAAAACAAATGTTTAGCAACTAATATGCTAGGTTCATGCTGGTTGCTTATATTTGTCACAATTTTAATTTTAGCACTTCCTTGAATGTGTTCCTTATGTCTTGTATTAATTTTATTTGAGAATTTTAATACTCTCCATTTATTTTGGCCCCCATGCCTTTTATTTATTATTTGGACATTTGAATATGTCATTTATATGCTTTATGGACATTTGACTAGGTCACATCGCTTCTATTATATAACATTTGAACATGCCCATTGTATGAAGTCTCTTTGGACCATTTTCTATTGCTTTAATTTTTCTTTCTCTTGTGTATGTTCTTGATTTCTTGATAAGATTGTACTTTTAATCTCTATACATAACCATGATACACATCACATGTCTTAGGACTTGATGTGATCACAAGCTACATACCTCATTGCTATATCTACTTAGACATGTTACCTCTATATGTTACATGATTCATACACAACTTATAAAATTATATTATCCTTTTAAGATAAAGGTAAATTCCAAATTCTACTTCTCCTCACCTCAAAAGGTGGGACATATTAGTGGGGACATGTGAAAAAAGCATGACCTCCACACTTATTAAGTGCTCAACATTTCTAGATTATAGAGGGGGCATGTTATGGAAACATGTTCTCTACATCTACACCAGTTATAAGATTATAAATATTCAATGAATACATTTAATGAAAACATGTGTTCCACACTTGAACCAATTTTAGATTCACCAGATTTGAAAGTTATAAGATTCAGGTACATATTTGTGACCACATTCTATACATTAATACTATTACTATACCTAGATTTCAGCTTGAGACATATATGAGGTGTATATGCCATGAAAATGGGAACCTAAAATTACAAAATCAAATCATTTCTAGATTTAAATACTATTATATACTATTTTTATTTCTAGGATGGACTTTTATGGATTGTTATTGAGCCAATCTACTACAGTAGTTGGTTCACCTTTGGAAGGTTAAGTTGATTAAATCAATTAATATTACCAACCTTCTAAATTATGTTTGATTAAATCATATATCTTTACCATATTATAATCTGGATTTGACTAAATTATCCACCCTCACCAATTATATATTGTGAGTTGATTAAATTTCTCACACTCACTAGATCATGCACATATTTGGGTTGCATGATTGAGATGAAAAATCTTAATGGACGTGGTTAAATTCACCTTTACACAAATTTTGGGGTTATATGTCCTCCAATATATATACACACACATGCATGCACACACACACAATTGTAGGTTCAAAATTATTCTAATATTAGCTTTAATGCTTCAGAATGAGGCATTCTTTCAAATCAAATCGATAAAAGATAAGATGGTTGCATCAACACACAAGTGTACTCCTAAAATTTCTCTTTATACTTCCAAATATTTAAAATTATTTCAATTTAATATTTCCAACACTGACTATATACAATAACATGATCTTGGTAGTACGCCAGTCACTAGCAAAGAACTCAAGTTGGGTTCACACAAAGGCAAGGTGTGTGATATACACCTAAGTATGCATTTATTTCCTTTAAACTAACAATTTAACTATAATATTAAAAGAGGTAGGGAATGTAGATACTAAAATATGATTTATGTATTTCCTCAATCTTGTACACTTGGAACATATCTATCATAAATGTACCTTTCAGTTATAGACTTGTTTATTGCCAAAAATCTCATGTTCACTATTTTTTTGTGCCTAAATTTATTCTCTTAGTTTGACCATTATTATTATGATGACCAAGACTTATATACTATGTAAAAATATCTAAAATTCATCATTGTCCTTCACTATTAGTTTTGGACTTGCACCTATTTTCTAGTTTCATAGACACTTGCACCCCAAATAAACATATGGATTGATACAAGTGTCCACTTTTTTTACAAAGTGTCTAGTGTCCAAAAATCATCCATTTACAAATGAAACATATCCTAAAGGTTAACCTTAGTGCTTTAGTGTGTTATATTTATAAAAGTGATTGGTATATATATAAGATCAACCCTCATTCATTCCTTACCTAAAAATATTAGGGATTCAATAGGCAATATACAAAGAAACACTCAATCAAGCATTCAAGTGAGAAAACCTACCCTATTCATTCCTATTTTTTATATCATTCACATGAGCATTATTACCATAGGTCTGAAGCATTCAAAGATTAGTTTAAGAGACATATTTTCCAAGTTACAAGCTAAGTCACTGCATGCCTTTGCTTATCACACATTACATCCTTGTGTACAAATAAGCCAACACCTATGGGAGAAATACATAAATCTAAGGATCTTTTCATATTATTAGCTATGTAGATAGTGACCATTGATATAGGGGTCCTTGGAATAATTTGACACCATGATACCAAACCCATTTTACCCATAGTCACTCTAAAGGTGAAGAAGGTAAGATTTGATCATTTGACAAGGAGCGACAACATGTACCCATGATCTAAAGACATCAGAGAAAAGGAAATAGAAAACCCATAAGGATCTAGTTGGTCTCATCCTAATCTAGTCAGTATTCCATACAAGACACCTATGATAGAGTTAGACACCTGCATCGATGTAAATGTTTGGATCCAATGCAAGTGTCCAAGGCCATTGAAAAAATATTTCTAGAATCTAATGATTGTTCGAAGATCACCTTCTAGTGAAGTTACAACTTATTCTAGATTAAAAATGTATGAGCATAATAAATTAACTATCATTGTTCCCTATTTATTACAATATATATCAATAATTGTACTTTACTATTTTTAGTGAATTTCAGTTGTATAAATTTAGAATAATGTTTTTTTGACTTTTCTATTTAATTGGCCTGCTCATTAGGCTAAATCACCATCCTTGTGTATAAGCTAATATAATACCCCTTAACCCTAGATACCACTACATATCTAAATTTAGGGTTAAATAATTTATGTTTGTAACATAATAAGGCTAGATTTTAATTTTGTTTTTGATTGATTGATTCATAGAATTATTGTTTTGTCATTATTTTACCTAAAAACAAAAATAAGGTAAAATAATAGGGGAAAATGTTTGTTGTGTGTCTAATGTGTATCATAATTTTTCCAAAGATAGAATATGTAGATCACAAGCCCCATTTTGAGCTAAAATTTATTTAGATCAAAAAAAGAAAATGTAACTAAACTGCCATCCCTATCGTTGAGGTAGGTGCTAACTCAATATGGGTCTTTACAAGGCTCTATTAGCCAAGTCACTTTCATGGGACCTATAAACTTGAAAATACAACTTATTCATATCTTATAGCATAAATTGTGAGAAAGTACCATGTTAAATTCATGGTGCTCTTATAAAAATTTCCCATTGTCAAATTTAGAGCAATATTAAGTTGTTATATGTGACCAAAAATGCACCTTTTATATAATTTTACATTCCTTATTTTTTGATTTGAACATATTTTTTTAGAAAATCACAAGGGGAGAATTCCAAACCAATTTTTTTAGATGGACTCAGAATGTTCCAAAACCTAAAAGTCAAGTGGTCACATGCATGTTTATGCAAAAAGGCAAAATTTTTAAAAATAACACAGGCATAGGCTAAGTGCATTGAAAAGATGGATTTAAGTTTTTTTTACTTTATATACTTCATGGGAATAGAACTCTTGATCTACTATATTCTCAATTAATTTGTTATGTTTTTTTACTTTATACTTCATGAAAATTGAACTCTTGAGTTACTAAATTCTTAATTACTCTGTTACGGCCAACTCCTCTTAACAATCACTTGACATAATTGTTGACCAAAATTGACTTCTAGTCAAATGAGGTCAACCCCTATTATTTTGAGATTTTTAAGAAGGTTCCCATGTGTTATATAAGGTTTATTTTTGGTCTGTTCTCTCACTTATCCTTCCTTTAGTCTTTATTGAAGCTCATCTTCTTTGAAATGACCTAGTCAACCAAAGTTAAACATGGTCAAGCGTTGGTCAAAGGATCATTTTGTGTCAAATTGTCCTAATATGGTATTTAACATGTTTAAATGTGTTTTCAAGTCATAAATTGGTCATTTTTTATGTCACATGTGCAAAAAGGGGTCTTTTGGCCACTTTCTAGCCTATTAATTGACTTGTACGGACTTACAAGAGGGAAAATTTGTCACCAAGGTGAGTTTCAACATGGAAGAAGTTAGAATCATGTCAGGGATAATCAAATGTTAGCTAGGAGTCAGTTATAATTTAAAAATGGGAGTGTATGTTAACCTCCTCACACCCATATCCATGTTTGGTTTTCAATGATAATGTAAAAAAGTTCATCTGCAACTCCTTTTCCTTCATTTTCTCTTGGCAAGCAAAGAAAGGTCAATTTCAAGCACTTGGCATGGGTCATGCAGGTGGAGTTGGGAGGAGTGATTCTAGGGGTGGATTTCAATATAAGTGTAATTCATTTTAGTAACAATAAATTATAATTTGGTGGCTCCTTTATGAACAATCAGTTACACTCCAAGCAACTTTTTATGCATGTTCAACCATGAGGGGGTCTCCTTTTGATCTAGTTTCAGAAACTTTGGATTTATTTTGATAAGTAAAGTGTTTTCATGTGTCTCTCAAGGATTTTCTATATTTTCTCCATTTTTATCTTGGTTTTGATATGTTCAAATGCTTAGGAAAGTATTTTCTAGTCTTTTTCTTGCTCTAAACCATGTTTTCTGCCTTTTGCTAAAAAAATACACCTACAAGTGCCTTGAGTGGAGGTTTTCAATGTTAATTTTAGGCATTAAACATGTATCATGTGTTTTTAATTTAAAGTGTATTTGATTAATCAAGAAGGAACCTTGAAGCCTAAACTATGCACCTTGTCCACCTTTTCCTTCACTGCATGTTACAATTGTATGAACACCTACATGAGGGCTTAAATAGGGAGCTAAGATGCTATAAGAAGTACCAAATCATGTGATGAGACATATATAAAACCCTTAAATATTGAAAAGTCCATGGAAAACTTATGTAAAGTGATATAATGGCAAACAAGTCATGAAGAACCTTCCTAGAAGTGAAGATTGAGTTTAGTGCCCTAATCCCTAAAATGGCCAAACAGAGGCCTATGAGGCTTTTTGAGATATTATGAAACATGTTTATGTGAGCCCTAAGGTGTCTACATAGGATTATCATGTTGTATCTACCATAGAAAATGGCCTTGAATTTTTTTAAGGAGGATGGATAAGTGGAAGATGATGTTTGAAGACTCCAAAGATGCCATGAAAAACATTAGATACACTCAGAGACCTCTACAAGCTTGAGATCAACAATTGGCCTTTTTCCATCAAACTTGCATATCAAGATTTTATCCATATAGTATTGTTTATAAAAGGTTTAAATGGTCACTTAGGATCCACTAAGTGCAAATTAATATGAATCTTCATGTGATGACCCCCCACATACTCCCCTATGTCTATAGATAGGCTTGGGAAAGGCTATCTATAGGTAGAGTTTCAAACAGTGAGCTAAAGGTTAAGTTTTTATTTTTATTATTTGGTTTATAAGGATAATATAATGTTTAGTGACACCAATAACCTCATGAAAAGTTATATCATCTTCAAATAAGTTCAAACATCACAAAAGGCACCTACAGGTAGGTCTAAAATGCATAAAACATAGTCATGAAGGGTGTTTTGGCAGTGAGGAAGAAGCTTGAGGTTTGGACCTTGTTTGGAGTTATTAAAGTGGATATAAGGTGTATTGAAAGAAATTTGACCTTAAGGAACTTATTATAACCTGTAAACCCTATCTAATAGGTCTAAATCTTTTCAAAATGCACACTTACAGGGGTAGAACCATGACTGTGACAACAAGATAGGGATGTCTTAATCACGACCTAAGCATGGAATTGATTCTAGATTAAGGGTTAAAAATGAAAGTAAAAAATGAGGATGTAATAATTACATAATAAACATGTAAATTAGGTTAAAAACACCAATAAAAACTCAATCATAGACCTATAGGCAGAGCCCTAAGGATGTCTCAGTCTATATGAGCAAGTAGCCTAATCTTGAGAATGGAAGATGGATTGGTGCAAGAGATTGAGCCTAGCCTTGGAAAATGATAGAGGATAAATTTTATGAGAATTAAAAAATTTATTATGAGGTTTATATTATGTCTTAAATCCTAAACCAAGCCTAATTAACCTACAACAAGGGTCTCTAAAAGAGAAACACAGTCAGACACCTAAAAGAAAGCTCATTTTACAAGTTTAGGTTGTATGGTGGAAGGGTTATAGTGAGATAGGGTAATGAATGGTTGGAATAAATTAAAAACATTATTTTTTAATAATAAATGAACCTTAATGATTTCAATCTCACCAAGGAAGGAAGCTATAACATGTAAAAACACCATCATCATAACACCCCTACACATAGTCCTGCACTTTAAAATTTTGCCTGAGGAAATTGGAAAGTTGGAGGCCTTGTGCCTAGAACTAGGAGATAAAATTTGGTATGAAGAATACATAAAAACTTTTGAAAATCCTCATATGTCTATTTTTTGTGAGGAATCAATGTAATATGACTCTATTCTATCTCAAAGACAGGGCACTTTTACCTTGTACAAAAAGGTAGTTTTGAGGGAAATGAGTAGAATAGGGAACCATAAGTAATTGAGACACATAAATATGATTGGAATATCTAGAAAACATACAAAGGAGCATGATAAATCTTTATATAATATTTGAAACTAAATAGGGGGCCCTATACGACTAGACCTACAAGCAGGCTCAATTAGGCATGATCAAGCTTAGCTCTAAATAAGGGGTCACTTCAAATTATAGAATTTTAAAATAATCTAAATAAATTGATTCATATTAATATAGGTATAAATTATGTGTTTAATCTTTTATGGATCATGGTAAATGAAAATAGTGGTCTTTTGTCTCAAAGTTATAGGCAAACCTATTGGCAAGGTCTAGGCCTAATGCCAAACAAGGGACAAGTTCCATTTCAATTTTGGTAAGATACTATAATGAATTTGTGGTGTTTTTAGGATACGTATAATTTTTTTAAACCTTTGGTTTTCTAGGAAATCCATTAGGAGATCATTTTTTACCTAGAGTGTGCTCAGACTCTACCAGGAAGCAAAAAGGGAGCTCGAAGGGTAACTTTAAGTGCTTGGAAATTTCATATACCTTTGCATGGGACCTTAAGGTATTTTTAGAAGTTATAGGGGGTCCTTAATAATCCATAAGTGGAATTTTTAGAATTTTACACTGTCTATTCTTTATGAACAAACATTAAGACCAGAAACCACTCAAAACCCCTTCAAACCCTCTTCACAGACTCGATTGAGAAGATGAGGTAATTTGAGAATACAGATGAAATAAAAAGGCCATTTAACCACTTGGATGATGTATAGGACTATCCATGTATTCTACACATGCCAATTTTATACATCACACTTGTATGAAAGGGGTCAAACAAGTCTTATTTTGACCATTTTTTGTGTTTTGTAGGCATGGAAGACTTTCAAGAGACCAAATCACTTTTAGGATAAGGTTAAATAATTTTTATATGTCCTCATACTAATTTTTTGATCTATATTTCCTCATAAGTGTGTTTTCTATCTCTCTCATTTTGCCCTATCACAGGGAACAAACAATGAACACTTGGAAAAAATGCTAAAACTTCATTTGGGAGGCCTTTTAAGGTATATTTGATGAAACTAATGCCATTTTAACATTTTAAAAGTGTCATCCCTCCATTTTCATAGATTATTTTGTAAAATTGGAAGATTTTTGGTGCCAAGTGTGAGAGGTGTAGGGCAAAGGGCTATTTTGGGACTATCTTAGATGATGGTGCATGGCGAGAATGATAGGGATGATCAAGAGCCTATATAATGCATTAGAGGACCTTCTAGTAACCCTTACTAATCAGAAACATCATAATATTTGATTATTTATAGTTACAAGGTAGTTTTGGAAGACCAATTGTCAAGGACAATTTTTTATGCATGGAAAGGCATTTTTAAATGATTTTATAGGTCATAAATTATTTTAAATGACATTTTAAACTATTGAAACTACATATATCACCCCATCCCTCTCTCTTATGTATTTTTAACTGATTTGAGCAAGTTGACACATGTCCAAGTGACTCTTGGACTCCCCTTCTCTATCTCTTCCTATTTCTTCTATAAATTGAGCTTTATTGGCTGTTGTATGGATCTCTCTACCTAGGTATGGTGAATACCTACCAAAATTTTCCTTGAATTAATAAATACAAGTGTTTTAACTCATTAAAATATTTCACTAAGTGCATACAATAGATGCTTGTCTTGTGCAAGTGTAGGTTTTGTTTACCTTCACATGTTACTCTCCTTAGTACATTGTGTGTTTGTAATCCCTTTTGTAGGTCATAAAGAAGTGTCAAAGTATATTTTATGTGTAATTATTAGGCTATTCAATATAGTATCTTCAAATTCCTATTTCTTAGTTCCTCTTAGCCTATGCTATCTCCAAGACCCCACGTTGAAGCATTAATATGAGAGGGAAAATTGACATTGAGTGAAGTGTATATGCAATTTGTTCTTGGTTCCAAGTGCATGATAAGGGTATGAGTAGAGAAAATATTTTGGTGTATCACCTCATATAAACTAGGTTTACTTTCATGTTATCCCTATCCCTTTTCATCTCTAAGTGTTAGTAGTAGGATATGTGCTTTAAATGATGCATCAAGGGGAACTATCCCTTAATCTAGAGATCCACTTCTCAATAGGGATACCCATAGCCCTAAGGTGGTTCCATTTTATCACTTTAATTAGGATAATCTTGTACCATATCCTCATTGGGTGCAAGTTCAAGTGACAACA
Source organism: Torreya grandis (assembly GCA_037957365.1). Lineage (NCBI taxonomy): Eukaryota > Viridiplantae > Streptophyta > Pinopsida > Cupressales > Taxaceae > Torreya > Torreya grandis. Next base: position 3,812,207 of record JARHVA010000610.1, on the reverse strand, counting down.
ATAATTATAGTAGACTTGCATATAACTCTAATTTGCATGCATTTTATGTTTACACTTCATGCAAAAATAGATAATTGAGAGATAAGTCAAAGTTTAATATTTGAGTTATTAGACATGCATAAATTTGAAAAAATCAACTATAGTTATATTTATAAATAGTTTCCAATAATATTAACTAACTAAACACTTATTTATCCTTCAAAAATTAAAAAAGTTAATATCACTATAAAATATGAAGTGGTGAAAATTTATGTAATAGTCAGACACTTTTTACCTTTGCAATAAAAATTAAAATTAAAAATAAAAATATTATGGACCCAAATTTATGTAGAAAACAACAACAAAACAAATATATTAAATTTTTTTATCATACCCAGTCACCAATTTGTCATAGTCAACATTCATTCCACATGCAATTTTTTGCAACTCTAATGCTTTGCAAGGATTTTTAACACCTTTGATGCATCTAAAAAATATTTTTAGCATAAAATCATGCTTGTGTAATGTTTTATCACTAAAACCAATTTTTTTTTGAGTAGTCACACAAAATAAATCACTTTGGTAGGTTTTGGCTCCTCTTCCCAATGCCCCAGGCATATTTTTGATGCTAAAAATTTAAATTTTTTTTAGAAACAAAGCACTTTGGAAGGTTTTGGTATTTTTTGGGAAACACATTTACATATTTCACTCTTTATTTTATTTTTATATACTCTCACACTTTTCCTTATCTTCTAGATGCATATATTCTAGTATATATGCAATAGACGTGGCATTAAAAATCTTAGATGAGTTGTCATGCTTTAAAATAATATTGCATGAAGACAAATCATTACTATAGGGTTTAAAAGTGTTTCAAAAAATATTTTATCACACATGTTTTAGGCAAAAAATAGTGATCTAGACATAATTTTATTATGACTTTTTAATGAAAAAGAGCTTTTAGGCAAGATTGTATCACATCTTTTTTAGGTAAATAATAGTTTCAACCACACTTGCAGGGAATCAAATCACACTATTATTTTATTTATATTTCACCTTATTATAAGTAAAATAAAATATTTACAAATTAGATAAGAAAAATAAAAACTTCTGTTTTGACCAAGATCTTACCTATTTCTTCATCCTTGCATTTCACATGCTCCATTCATTTATTCATTATACGCATGATCCATTTTCATAGAAGCTATTTGAACACTATTTAAAAATGTCCCATTTCCATATTATTTTATTGATCAAAGATAAATATTACATTATTTAAAATTCATACATTTACACTCATTATCATTATTCACCCATATGTTAAATAACAAGATGAATCTGCAGGACCCAATTACCTAAAATTATTACTTAGATTGATTAACCTGAATAATGTGATATTAAATTTATGAAATATTAAATAAATAATATAAATTATTAACTAAGGGGGTGTTTGAAAAGGATAATCATGTCTCGTACATAACATAAATAAATTAATAAATGCAAAATTAAACATTGGATCACTAGACCCAACACTATCAAAGATCATTTATGACACATTTAAGTTTAATCAAAGAAAAATATCAACATTAAATCACCTCAATAATAGGTAATAAAATCATATATGGCTGAGTAGAAGTGATATAAGAAAATATAGTAATGGGTTACTCTTTCAAGGGTAGCGGTTAAGCAACAAGGGTGAAATTACTATGCCACAACAATAGTATGCTCCAATGTGGACAAGATATAAGTAATGCCAACACAAATATTAGTATGCCCAAATATGGAAAAGATATAATCAATGTAATCATGGGTGTATCATGCATCTAATGGAAATTATATAATCAATGAAGCACATCAATAATATTCCTTGATACATGTATGAATAAAATTGCAACAACATAGGGAACACATACACATAATCAAAAAACTGCATGCATGATATATATCGTGGAACCAATCATAGTATCTTAGATTAAAATGAACAAAAAAGGTAAAAATAGACAAAATATAAAAATCATACCACACTTACTAAACAAAGAAAATAATATTATGTAGAGAGTATATAAATCAAACAATACCACATATAGTAAATGAGTAAAGTAATGTCACACACAAAGAAGATAGATAAATTAAATTATAAAAAGTAAAATGTCATAAACATGTGACACAAAGTATACAAGTAAAACATCCATTATAGAGAATAAAATAAAGGCACACAAATAAAAAATCACAAACACACACAAAATACAAAGGGAAAATAATAAAGGTACACTAAACAATAATCAATATGGAAAACACATGAAACCTTCATAAATAAAGCTCAAAGTAACAATGAAGCACAAAACTAGGCACATAATATGTATGTTAGATCAAGATATATAATCAAATTTAAATATCCATATGATAAATGAAACCAAAAAAGATAGATCTTGAAGCATTATTGGACAACATAAATTTGTGTATAGGGTAGGCATAATAAATCCATCAAGGTGAGCATGAGGATACCCCTAGGTAACTACAAGTCCATAATCATATGTAACTTGTATATCTTACATTTAACCCTATAATACCATCAATATTACTTGTATAAAAATTATATATAACATTTAACAATAGAAAAATAATCATGATATGTTAAATATGTGATCTTGTAACACAGAGATAAAGGCTAAGAAATTTTAGAATTTTAAAGTAAGCATAAGAGTAAATAAACTAAGGAGGAATGTAAACCAAGGGTGAAAGAGAGAAGAAGCCAAATGGGATGGATCTATACTAGCCTACTTTAGACACATTATTTTGGTGTAATATCTTTTTTTATTAGGTTTTTCTTCATGTTTTAACATCCTTGGTACACTTGTGTATATTTGGCTATTTTCAAACACATTTTAGCCTATATATGACTATCTCTGGCCTTGTTTCATATAGATATCCTTAGCTTCATGTCAGATTTTTTTATTGTTAGCCATAAGATCCCAATCATACATTTTTTGATTAGTCTCATCTCCATTATAAGCATTTATTTCACATGGTACAAAATCAATAATCTATAAATTCTATCTTATACGAAATAAAAGACTTGCCAATTATGTCTTGTATGTTTATGTAGGTCCTTCCACCTTGGCCCAATTTCATGTGCATTTGATTTCTCTTGTCACACTATTCCATGGTTTAACATTACATGTCATTTCATAGAGAACCCTATATATAAAAAATCATCCCTAGTCATTTACCAAGTGTTTAATAAGTGTCAACATATTGAGAAGACCTCTTAATATTGAGCCACACATTGATAAAATATATTTCTACACTTATCAAGGAGCTTGCACATTGATACTTCATCATCTTCATGTCTCATGACATCATTATCTTGTATGAAAAAAGGGTTTAGGTGAATTTCTAATTCCTTTCATTAGATTTCCTAGGGAGAGAAGGTAAAGTTATTTATTTAAACTACACTCCACTCTCACACCCAAAATAACTACATTGAATCATGCAGGATGTGTAACTATAAATCCTATAAGGGTAGCGTAAGTTAGATAATGTTGCACACTTTTTATTTATAATTTTTAGGGCTAAGTCAAGGGTGTCAGGATCTTGCTCCACCAATTAGAGCACATATGATTACTTCTTGTATTAGCAACTAAACACGAAATTTAACCAGAATCAATAAGTAACTAGAAATATGAAACAACACAGGAATTGAGAGACAATACACTATTGTATTAATAATCACTCAGAAGAATATATAATAAGAAGATGCCACTTCTTCCTCCACCTCAAAGGTTTGCCACACCTCAAGACCTTCTTCCCTCTCTCTCTTGGTCACAACAATCAACTCCAATACAGAATTGATGTTCACCTCTCCAACCAATCAGTAACATGCTGCCAGTTCACCAAGTACACAACTGTACTCCAAGTAGATCTCCTGCACTCTGTTGCTACCTGTAAATCACTAGACCTTACTCACCATTGTAGATCTCCTATAGAAAGTCATGCACACATGCTGACCAAGATCATACACATACGAAGAACCCTTCTGATTCTCCAAACCAGTACCCACCTTGGTACTGTGGCACTAGGAGGAACGCACCATTGCTCTCTTCTCTCTGAAGGAGCTTATTGCTCTCTTACTCACTAGCTACGAATTTACAATACAGCCCATGAGTCCATATATAGATATCATGCTTACAATAATTAGACTATCATAATTACAATAATTAGACACGTAACTCAAGACTAAGACTAGCCTTTGACATGCAAACAAATAGTCCAAAAATAGACTCTCCAAGATCAACATGCAAACTGCCTGTTCTTACACAGGCTGCCGATGTCGGCTCCTCCATGACCGATGTCGGCCGACTGGTAACCGACGCCGGTTGCTTCCTCATTGCCATCTGACCGATGTCGGTTGATCAGACTGACGCCAGTTTCCCTACAACTAATTCTGCAACTCCCTGCAACTCTGTATCCTCCGTAACTTCTCCTGTTTGTATCTTGGTGAAGCTTTTAGATCCACAACCTAAAAATCTCCCACTTGGAGATAAATAGCTACACCTGTACCTGTACTTGTACACCGTCTAAATTATTCCCTGGCTTGTATTCCTCTTCAAGATCAATCCTAAAGACCAACCACCACACACCTTGTGATGATATACCTGTCATTCAAGTAACCTGCCACATACGAGCCTACATATCCATGTAGTGAAGAACTTGACCCTGCATAACAAGAATCCCTGCTGCTAGTCCCACTGAACTGCCCTCCAGTACTCCTTCCCCGAATTGGCTCCATACTTTTTGATAACCCCCACTGCTTGGGAAAACTCAGGTCTACACTAGACCTCATGTGATTTCGAACCCTGTTTCAAGCTAAGCTTGAACTGTCTAGCCCTTGGTGTGCTTTCTAATTCTACATCCTACATCATGAACCCCGCCAACACCGTCTTCACATCAACTCCCACTTGAGATAAAATCTCCATGTCTCTTATGACAAAGAATTTTGCTGCTCCAAATTCTTCATGACACACCTCTGAACTAACCTTACCCTTAACTCAGCAAAACCCTGTATGTACAAAACTTGCTAGCAAATCAACCACATATAGTAACTAGATAATGTTGCAATCATCATCCACCTGGTAAGACAAACACAATAGTTACACTGACATTGACTAAAGCCATGCTTAGTCATCCACCTGTCAAACCTGTACCACTGTCCTGCAGCTTCCTCAAAACCATATGCCTTGGCCTTCCGTCTCTAATATCCATCCACTTTCTTCTTTAACTTGGGAATCCATTCCGTCTCTCAGTGCTTACTTCCAGCTGACAACTCTACCAACAAATACCTGTTTGGTTCTTCTCCAAGGACTCACACTCCTCATCCATGCCAAGCTCCCACTGTATCTGGATTCTACTTGCATTGCTTCTTCACATTTTCTTGGTTCTTGACCATCAGTAAGCAATATAAAGAAGGTGAATAACGAATATGAGGTTCACTTACCCTTTCTAACCTCGACATAAGCATTTGAGACTTGTTGACAGCTTGCTGTCTGCCCACTATCCATACCAGTGACCGATCTCGGCCATCTCTTAGTTTGTTCCCAACTGATGTCAGCTCCTTATGCTGACCCTGACTGCCAACATCATTTCCCTGGCCGATGCCGGTATCCATTCTGCCAATGTCAGTTCCTTCATGACCGACGTCAGTCTTCCTATTGTTGATGTCGATTACTGTCTGACCGATGCCGGTACCTATGTTCGTCTGTCAGTGATAACTTTTTACCCACAAGCTCTCCATGGATCAAAGTCCTAATCTAATCAACCCTGCTCTGCTCAGAATAATTCAATTCCCTCACCTGATCTTTGTTCGTCATCTCCTCCATGAACACCAAGGCTTTCCAGTTCTTTAGCTTGTCAAAGACATCTGACTTTCGCTTCAAAACCTGCATTCTCCTTCTACATATGTGACTAAGCCTACGAAGCCACATCTCTGCAATAGAAGGTGAATCAATAATATAAGTAGATAGATAAAGGATACCTACTTTCTTACCACCATCTAATTCAAGTGCATCCACTGTGAGAGTTACAGTGCATCTCCCATCACCCGAATTTCTTGAAGAAATTAGACTCATCTCCAAGACTGGTACCTGTATGACTTCCTTCAACCACTGTGTGTCATTCCTCTGCAATTTCAGCTTTACTTCCCCTTCATCAATAATCTAACAAGGCTCTCCAACCCATAAATAAATCTCTCCAGAGTCTCCAAAGACATACCCATGAAAAGATGCTCTATTTTGGGCTGCATGGAAAGAGGCAAAAGAATCTGTAAACAAAGATTCTACTTTATCCAGATCAACTTGTGTAATGACCCCTGCAACATCTGCTTCTACATGCTAATCTTCTACCGACCAACAATCTCCTTTTACCTACTCTTTGTTTCCATCAATCAGACCATTCATGGTATTCAATTTCTCCATTCGTAGCTTACTTTCTTCTACCATTGCTATACTCCCACTCAATCTAAAACCCCTGTGAATGACCTGTAATCAACAAACCACTAACCAGATCTGGGCATCTGTTAGTCAAACTCGCTCTGAGAACATCCAACCTGGCTATGATACCACTTGTTAGGATCTTGCTCCACCAATTAGAGCACATATGCTTACTTCTTGTATTAGCAACTAAACACAAAATTTAACCAGAATCAATAAGTAACTAGAAATATGAAACAACACAGGAATTGAGAGACAATACACTATTGTATTAATAATCACTCAGAAGAATATACAATAAGGAAGATGCCACTTCTTCCTCCACCTCAAAGGTTCGCCACACCTCAAGACCTTCTTCCCTCTCTCTCTTGGTCACAACAATCAACTCCAATACAAAATTGATGTTCACCTCTCCAACCAGTTAGTTACACACTGCCAGTTTACCAAGTACACAACCGTACTCCAAGTAGATCTCCTGCTCTCTACTGCTACTTACAAATCACTAGACCTTACTCACCATTGTAGATCTCCTATATAAAGTCATGCACACCTGCTGACCAAGATCATACACATACGAAGAACCCTTCTGATTCTCCAAACTAGTACCCACCTTGGTACTGTGGCACTAGGAGGAATGCACCATTGCTCTCTTCTCTTTGAAGGAGCTTATTGCTCTCTTACTCACTAACTACAAATTTACAATACAACCCATGAGTCCATATATAGATCTCATGCTTAAAATAATTAGACTATCATAATTACAATAATTATACACGCAACTCAAGACTAAGACTAGCCTTTGACATGCAAACAAACAGTCCAAAAATAGACTATCCGAGATCAACATGTGAACTACCTGTTCTTGCACAGGCTGCCGACGTCGACTCCTCCATGACCGATGTCGGCCGACTGGTAACCGACGCTGGTTGCTTCCTCACTACCATCTGACCGACGTCAATTGATCAGATCGACGCTGATTTCCCTGCAACTAATTCTGCAACTCCCCGCAACTCTGCATCCTCCGTAACTTCTCCTGTTTGCATCTTGGTGAAGCTTTTAGATCCACAACCTAACAAAGGGGTGAAATAAAATGCAAAATAACACATTTTTCCTCCAATTTTTCACAGTTATCGCACAACCCTACTCATTACAAGCCAAAGTAAATTCCCAAAAAATTATAAAGTTTGAAATTTAGTAAAGGACACATTCAAAAGTTGGGTAAAAATTCATAATAAGCATGAGTACACATTCGGTGGCCTCCTAATTTCATTCCATATAACTTTGGTGACCTTATGATTCTGTCCCAATACATTTAGCTATCTAAATTTCACATAGTGAAACATAGTTAGCCACAAAGCCCAAATCTATAGTTATAAATATTAAACTTAATCCAAGTGTGTCAGATTCTATCATTTTTATTTAATTTCATTTTTCTTGCTTGTTTAATTGTCTAGTTGTTCTGTTTGTTCCTATTTTTAGCCATGAGGTAGATATGATTACTATTTTGGACTATATTATTGATGAACTTCCTTGTGAATACCTTTTATTTTTTTGTGCATGTAATAATTACCCTAAAACCACAAATAATCATTATTTTTAATGAATATGATATTTCAATCATTCAACATAGGGTGTCATAAACCTCATCCCCTTAGCATCTAAATTTCAATTTTTATGATTGATTTTAAAAATTTTCAATTTCCCTAACATAGTGTTTCCATTCAAATACATTTTTACATCTTGGATTTACATCTAATTCTAAAAAAATGGTGAAATTATCTATTCTTCTAACATTTACACCTTCTAAGGTTTCCTCTTAGAGTTTGATTTCATATTTTATATTTTAGATCTAATTTTTAGATTTAGATATCATTTTGATTATTTTATTTTCTCAATTATTAGCCTTAAATATATTTATGTTGTCCATGCTTATATTTTATGCCAACTGGGAAGCATACATTTACACATTCTACTAGGAAAAGTGATAAATTGAATGGTGTTACTATTTTTTTTTAATTCTAATTGTAACATCATGGAATAAAAAATAAATGGGTTATATTAATATAAATCAAAAAATAATTGAAATATCTAACTAATATAAGCATGTGTCCTCATATTGAGCAAGATAAAATGGATGTAATTAAAATATAAAAATAACACTTGTTATACCTTTTCTATCATATTGGTGAATTTGGATGAGCTCAAATATGATGTGGTTCCAAAAGTGGATTGAGATGCATGTTGTTTTACATCTTGACACAAGCCAAAACTTAGGCAAAGGGGTTATTAATCCTTACCTCTCTTGAAAGGAGGAGATCCCATGAGTAAAATACGTCCCCAAGGTCTAAATGTACTAGGTCTTGGTATGTTGGTTTTCACTAAGTTGGTTGATTTAGACTAATCCATGTAAGGGGCTTATTTTAACAATTTGAGGTGTGGTTAGCTTTGGCTAAGAAATTAATAGAGAAGCTGTATATTTCTTTGGGATACACTTTCAAGATATAACCTCTAATGGAAATCAAAATTATATGGATTTATAAAATTTTAAAACCCGCGATTTCTTTACTAGCTTACCACATTTATGGATGCAACAATGCTAAAATAATGATAAACTAAATGTAAATACCAATCAATATAAATAGTTAGATTCATATATCTTCCATTCCTAGGTTAACTTAATTATTAAAAAAGTGAAAAAGAGTAGGGATCAAAGGATAAAACATATATTTCAAACACATATGAATACAAAGTTATCTAGTTGAGTCAAACCTAGCACAACTCTAATTAAATATGGTGCAAAATTCTGGGGAGTTTGACTATGAGAAGAAAAGACATAAATACCATAAAAATGTGCAAAAAATAACTACACAATCTCAACAACCTTCAAATTATCAATATTTTATTTTTGATTAACAATACCTTGGACTCATACAATCATCTAAATGCCAGAAACATCTCTATAGAAATAAGACTAAAATAAGAGATAGGGAGAAATTATCCTAGAAAGTAGTAAAGTATAGAAAAACAAATGGACATAATCTTTCTAATTCTAAAAAGACTAGCCTGACATAGCATACTCTATGTCTCTTTTAAAATTCTCAAAGAGCCAGTATTTATTACATCAAAAGGTTACCCTTATATATGCAAATAGGCCTCAATAGTTTCAAATTCTAATTCAAATTCAAATGTGAGGAAAATCAAACCCAATTATAGAAGTAGCTGAGAACTCAATGTGAATTGGAAAATGTAGTTAAAACTTTTAGCTAGGTCTTGCTCTTTGTGGCTAGGAGAGTAAATTATGTCGATCAGTTGTAACTAAAACTGGTTAAAAGTGCCTTGGGATTTTAATTTAGATTTTACATATCTGAGTTCATAGTATAATATCACTTGTTTCCATGAAAAATTTATCCTTTGTTTCCCTCTCTATGCATTCCCAAATGTGTACACCATGCTTATATTCAATGCCACCACCCAAATTAACTTTGAATTTTATCTTGTCTAATCAATTTTGCCCTCAAAATGCCTCTATAATTTGGATTTGTAGGTTAGATGGGATACGCAATCCATTCATAAATTTTGACAATTTTAACAACAAGATAAACCATCAAATTCAATCTTTCCTCTTATTTGGATGCATAATCAATGTATCCTTAGTCTTGATGGGTCACTACCATGTGGCTGTTTCTTAGATTCTTTTTTTTCCTTCACTACATAATTGGATTTGCTTCTATAGGTCCCATTTTACCCTTTGATAACTCATTGGTGTCCATAGGATTTATCTCTACCATTTGCTTTCATCATATCCATGGCTATATGTCTTATTTTAATTTTTTTGGGATCTTCATGACCTTGGGAGTTCATCATCACCATGTGTCCTTTCCTTAACTTCTCAGTCTCTTCATTCTTTAGGCTAATACTACAATGGTCTTGAGATTTTAGGACTCTAAGAAGTTGCCATATGACATCTTCTCGGGTCCTTAAGATGATTAATTTATGGCTTAATTTTTTAATACCCCCAAGTTTTTGAGGTTCTATGTCATTAAGATCATGCCACATGGTATGATCTCAAGGACCACGAGATTTAAAAAGACTTAGCCATTTTTATAAAAGGTTTTGACTCTAAAGTCACATAATGTTGAGATTTAAAGATAAGAAGATTCCCTTAACAACATGAGTAGATCCTACTGATATCATCACTACCTTATATGGATATATCCATAATAATAGATCATTAGGATGATGTCATGTGTTGTCATCTATATAATTTGATCATCTAGGGGATTTTACATTTGTATAGATGGCTTTTAGACATCGGGTTACTAAGATCTTGACCTTTGGTAACATATCATTGATCTGATTGCTAAGAGCATTACTGATGTCATCACCTTACTAGGTATCCTATGAAGAAATTGACTAAGTCTTAGAGACTTTTTGAATAGGCCTAGGCCATCAGGGGATGTCGCATGACACTAGGATAACTTAGATATCTATGAGCATAACATGAAATGACACAATCAACAAATTCAAAATAAAATCCAATGGTTAGGAGAACTCAAACTCAAATGGTGAAGTATTTCAAATAAAAATAGCTAAGTCATTTAATTTGAACAATAGGAACTTACAAACTTAATGAAATGAAACCATTTCAAATGAAAACATAACCATTTTAAAACAAATTATGACCATTTCAATGAAATGGACTAAGGTAAAAAGTGAACATGAGAAAATTTTTAGTTGATTTACATCAGTTTTGACATGAAAATGAATAAAAAAGGAGGCTAAATCAATGATATAAAATATCTTATTATCATAAGGACCTTAGCAAAATCAAGCTCATTTAAAATTAATCGATTAAGGAAAATTGAAGCAACCAAAATTTCATCATCAATTTTATTTCATGAACGTAGAATTTAACAAGATCACTGAGGAGAAGACTTCAAAAAGGATATATGAAAGCTGAATAATTCTAACAAGTGTTAGTCAAAGTTCCTCAAAGGGAGATTTTTCAAGCATTTTTAAAAATAGAGTCAATATGATTAAGGCCTTTCACTTCAAATATATTCAAGCAACTTAATTTTAACCTTTAAATGTAAAGCTTGGATTGAACATTTAAATGAAATAAAATGTTGAGAACAAATGTATCCAATCACTTAAAACTCATCATCTAGTAGATGGTTAAACTATGAAATGTTCAAACAAGTAGATCATTAAAACTCCAAAATAGGGTCCCCATTATGGTTAGAAATGGGGTGTGTTATGCAAGCAATTACAAATAGTGAATCCTATTAGGAGATACTCCTGAGTATCTCAAGAATCTAGAATATTAAATCCCTATTCAACTATAAACATTTGTTACAATTAATCTTCCAAAATAATCTCAAAACATGAAGTCACAAAATCATTATTCAACATATGACATACTAATGTTCAAATTTGTCTAAATACCATTAGTGTGTGATATTATGTGATAGATTTAGTTACTTAGAAAGTACACATAATAAATAAAATTTGCCTAACAAATAGGCATTGTTAAAGGGAAATGATTTTAAAATTTTAACTAAGGGGTGAAATGGCATGGGCACTAATATGATGTTATTCAGGTGCTTATATCCCTGATAGATATGCCTTTGGTCCCTTATTAAGGCCTTGTTCCATTACTAACCAGGATGGAAAGCCTATGGTGGAGGTTTCCATGATCACCCTTTTGAGGAGAAAGTTTAGATTTCACATTTTAGCTTAGTTATTTTGAAAGGATATTTTGATTTATTCTATCCATTGAGGCTTTGGGACCAAACCATGGGTTATGTGATAATCAACAAGTGCATAGTCAATCAAGGCAAAACTAATTTTTTTTAGGGTTGTATATTCTTTAGATATTCTATTACATGCATTTGACGATCTTTAAAATAAGAAAAGTAGCCTTTCTAAATCTTTATGTTATGTTATAAATCATAGGCCTTTAATAATTCAACCATATATGGAAAACAAATAACTCATACAAGCATTTGAACAAAATTTTAAATTTTTTTCACATAATAAATTCCCTTAGTATTACTCATAAACAAACCATCATTATCATTCCTAAATCAAGTGGGTGGATTCTCAGGTCAAAACAATAGGTTCAACTCAAAAAGAGACATGAGGTTGAACCAAGTGAGGAAAAAAGATAATGAAATAAATAGAAAACAAAAGCAAACCTAAACTAAAACAAGAAACATGAAAGAAAAGTGGAAAATAAAAGAGAAATTATTTACAAGGGATCCCAATCCAATCAAGCTTGGAAATAATTCTTGAGGGATTATCCATTGATGGGAAATAAAAAATCCTCACCAATAAGAAACCTTAGGAAAAAAGCATTCTCACTCAGGATTTTAGAGATTTGGTAGGTCTAAGCTATAAAGCATTAAATTTTCCATGTTGTTCCTTTTGTTCATGAGAATTTTCCCACAAGAGGACCAGATCAGAGATCCAGAAGGATTTCACTTTGGTACTTTTATAAAATCAATGGTTGACAACCTCTTGATGTTTATTAAAATGTGTCAAGGTTACATACCATGTTTATTCTAGTTGTATGAGGTTCAAAAGGCACATTTCTATTAGATCATCTATTTCTAGGCAATCTTCTTTAAACAACAAGGTAGGGATTTTCAAATTGGTTAGGAATATAGGATCTTGGACATACAATAAATGATAGGGAGAGGTCCTTAAAGAAGATTTTATCCTAGTTCTATTAGACCATAATGAAAATTTAAACAAATTATGCCAATCCTTGGGGTTTCTTTCTAAGATTTTCTTAATTACATTTAACAAATTCTTGTTTATCAACTCAACTAGCCCATTACCTTGTAGATAATAATTTGAATAAAATTTAAAAGTTACCTGATGATCATAAACCCATTCAAGTAACTATAAGGAGGATAATTCATGACCATTATCACATACCAATGTGGTGAGCATACCAAACCTTATGGTAATGTGTCCCTACAAAAATTGAATGACCATGTCAGTGGTGTAATACATGAATGGTTAGTATTTATCCCAATAAGTACAATAATTCATTACTATAAGGATGAAATTGTGAATTATAGATGAATTGGTGTTAATGGATCCCACAAATTCTATCCCCCATTTTGGAAATGGCTAAGCTTCAATGATCGACAATAGTGGCATAGTTGGGGTGCATTCATGGTGTGAAATGACTTGACAAGGGTGGTAAATTTGGAAATGTATATGTTCTAATAATAACCTACCCTTAGTATTTGATGAGAATTATCACTTCTTGAAATATTCCCAATTTTATATTTCCCATGGAAATCTCTAAGTACTTCAACTACTTGTTCTTTATTCAAACATCTCAAGCCTTCATGGTTTATTATATAGAGCACTAAATTTGAACATTATATGGCTAATTATCAGGTGTAACACTCTTAATTATGTGGAATTAAGGTGATTGGGACACTCATTATTCAATAAATAGCCAAATATTTTTTAGTATCAATCATCATTAGTGATGTTTCGCACTGACTACTATTGGAAAATGATTTGGGGATCTACCTTGGACATGAATTTTTAGAGTCCTTGACCTAAAATAATTTTCATTGATTGTAATTATAATTTAAAATCTTGGAGTATGATCATCCATTTATCATGCCTCTTTCCCAATTCATTATACATTATCAAGGCCTTCATAATCAGATTAGGTGCACAATAAATACTTTGTTGCACAGGATGTAATGTCTAAACTTTTTAATAACCTTCACTAAAGAAAAAGCTTATTTATCAATCATAGACTATCTAAGTTCAAAATTTATAAGTGGGATACTCATGAATGACATTGAACTTTCATCTCATGATTATTTATTTTATGTCAACACAATAATGTTGGAATGTTCTAAGGTAAATAAATACATGTAGAAGGGTTGTGTGTGTAATCTGGACTGATGGGTACTGGTGTGTTTATAATAGTAGCTTTGATATGGTTAAAAGTTGTTTGAATTTTAATAATCAAATTAATTTTAGTATCCTTCTTCAACATGCTATTGAGTGGCCTAATTATCTCAACAAATCCTATGATAAACTTCCTGATGAAGTTGATGTTGATAAATAATGACTTCACCTATTTCTTAGTACTAGGCCTTGGGATCTTCAGGATTGCCTCTACTCTATCTAGGTCTATAGATATTCAATTTTCAAAAATAATATGGCCTAACAGATTGCTTTAGGTTACCTTGAATATACATTTCTTGGGATTTAATGAGATACAATGGTCTCTACATCTTTGTAGCACTTTTTGGAGGCCCTGTACATGATCAGATCTCATTTTGGAGAAGACCATCAGATCATCCATGTACACAACTATACATTTACCCATGAAAAATTTGATTGTAATATCTATTTCCATCTAAAAAGTGTCACTTGCATTGATCAATCCAAAATAATAGCTCTTATAGGAAAAAGTGCCCCATTTGGTAGTGAAAGTTATCTTGATTTTATCTTCATAATTAACTACCACTTGATTATATCCTAAATACCCATCAAGGAATGACATAATTTGGGTGTCATTCACAATTTTCAACACTTCATCTAATAAAGGAAAGGGTAGTTATCATTTTCATATGCTCTATTAAGATTATAGAAATCAACACACAGTCTGATCTCCCCATTCTTTTTCTTCACTGGCACTAGGTTTACAATCCATTTGGAGTGTCTCATTAGGAATATGATCCTTGATTCAAGTAGTTTCTATAATTCTTTGAAAATCAAAGGATCTATTAATAGATTGATAGACCTTTGTCTTTACCTAAAGGGCTTCAATATAGGCTTGAGAGGGATAATATGCATAAATATAGAAGCATTGAACACCCCTGATATCTTCATAACTCCATGTGATCATGTCTTTGAATTTCTTAAGTACTTGTGAAAAAATGTGTTTATCTTCTAGGGTGAAGGTGGTGCCTAAAAACACACTTTCACATCATTTACATTACCTAGGTTGCATTAATCATGTTGCATACCTTTGACAAGGGCAGACTTATATTTGTTCTTCGTGTAATCTATGTCAAATAGTCTTTCAAGTGAGACCATTCCCTTAGGTATATTATTTGTCTTTAAATTAACAATCCCATCTTCATCTAATTTGAAGTATTCTCGAACCATATTCATCAATTATTTAATCTACAAATACTTCCACATTGGTGACAAATTCTAATACATGTTGGTCATCATTAAATACTTGGAAATTGTTAATATAATCTATGACTAAAGGGGTAGATACTAGATCTACTAAGAATATTATCATTCTTGAATGGGAAACAGGATCTAAATTACTCACAATAGTGGCTAATGCATTGGCTATATAGTTATTTTATCTAGGAAAAGTTTGAATGCCAAAGGTATTGAAGTCCTCAACTAGGATCTAGAATCTGATGCAATATCTAGATAAGTATTTGGCATTACATGGGTACTAGCTCCTCACTTGTCTAACTTCTAATTCAAAATCACCTAACACTCTGATATTCTTTACTTTCTTTTTGAGGGTGAATAAGATTCCATGAACCAATGCTTCATACTTAGCCACGTTGTTTGTATAGGCAGTAGGTCGCTAGATAATATTTTACTCTTAGATTGATTAACTCAACTCAAATGCCATGTCCACTTTTAGAGCCATCAAATTTCAATGTCCACTAATCTGATTCTACTACTCTAGAGCATGTTGGTGGTCTTTGCAATGGAAACACTACTACAATATTCACTTCTTGGTGTAATTGATCATCCCTGATTGTGCATTAGACCTAACTTATAGTCTGATTTTTTATTTAAATAATAGCTATAGGGGTATCCATATTTAATTTTATCTTACTATAAGAGTTTGATATGAACTCTTCATCCCCATTAGGACTGCTTGACCCGATGCTTTCATATTTCAATGAGAAACCATTAAGTTTTTCTACATAACATGTTGATGGAGACTTTATGTGTAATTCTCCCATGGGAAGAGCAAGGATACAACTACCCATGGTGACAATTATTTGTGGAGTTATGGAGCTAAAAGCTTCACCAAATGAGCAAGTGCAAGGTTGCTAGACTTACACAGTCATCGGCATCGATCAGGAGCGACTGACGTCGGTCAGGAGTCGACCAGAGTCTGCCAATGTCAGTCATGTGTAGTCAGGAAGGGACCGATGTTAGTCACCTGTGTGTTCTCGAGAGTCTATTTTCGTGGATGAATGGATTGTTTGCATGATAAGAATAACTAATGGTATTGAGTCCACGTTTCTATTTTTGGCAAGACTGATTTGAGCCTTTGATTAAGGTAGTATATCTGAAAGTGGAGAATGCATGCTCATGATCCCTAATTTTATATAATAGGGATAGATCTTCATAGCTTATTGTAGAATTATATTGTAGATACAGAAGTAATATACATTTTGTATATGTTAATCAATCCAGGTTGTTGGAGTTGATTGTAATTGAGAGAGAGAACTCTTGAGGGAAAGAGATCTGTACATCTGAGAGGTGTGAGAAGAAAGTGTGTTTTTCTTCATTGTATTTCCTTCTGGAAGAGTTTAATACAAGTTTTCAAGGTGGTTTCTTGTATCTCTTATTCTTTAATGTTTCTGATTCTAGTTACTTATTATTTTGGTTTAATTCTGTGTTTAGTTGCTTTCACATAGTAATCAAGTTTGTTGGTTGATCCCCAAAAAGTGGTATCAGAGCTCAGATTAACTAACAGGTGTTTCAGATCTGGTTAGTGTTTTTGATTACAGGTCACTCACAGGGGTTTTTGTTTGAGTGGGAGAAGCAATGGCAGAAGAGAGTAAACTTAGAATGGAGAAGTTTAATGGCAAGAATTACCAATTATGGAGAATGCAGATAGAAGATTATCTGTATCAGAAAGATCTATACTTACCATTAGGTGGAGCTAAAAAGAAGCCCACAGACATGGAAGATGAAGAATGGGAAGTTCTTGATAGAAAGGCTCTGGGATCTATAAAATTGAGTCTGGCATCTACTGTGATATCTAATTTATCACAAGAAAAGTCAACAGTAGAGTTAATGACTAATTTATCAAATTTATATGAAAAACCCTCAGCTTCAAATAAGGTATATCTTATGAAGCAATTATTTAATTTGTAGATGCAAGAAGGTGGATCTGTATCTAATCATCTTAATGATTTCCATGGAATTGTAAATCAATTAAATTTAGTCAAAATAGTTTTTGATGATGAAATTAAAGCTCTATTAATCTTATGCTCTTTACCTGAAAGCTGGCATAACTTGGTAATGGTAGTTAGTAATACTGCATCCACTTAAAATATTTTAAAAGTAGATGATGTTGTTAGTGTAATCTTGAATGAAGAAATTCACAAGAAAAGCACAGAGGAAACATCAGGGAATGGTTTAAGTTTTGAAAGTAGGGGGAGGCAAAAAGAGAAGGGCAAGCAATGGAGATCAAGGTCTAAATCAAAGATGAGAGGTAGATCCAAATCTAGAAATGGCAGGAAGATAAACTGCTGGAATTGTGGAAAGATAGGGCATGCAAGGAAAGATTGTTGGTCAAAACCTAAAGAAGACAATCAACATGAAGGTAAAGAAGAAGCAAAAGTTGTAGGAATTGTTGCATAAGATTCTCTTATATTCTCTTTGCATAATAATATAGAATCTTAGGTTTTAAATTCTGGTGCCTCTTTCCATGCAACCCCAAATAGAGAATATTTCAGTGACTATGTCCAGGGAGATTTTGGAATAGTTTATTTAGGGGATGATGAGCCTTGCAAAATTATTGGCAAAGGAAAAGTGTAGCTAAAAATATAGAATGGAAACACATGGGTGTTGAGAGATGTCATGCATGTTCCCATCTTGAAGAGGAATCTAATTTTTGTAGGAAAGTTAGGGGATGAGGGTTGTACAGTAACTCTCACAACTGAATCTTGGAAGGTTTCCAAGGGTGCACTTGTATTGGCCAGAGGTAAGAGAGTAGGTACTCTCTATTTATGTAATTGTATTACTGATAATTCTCCTTCTGTATTATCTACTTTAGATGTAGATGCAAAGTTGTGGCACCAGAGGCTTGGCCACATGAGTGAGAAGGGAATGTTTATTATTAAGTCAAAAAGTAAGCTTTCAGATTTGAAAAGCATAGATCTAGAATTTTGTGAGCACTGTATTTTTGGGAAATAGAAGAGAGTGAGTTTTCTCAAGACTGGGTCAACAAAGAAGAAGCACAAGTTGGAGCTTGTTCACACAGATGTGTGGGGAACAACTCAGGTTGCTTCTATTGGAGGATCACAGTACTATGTTTCTTTCATTGATGATGCTACAAGAAAGGTATGGGTCTATTGTATAAGGAAGAAATCTGATGTTTTTGACACTTTTAAGATTTGGAAAGCTTTAGTTGAGAATGAAATAGGTAAGAGATTGAAGTGCCTAAGATCTGACAATGGTGGTGAGTTCTGTAGCTATAAGTTCAATTAGTATTGTTATATGAATGGAATACATAGGCAAAGGATGGTTCCAAGAACACCTCAGCAAAATGGAGTTGCTGAAAGGATGAACATAACAATATTGGAGCATGCACGGAGTATGAGATTGCATGCTGGTTTGCCCTTATAGTTTTGGGCAGAAGCTGTAGATATCACAGTTTACTTGATTAACAGAGGACCCTCTACTACTATGGATGGTGGAATTCCAGAAGAGGCTTGGATAGGTAAAAAGGTAGATCTTTCATTTCTCAAAGTTTTTGGTTTTGAAGCTTTTGTGCACATTGATAAGGAAAATAGAAAGAAGCTAGATGTTAAATCTATGAGGTGCACTTTTATTGGTTATGGCTCTGGAGATTTTGAATTCTGGTTTTGGAATCTAGGAACTAACAAAATTATCAGAAGTTGTGATGTTGTTTTCAATAAAAAAGTGATGTATAGTGATCAACTCAAGAAGCTAAAGAATTCTGAGCAGGGCCATGGAGATTTGGATGAGGTGACGATCCAAAATGAGCTCGTGGGAAAGAATAATCATAGATAGGAAAACACAGAGACCGACATCGGTCATGCAAGAACCGACATCGACAATATAGGAATTGACATCGGTTAGACAGTGATCAACATCGGTCAAGAAGGAACTGATGTCAGTTATGTGGAACTGACATCAGTCAGTTACAGGCCTAGAGGTGATCGAGGTTGGTCACTGTCAGAGAATTTGGGTGGACAACGTGTTGTGAATGAGTCTCAGATGCCCATCAGGAGGTCAAAAAGGGTAAGTAAACCTCCAATTCAATATTCCCCTTCATTATTCTATTTATTGCTTACTGATGGTGGAGAACCAGAGAGTTTTGATGAAGCAATACAGGTGGAATCCAAGAATCAGTGGGAGCTAGGCATGAATGAGGAGATTGATTCCTTGAAAGAAAACCAAATGTGGGATTTGGTTGAGTTGCCAGCTGGTAAGAGAGCACTAAAAAATAGATGGATCTATAGATTGAAGGAAGGAGAGAATGGACAGATGAGACATAAGGCCAAGTTGGTAGTGAAAGGATTTACACAAAAACTAGGTATTGACTTTGGTGAATTTTTTTCTCCTGTAGTTAAAATGACTTCTATTCGGACTGTATTGTCTTTAGTTGCTATAGAGGATTTGCATCTTGAGCAGCTTGATGTTAAGACAATGTTTCTTTATGGATATTTGGATGAAGAAATATATATGGATCAGTTGGAAGGGTATGAGGTCAAAGGTAAGGAGAAACTTGTGTGCAAATTGAAGATAAGCTTGTATGGCCTCAAGCAAGCTCCTAGACAATGGTATTTGAGATTTGACAGGTTTATGACTGAGCATGGCTACAGTAGATGTCAATCTAACCATTGTGTTTATTTTAAGAGATTGGATAATGGTAGATATCTTATCCTGTTACTATATGTAGATGATATGCTTGTTGCAGGTTCACACATGCAGGATATCTCTGAGCTTAAGGTGAAATTAGCTCACACATTTGCCATGAAGGATTTGGGAGTAGCAAAGAAAATCCTTGTCATGAGTATTAAGAGAGACAGGAAAAATCACAGGTTGATTTTGTCTCAAGAGGATTATGTGAACAAGGTGTTGAAACGGTTCAATATGCAAGATGCAAAACCGATAAGCACACCTATGGCTGGACACTTCAAGTTGAGTAAAGAACAGTGTCCTAATTCACATGATGAGGTAGAGTACATGAGGAGAGTTCCATATGTTTCTGTAGATGGGAGCTTAATGTATACAATAGTATGTACTAGACTGGATATTGCCCAAGCAGTGGGAGTTGTTAGTAGGTATATGGCCAATCCAGGGAAGGAGCACTAGAAAGCAGTTCAGTGGATTCTCAGATATCTGAGAGGGACCATCAGTAGGCATTTTTGCTATGGTGGGTCAAACACTTCTCTACATGGATATGTAGATTTGGATATGGCAGGTGACTTAGATGGTAGAAGAAGCACCATAGGATATGTTTTCATTGTTGGTGAAACAACAATTAGCTGGATTTCAAAGTTGTAGAAGGTTGTTTCCTTGTCTACTATAGAGGTAGAATATATTGTAGTCATAGAGGCTAGCAAAGAGATGATATGGATGACACAGTTCATGGAAGAGCTAGTAAAGGAGAAAGAGAGTTGTAGACTATACAGTGATAGTCAAAGTGCAATTTATTTGGCTAAGAATTCAGCCTTTGATTCAAGAACCAAATATATACAGCTTAGGTACCACTTCATTAGACAGGTATTGGAGGATGGTGAGTTGAAGCTGGAGAAGATCCATACAGATAAGAACCCTACAGATATGTTAACCAAGTTGATAACAAAGGAGAAGTTGAATCTTCATTCAACTTTTGTTGGTCCTCATGATTGAGTTTGAAGATGGAGAAGCTAAAAGATGATGCTGTACAGGTACTAGTGCAGATGTTTATCTCCAAGTGGAAGATTGTTGAGTTGTGGAGATAAAAGCTTCACCAAATGAGCAAGTACAAGGTTGCTGGACTTACACAGTCACTGGCATTGGTCAGGACTGACCGACATCAGTCAGGAGTCGACCAGAGTCTACCGACATCGGTCATGGTTGACCAACGTCGGTCATGTGCAGTTAGGAAGGGACCAATGTCGGTCACCTATGTGTTCCTGAGAGTCTATTTTCATGGATGAACGGATTGTTTGCATGATAAGAATAACTGTTGGTATTGAGTCCGCGTTTCTATTTTTGTCAGGACTGATTTGAGCCTTTGATTAAGGTAGTATATCTAATGGTGGAGAATGCATGCTCATGATCCATAATTTTATATAATAGGGATAGATCTTCATAGCTTATTATAGAATTGTATTGTAGATACAGAAGTAATATACATTTTGTATATGTGAATTAATCTAGGTTGTTGGAGTTGATTTTAATTGAGAGAGAGAACTCTTGAGGGAAAGAGATCTGTACATCTAAGAGGTGTGAGAAGAAATTGTGTTTTTCTTCATTGTATTTCCTTCTAGAAGAGTTTAATACAAGTTTTCAGGGTGGTTTCTTGTATCTCTTATTCTTTGCTATTCTGATTCTAGTTACTTATTATTCTGGTTTAATTCTGTGTTTAGTTGCTTTCACATAGTAATCAAGTTTGTTAGTTGATCCCCAACATTATTCCTTGTGAAGAGTATACAAATTCATGTCTATTTAAAACATTAGGCTATAGACTTTCACATGTTAGATCGATATCAAGAAATGATAGATACTAACTTAAGAGCTTCGTAGAAATCTTCCTCATCCAATAGGTCTAAATATTCCACTTACAAGATTTGTTATACATTGAGAATATTTATAGAGAACTTATTACAAGCTTCTACCTCTCTTTTAAGTACATATACCCCAAACTCTAATTCTTCATAGAGGATCTCATTTGTTCTATTGTATTTAGTGATTATATGAGACATCTTAGGCTCTCACTCTATTCTAATTTGGTTGGGAAAGCCATGCCATGGTAACCACATGTGGATGAAATCAATTACCATATAAACATTCAACATTCTAAACCTATTTTGGCTTAAGATCATACTATGAGCATCTAAAATATCCACCACTTAGATGCCAATTAATTGATGAATTCAGGGATCCAAGACTAGATGTATATGTATGTGGTTTAATTACCCTACTAATTTCAACTTTATCTTATCTAGATGGGAAACCTTTTGATTTGAATTCATAGGTGTAAGACCCAATTGTTGATAAATAATGTATGGCATAACATTCCCAAAAGCATTTTAATCAACCAAGAAATAATGCTAGTTTTTTTCCAAATATCCTGACTGTTAAGAGAAATGGAGGAATCTCAATCCTTTCTTTATAAAGAGCAACATGTGCATCATAAACATGAGCAGATTATTTTCCCTTATTATCCAAAAATTCTTTCATAAGTCTCCTTTTTATTAATAATTTGTAACAACTCAAACATAGTTATATTGGCCTTGGTTTTCTTAAGATACTCAACATTATTGTAATTAAGTTTAGCCTTCTCTAGTTAATTAATTTTTGGGTTATATGCAACATAAATCTTAGGATGATAAGAATTGGGAGGTCCTTTAGGTGGAAGATTATTATTGATTAAACTTATATCAGGTAGGAATTGAGTATTGCTTAGAGGAATAGAGGTAGTCAATGTGTTGGTTGATTTACTCCTTAGTTGGTAATTGTTTTCTCTCTAGAATTGCCTAAAGATATGGACTTCTTCTAAGTTATCTTTGGGTTTAGTTTCATCTTCAAATGGAAATTTTTAAGTTTCTAATATAAATTTGTGCTTAGGTTCCCTTCATATTGGTTTTAACTTTCATAAGGGGTAGGCATAATTTCTATGTTGTCCATATCCTTTTGGAATATGTTTAAGGCCGTTATGAACTCTATGTAGTTTATTTTTGCATGATCAATTGTGTTGTGCACTTTGTACTAGGTGTTTAAATCTAAGTCTATGAAATTAGTATAACTAGAAGCAATGTTATGATTTTGGTTGTTACTTTCTAGGGGATTGGGTATGTTTCCACTATTGGGCTAAGTACTTGACTATATATTAGGATGTCATAAATTTAAATTTATATCCTAAGATGTGTTATTAGCATTTTAATTAGATTTTTGAGGTCCTTGCCTATGCAAATTAATCATGCCATTTGATATTTTTTAGACTCTTTGCTTTAAATTTACCACTTTAGGGTTTGTGCTAGTGTTGTGTTGGCCTTCTATTTGAGGTTAAATGTTAGTCATAGGTGTATTTACATTAAACAATGTAGGGGTAATCACATGAGCATGGTCATGAGAATCACCAATAGGTATTTAGGGACTCATTTAGGATGGAAGTGACTACTGAGTACTGTCAAATATAACATACCTCCTAGTGCTTAGTGCGGTAATAATGCTATTATACACCATTAGAATAACAACAAGTTGTTTGATTAGGGAACCACATTGTTGGGAGGCACATAAGATATACCATTGGACATTTAGTTTATTGGAGTTAAATTTTAAATTAGACTTGGGATTGCATACAGGGTCCATAGGATATGATTCATCAATGGTGTATTATGTTGAAAGGCCTTGTTGATCATAATATTTTGATCGTACACACCCAATTGGCCCAATAAGGGTAAAGTACCAAATTAGCAGCCTTGTAGCACCATCTTTT
Source organism: Torreya grandis (assembly GCA_037957365.1). Lineage (NCBI taxonomy): Eukaryota > Viridiplantae > Streptophyta > Pinopsida > Cupressales > Taxaceae > Torreya > Torreya grandis. Next base: position 3,788,081 of record JARHVA010000610.1, on the reverse strand, counting down.
TCTCTATGTTGATAACCTCATTATAGGTTAGAGATAATGATGCGAGGGCTACTAGGGTTATTTTAAGGAACATAAAAGTCATTGAGTTTAAAGCCCTTAGGTAGGTTTGTATAGTACCCACTTCTGTCTGAGTATACATGTATTTCAAATGCTGATATAGTTTTTGGAATTAAGCATTGAACATGATCATAGGCTCATTTTGTTCTCTTTTATTAGTAGTGAAATGATGATACAAGACAGTGAGGTCAATGGGGAGCCTAAAATGGTTTACAACTACTTATTCTAACTTAGTTAAAGTAGTGATTGACCCATGGGTTAATCTGAGATACCAAGCATAAGTTATTTCCCCTAAGGAATATTGAAATAATTTGTAGGAAACATATTTTTATTGAACCTAGGTTATAATTAATGCATCCTTGAAGGTTTGGATATGTTCCTCTACCATTTGGACACCTTAGACTATGAATTTGGGGCATAAATTATCTATATTTTTGGCAAATCATGAGCCATGTTTAGGATAACTACAAGACAATAACCTCCTTATCCAAGGCAAGCCTTATTGGCCATCGGTAAATAATAGGGGATGATAAATGGGTTGAAAAATGGAACATATACAACCATTGATGAACTACCAGCTAACTGAATAAGTTTAGCCTTTAATTTCCCTTTGTTGGCTCTCTATTTTGGTATTCTATGGTCACTAAGTTATAAAAGCTCTAAGTTATCCCTATTAGATTTAGATTAGGTATTTATCTTTATATTTTATAGCTTAAAACAAGTCTTAACTTAGTGGGATAAAAGGTTTATAAAATATCTTAGTTTGAACTCTGGTTAAGAACTCAAATCATGGTTTAGGCCCTCTTTGTCATGCTAAAAACATGTTGATGTAGTCTTAACATAAGAAAAAAAATAGGAAAAGGGGTTATTAATCCCCACCTCTTTTGAAAAGAGGGAGATCCTATGAAAATACCTCCCCAAGATTTAAATGTACTAGGTATTGGTATTCTAGTCTTCACTACGTTTGTTGATGCATATTATTCAATGTAAGTGGCATGTTTTAATGAGTTGAGGTGTGGTTAGATTTGGCTAAGTCATTCAGACAAAGGCTACATATTTCTATGGGATGAAATTTCAAGATAAATCCTCTAATATAAATCAAACTTATACATATTTATATAATTTGAAAACCCATGATTTCTTTACTAGTTTATCACATTTATAGATGAAACAATGGTACAATAATGATAAACTAAATGTAAACAAAAATAAAGATACATAATTAGATTTAGATTACTTCCATTCGTACGTTAACTTAATTATAAATAATTGTAAAAGATTAGGGCTAAATGGATAAAACATATACTACAAACATAAATGAATCTAGAGCTATCTGGTTGAGTGAATCCAATAAAACTAATCTTTAGTTAAGTTAGACCTAGCACAAATCCAACTAAATGGTGCAAGTGTTTAGGGAGTTTGACTATGAGAATAAAATATATCTACCATCAAAATATGCAAGAAATGACTACACAATCTCAATAACCTTCAAATTATCAGGCTTTTATTATTGATTAACAATATCTTGGACTCATACAACCATATAAACACTAGAAAAATGTCTATAGAAATAATATTAAACTAAGACATAAGGAGAAATTATCCTATAAAGTAGTAAAGTATTCTATACCGACATAACATACCCTATGTCTTTTTTATAATTCATAAAGATCCAACCTTTATTACATAAAAATGTTGCCCTTATATAGACACACATACCTCAGGAGTTTAAAAGTTGAATTCAAATTCAAATGAGAGGTAAATCAAATCCACTTGCAAAAGTAGCTAAGAATTCAATGTGAATTCGGAAATGTAGTTGAAACTTTCAGCTAGGTTATGATCTTTGTGTTTAGGAGAGTAAATTCTATGGCCAATTACAGATAGAAGTAGTTGAAAGTGCCTTTGGAATGTAATTTAGATTTTGGATATCTAAGTTCATAACATAAGATTACTTGTTTCCATGACAAATTTCTCCTTAGAGTCCCTTTCTAATCATTCCTAAATATGCATGCCATAGTTTCATTCAATGCCACTACCCAATTGCCTTTGAATTTTATCTTTTTTTATCAATTCTACCATTAAGACACATATAATTCAACTTTGTAGGTTGGATTGGATGCAAAGTCCATTCATGGATTTTGATAGTTTTGATGGCTAGATGGGCTATCAAATTCAATCTTTCCTCTTGCATGGATGTGTAGTTAGCATGTATTTTGTCTTGATGGGTCACTGCCACATGGTTCTTTCTCAAATTATCCTTCCTTTTTCTTCATTGTGTGATTGGATTTACTTTTATGGGTCCCATTTTTCCACTTGGCAACTCATCAACATCTTTGGGATTTAGATCTACTATTTTATTTCATCATATCCATGGCTACATGACCTCCTTTCATTCTTGTGATCTCTTCATGCCTTTGGGATTTCATCATCTCCACGTGTCCTTTCCTTGACTTCCTAGGCTCTTCATTCTTTAGGCTAATAGTTCAATGGCCCTGAGCTTCCAAGGTTTTGGACTTCTGTATAACCCCTAAATTGGTCAAGAAACCACACATATATTATCTTTTCACAGTCCTTTCACAAGAGACTCTGATTGGAGAATATGAGCTTTGTTCACATTTATCCATGTCTTTTGTTTTACTCATATTGGTCTTGTTTCATGCTTAAGTCACCTTTTTTCATATTCTTAATCATCCTAAGCCTTTCAAATGATGATTCTACATTAGCTAAGTTAGATTTTCCATGCTAATTCTATCCCCTCAAGTCATGATTCTATAGGAAAAAAGTGTTGGGATTGGACTATAGTGATATACCCTAGTGTGTCCATTTGTAGTGCTCCTATCCAATGTCATTTTGAGCTTTGATGGTTAGTTTCCTTCACTTAATGAGTCCTAATCCCTTTCTTAGATTCATCCTTAAGTTTTCCAATGTTGGCCAAATGAAAATAAAGTTACCAAATTAAAAACAAAGAGTCTCCTATATAAAGGAATTCATAAGGCATTTTATATCTAGCACTTCTACTTTGGCACAATACATAATTAAAAATCAATCAATAGTATAGTTCAGCATTTTGCATCACACATAGATTTTCATGCTTGATCATGGAAGGGCTTAGGAAAAAGTTCATTCTTTCATCTATCATACATGTTGATTATGCATGTTCCCGAAGGGAGAACTACATTTGATTTGATACCCTAGCTTGAGGGTTAATGTAGGCAATAATCAAGACAAGAAGGGTTCTGATTGTGTGATCATACTTCCCCTAACCCAATTTTTACCGCTTATGATTTTGATATATTTGTTGTTTCATGTGTGTAGATAGACCTAAGGTTTGGAGAATGAAATGGACATACATTGAGCTCTATCAACATTCAACCTCCAAAATTTCATATACAGGGACAATGAATGAAACCAAAAAAACTCAGGTCTTTAGGACAATAATGGCAAAAAAGGACTATAGTGTTACACCCTAGGGTTTCCTATTTTAGTGCACCTCTCCTTTCATAAAACAAAATCTAGATCCATTTTCATGACATCTTCCCAGCCCTGTGTAGCAGATTTCAACTCTAGAATCATTTATTTCAACTTATTTTTCTAGATAAGTTTACTTCTTTCCATATGTGATTTATTTGATCAAATTGATCAAAAATCTATATTTTACTATATTTGATTAGATTTTTCCCCTTACTCTAGTCCCTTTATTTTTTAGTAACTAGACCCTAATTTCTTAAAAATAATAAAACATTTGGTGAACTCAACTTACTTTTAACAAATCTAAAACCCTAGGTACACTTAGGCTTTTTCCTTCAAATTTTGTGCACAAATTTAATTTCAAATTTCTAATTTTGTATAAATTTTTGTGCATTAATTTAAATTTTTAGAATTTAAATTATTGCAATAATTTTTAAAAATTCTAAAACCCTAACCAAAAACCCTAGATTTTCAAACTAGGTCCTCAAACCCTAAGCCTCCCTCCCTAACAATTTTTAGAAAAATGTTCTAGAAATTCTGAAAATTGTTTGGAGTGTCAAAAATATTTTTAAAATCTAAATGTTAGTAGTTATTTTGTGCAAAAAATTAAATTTCAATTTTTTTAATTTTTGTATAATTTTTTGTGCATTTATCCTATTCAAAATTATTTTTAGAATTTAAATTATTGCCATAATTTTCAAAAATTCTAAAAACCTAGCCCAACACCCTAGATTTCCAAACTAGGTCCTCAAACCCCAAGCCTTCCTTGCAATTTTTAGAAAAATATTTTGAAATTTTTGCAAATTGTTTAGATTGTCAAAAATATTTTCAAAATATCTATGTTAGTAGTTATTTTTGTATTTATTTTCTTAATAGTAATTTTACATATTCTCTTTGGTGAAAGAAATAAAATGGCCACTAAGGCACTTCTTCCCTCTCATCCCATAGATCCATTTTTAAAATTTTCTCATATTTATTACAATGAATGGACAAATTTAAAAAATTGCACATTAGATAAAAATGTGGAAAATGATTTCATTTACAATGAAGATAATTAATATTATTGTAATGAGTAATATGATGATATATGTGAAAGTGACAGTGAAGAAAAAGTAGATGCATCTTCTTCGCTTAAACCTATCTCTTTTATTCCCTCTTCTAAAGAAAATAATTTTGATAAATGGGAAAGGTAATTTTTACCTCATTCTCCTAGGCACAATGCGCCAAATGAACAAATTAGTCATGCACTTCCAAGTGAACCTCTTATTGGTGATAATTTTCTTCCATGTGAACCTGATCTCTCTCTCTCTCTTCTGCCAAAATAAAATAATATAAATGCAATAAAATCAAATTTCCAATAAATAGCTCAAGTGATACATCTCACGCTCTTAACTCTACTTTGTCAAAGGGATTTTTAAATAATAACTCTCTTCCTCTTCTCATATTGAAAATAAAAATAATGCATACACTCCATCCATGGATAACATAGATGCACATAATATTTCAAATTCACATGATAATTTATTGCATATTAGAAAAGAATTAAATTCTTCTCTTACACCTCTCCCTAGTGACAATGAAAGTGATAATGAGTATGATAGTAAACATGCTAATGTATATGAAAATGAGGGTGACTATGAATAATATTTTATCTATGATAATGCATGGAATAATGACGATTCTTATGTACATAGTGAAGAATAAAATGCATCTCATGTTTCTAACTCTTCTCTCACTCTTTCTCTCAAACATAATGCACTACCAAATGTTGTTTCTACTCCCATTCATGATTTTATTTCAAATAATGAACATGTTAATGATAACATCACATCCTCTACTCAATTAGAATGTGATTCACTAAAACATAAATATACCAATGAATCTCTTAAGCCACCTCCTACTATAGTAGCACTTGTTTCTCACTCATCACCTAAGGAGAATGGTATCCCACATCCCTCTACCATGGTCCAAGTTACCATTCCTCAAAAGGTTCAAGTGAGCACACCCCCTCTCTATGATTCAATTTCTAAATGTATCATTCCCATGGCTGAAATTAATGATCAAATTCAATGATTAAATGAACCACTTCAAGATTGTAATATACCATCCTATGAGATTATTTCTTTGATGCATGTAGTAGGTGAATTACAACACCAAGTACATCTCCTTACCTTGGAAAACAAGGCTTATAAGTCTTGGATGGATGCTAATGATTTATATGGTAACCCTCTTCTAAAGACATTCATAAAAGCTTCATTACCTAAGCATTTCTAGATACCATCATTGCCTCAATTTGATGGAACTGGAGACCCATTCATACACCTTCAAGCCTTTTAGAAGGATTTTCCATCTCATGCAATTCCTTTGATTTTACTCAAATATTAATAGACATTAGTGGGGGAGGTTCACAATTGGTTCTTTCATCTACTCCCTATTGGTTCCTTACACACATATGATGACTTAGAGCAGGCATTTCTCATACATTACATAGCAAACACAAGCCCTCATGTTACATATGAGAAACTTGCCATGTTGCATCAAAATACTTCAGAGCTAGTTAGTGATTATATCTTATGATTCAATATGCACATGTTAAGATTGATCTATAAACCAACAGATTTAGAGATTCAACATATATTTATTAAGGGGTTTTGTCAACCTCTCCTTGAGCATATATTATATCAGATAGTGTCCTCTTTCAGGCACTTGTGCTATATAGTTATAGCCTTGGAAAATAAATTGGGATTGATTGCGGTAGATTCAATTGATCACATTACTTTATATTTCATAGAATTACCTCCATCTATATCTCCTAACACTCAACATCCACCATGTCCTAAACAAGATAGGAAACCATAACTAGAAAAGCAACCAATTAAGAATAGAGAGCCAGTTTCTAGAGTATAACCTATAGTATGCACTATAGAGAACAAAAATAAGGCACCATTACAGTTTGATTCATAGTGGGATAGCCCATGTGTCATATTATCAACACTTCTAGATAAGAGGTTAATCACATTACCTTCTACTCATCGACAAGATCCAGATCTTTAACATAGATAGCCACATCGACCCTTTTTTAACTATCATCGTATCCATGGACATAGACATAATGATTATGGACTCAGGGATTGCTTTAATAGATGTGTTGATAATGGCATCATAACATTTAAACAGGGGGCACCAAGATCTCCTCCATCATGGAACCATAAACCTCACTCATCCACGACTAAGTTATCCTAGGATATTATTTTACAAGAGTCATTAGTCACACATCATGAGAGTAATGTGGGTTCTAGGATAGAGCCTCATAGGATATCTCTTATTCCACATATTCAAAAGGTTTGGAAATTATTACAGTGAGAGTAGCCTACATATAGTACTATAGTTTGAGGAGTACATAATGTAGTTCCATATACATATCTAACACAATCATAGGTATCATAGTAGAGAGTTGTAACTCATTATGATTAAGATTAGATGAACCCACATCATAGAGTATTTCTCCAGAGAGATATTCACTACAATCAAGTTTTTTGGGACTTATCTCACATAGCAACCCATCTATGATTAAGATTAAATGAGCCCCCATCATAGATTAAAATTTTAGCTAAATTTATTACTCAATCATATGCATCATAGTAGAGGCCACATGGTGTTATTTCATGCAATAATCCACTATGATTATGGATATATGAGCCTTCTTCATAGCACAAAGCTTTATTTGCACATCTAGTAAGGTTACATTTGGTAGAGTCTCTGTGCATAACTACAGTTATTGCATAGTAGATAGTGTCATCTACAACATATGTTCTTACACAACATGAGCAATATGGACTTGTTTAGTTGGCCATCAGGGTTCAGATAGATATACAACATGCATTCATACCAACATTAGTTCATAATTTCACTTCACAAGGCAATGATGGAGCTAAAGGGCCAGTGTTTGTATACTTGATCCACCTACTCAGAGGGATTGGACATATAGTCCAAACATTGACTAGCACGTACACAATTACATAGTGTCACTTAGTGGGCAATGATGGAGCCAAAGGGTTAACCTTTGCATTCTTGATCCACTCTTGGGGAATTGAGTAAAAAACACTCTCTTACATCCCCTTGTACTAACAAATAGCATTCCTAGTTCTAAATAGCCATCCCTCACCAAACTAAATTATCCAAATCCAGACCTTCCCAATATCCTATTTTACTAATCTTAAGCCAACTTGATTTATCAAATCAATTTCCAAATTACAAAACCAACAAATTTTTTGCTCGCATATGATTAAAAATCAAATCTACCATCACACTTCTCAACATATCATGAACAATCAAAATCACATCACAAACAACATTTTGCCAAAACATATGCAACCTCAAAATAAATACCAAATCAACTATTTCTAATCAACCATTTGCAACAAGTATAACAATATATTTCAAATCCTATAACACGGTACACATAAACCAAAATCAAAACTAGTATCCATATATATAATGAGTTTTCAAGACATATACATCATATCAAAATATAATCAATCATGAATGGGCATCATGCCCTCACTCTCAATCTCACTCTCTCCTCTAGTACTAGTCCAATAATCCAAACTAGCACTCAATGGCCTTGTACCTCCGGTAGCTCTCAAATTCCTGTTAAGATAACTCTCTCACTCCAATAACTGACCATTCTCCTCATGTAAGTCTATATAATATCTCTGCTCTGTGTACTCATCCATAATCTTCATACTCACCGATCTAAAATCAGGTGGGGGCATCCTATGCCTATCTAACTCAACCCTTACCTTATCTCTCTCCCACTACTCTAACATATACAACTATCACTATAGTAGATATATCAAACAAATGAGCATAAACACCAACTGTCACTATCACTCACTCTATCAAACCCTCCTCTACCACATCATCAAGAACATGTCATGTGATCTCTTAGAGTGTTGAATTAATGATGGTCTCATAGAACCCATCATCTCCACTCCCTACCCTAGCTTGTGCTTCATCTTTCACACCTCCCACTCCACCTTCACACAAATTATAACATTACATTATCTATATGATTTGAAATCAAACTAAACAATAAAAAAAATTTACATAATTCAAATATAATTACTACTTACCTCCCATCATCTAGATCAGTGTAGGATCTTCATACTCAGGAGTATCCCCTCCATCAATAGGATACAATGGATCACATTGATGCCTAGCCCACCATATGGTATATTCCTCTATACATTTGACATCATATACATTAGGAATATCTATATCCACATCCCATGCATCCAAAGGTAATAGTGTTAACTTAGCCTCAATAAGCCTCATACAAGCTCCTACCCTCATTGGTGCCCGTGCACTCCTCACCCTTACCCATGCTATCAGGGGCACATCTTGTGGTACCCCAAATTGTCTAGTCATGTGATCATACTAAAATCACTCCTACACTCCAACCTAATGGTCATGTAACCAATAGCTAACCCTCATATACCACAATTACACTCTATCCTTAGTCCACCCAAGAAATCCTAGGGCCTCCATATGATATCATGAGCCACTAATCTATCTAAAAATCATCTATAGTGATCTATCGCAAGATATCAAATAACCAATGTGCTTTTCCACCACTCCCCAAATGGCCATGGATGTTCCCACTCTAGCCTAGGTAACCCAACCAAATGCATAAGTACAATGTGCTCATAAGCCCAACAATACAATAAAGTAGTGCTCACACCACCATTGGATATCTCCTATGTAAACCTATAAATACCCCTATATAGGTGGGAAAGAATAGTCCTAACCCATTAGAATATAGTGCCATACACCTCCACACTATGAATAATCCTATGTGTCATATATGCAATCGATACCCCACTCCCATCCGAAGTAATAAATAAAGCCAACAACACAACCAACCACTTTCACAGATGTGGAATAATAGACTATACTATAATTGATAGTAGCACATCACTATCACTACCTCTATGATGTATTCCTGAGGGCACACCAGTAAAATATAAGGACACACAATCAATGACATCAACACCCATGTCATACTGTAATGTCACCTATCATCCATTAACTAATAAATGCAAAATGTGATACACATCCTTTAGAGTTATAGTAATCTCACCTATAAGAATCCAAAAAGTACATGTATCTACATTCCACCTCTCACATAAGGTAGTAATCAGATACCTATCCCACTACACAATTTATAAGTCACACAGATGATCCAACCCTACCCTATCCATGACAACTCTCTCATTAGCAAACAATGGTAACAACCTTAATGGCTCCATCACTTGGCCCCTACAGAACTTTCTCATCTACACCTCATTCTAAAAACACAAAAAATAACATATACATTAGTTCACAATGCCAAATCAATAGCCAATCAAAAACCACAACATCTAAACAAAGCAACAACTCAAAAAATCTAGCCTCTAGGATAATAACACTGGGTTTAGGATAACAGCACTGGATAGAAGTGCAACAACTTGGATATTAGTGCTAAAACCTAGACAATAATGCTAAATGTAGGACAAGATCACTAGAACTAGTCAAAATATTCATAGTTTTCTTAAAATAGCTCAAAAATGTCAAAAACAAGCTTCCAAATAGGTAAAAATCATGCATTTCAGTTACTTACCAGGCTAACATCACCAATAGCCTCAATATAGGTTATCAACTGCTCAAACTAGATCATGGTAGGTACTAATCTCCTCAACATATCTCTCACTCTAGAGATCCAAATCTCAAACTAATTAATGCACAAATTAATGAAGAATCAATCCAAGTTTCCTATAGTAAACAACTTTTTCATCCAAAGCAAAATACCATTTTGCCCATAACTAGAACCCTATAACTCTATTTTTCAAACCATTTTCTTTCATAGAATCATGACAATGATATCTTTGACATCATGATATTTTTGATCTCTTACTACTTCATTTTCCTATTATTATGCATGCATCTCTATAATACTTTTATACTCAAACACACACCTTGATTATCACCAATCAAAAGTTATTCCACTTCCAACAACTCAGTCTAATCAATCACATAACTTCTTAATCAATTAAAGCTATACCAACCTTGTTTCTATCATTTTTATACTATTCATCACTTTTTTCTCAACCTCCTCTATCATAAATTTCATCCCTTTCCCCAAAAAGGGGGCATCATTCCACCTATTCCTATTCCTACACTTACCGAGGATACCCATCCACTCTCATAAGTAGATACACCATGGTTATTACACCTCCAATAGTTAGATTATCAAATTTAGCTTAGATCAGTTGAAATATATAATGATTTAGATTACATGGGTCACTCAAAATTATTCAAGATATTTAGAGGGATACACCTTTAGTTTATAGATACATAAACCATTCAGATATAGTGGTTTATATAATATAGATCCCTTTTGATTTCAAATTATAGATACATAGACTATTCAGATATACTAGTTCAAAATATATGGATTCATAGTGAATTCAATATATATTCAAACTCAAATACTAGATTTGGGGGCATGTACATTACTACACATCTCACAGATACAACTTCATACAACATGATACAGTTACAAGACCAGATAGCAGATTATAGGCATAGTATAGAGCACAGTGTTTGGATCTCTAGATTTGCACATGGGGTATGGCACGATAGGTCATATCACATGTGGTTATATAGATTACCAAATTAGACATATGCATTACTCACATACTATATTTAAGGGTATGGAATAAATGTTCATGTTCTTCATCATCCAAGATTAAATAGATAAAATGGTACGGCATGCAATTATTTTCTTACACATTTACTAGAGTTTCATATTACATGTAGTTGTACCCAAATTGTCACTAGGTTGGACCACCCAACCATCTGTAGAGGTTGGTCCATTATATTACCTAGACCCAAACTACATGAATTTGTGTAGGACAAAGGGTAGACATTGGTTTTGGGCCTCCAAGCACTTCTCAATTCTAGTTCAGATTATTCAGAGTGGGGGCATGACAAATTTTACTCTTCATAGTATACAAACTCTATATAGACATTCTAGATTACATGATTTTATGTAGGATAGAGGATAGACATTGGTTTTGGGCCTTTGAGAATTTCTCATTTTTAGTCAGATTCAACATAGGGGGCAAGCATTGCCCTCCTTCTCCATGTTACATGGATTCCACATTTAGATTAAGTAAAAGTGGCATCCATTTTAGGGATTCCTTCTTTCTCTAGGCACTACTCAACTCTCCATCCACTTCCCTATCCAGGAAGTGAGTTGGACCCTTTTACAACACATTCATTTCTATGTAGGTAGGTTCAAGTATGCATTTTATTTTCTTTCTTTTACTCTATTACTTCAATTCATTGCATCACTAGATTAAAATGGGGGCAAATGTATACACCATAAATTGGTCAAGGAACCACACATATCTTGTCTTTTCACAAGAGACTCTGATTGGATAATATGAGCTTTATTCACATTTAGCCATGCCTTTCATTTTACTCATCTTGGTCTTGTTTCATGCTTGAGTCACCTTTTTTCCTATTCCTAGTCATCTTGAGCCTTTCAAATGGTCATTCCACCTCAGCCAAGTTAGATTTCCCATGCTAATTCCATCCCTCTAGGTCCTGAGCTTGTAGGATAGGAGCGTTGGGATTGGACTACAGCATTGGACCCTAGGTTGTCCATTTCCAGTGCTCCTATCCAATGTCATTTTGAGCTCTAATGGTTAGTTTCCCTTGTTTAATGAGTCCCAACCCCTTTTTTAGCTTCATCCTTAAGTTTTCCAATGTCATTAAAATGCAAATAAAATTCCCAAATTCAAAATAAATAGTCTCCTATATAAATTAATTCACAAGGCATTTTATATCTAACACTTACTACTTTGGCACAATATATAATTAAAAATCAGTCAATAGTATATCTCAACATTCTACATCACACATAGATTTACATGATTTATGAAGGAAAGGCCTAGGAAAAAGACTATAGTGATGGACCCCAAGGTGTCCTATTTTGGCACTCCTATCCTTTCATAAAATGAAATATAGATCCAGGTTCATGACATCTTCCCAGTCTTGTGCAACAGATTTCAACCCCAAAATCATTTGTTTCAACTTTTTTTTCTAGATAAGTTTACTTCTTTCCATATGTAATTTATTTGATTAAATTGATCAAAAATATATATTTTATAGTATTTGATTGGATTTTTTCCCTTACTCTAGACCCTTTATTATTTAGGAACTAGACCCTAATTTCCCAAAAATAATAAAACAACTTCTAAGAGGCTACCATGTGGTGTCTTATCAGGGCCTTAAGACGATTAATTTTTGGATTAATGCTTATATACCCCTAATTTTATAAGGTTATGGTTCATTGAGATCATACCATATGGCATGATCTTAGGGACTATAAGCTTTAAAAAGATATCCATTTTTATAAAAGGTTTTGACTCTAAATTCATGTAATGCTGAGATTGTGACATGTGAAAGATACACTTAGGACATGTCTAGGGCCTACTAATGTCATAGTTACCTTATACATATATCTATAGGATATTAGATCATCAGGATGATACCACATGACATCATCCAAATACTCCACTTTCTTGGAGGCTTTTGCATTTTTTTGAATAGTTCTAAGACATAGGGTTACCAGGATCTTGACACTTGGCAACATCTTGCTGATTCACTTGCCCAGAGCTTTATTGATGTAATCACCCATTGGGCAGCTTGAAAAGAAATTTACTAAGTCTTGGAAACTTTTTTAATGGGATGAGGCTATTGGGAGACTACCACATGATTCCATGATAACTTAGATACCTATGGGCATAGCATGAAAGGACACAGTCAATAAATTTCAAATAAGAGCTAATGGTTAAGAGAATTCAAACTCAAATGGATAAGTCTTTAAAATAAAAATGGCTAATTTATTTAATTTGAATAATAAGAATTCATAAAATTAATGAAATAAAACCACTTTGAATGAAAATAAAACCATTTTAAAATAAATTTAGACAATTTCAATGAAATTAACTAAGGCAAGAAGTGAACATGAGCAAATTCTTAGTTGATTTACATCAGTTTTGACATAAAAATGGATCAAAAAGGGGGATACATTAATGAGATAAAATAACCTATTATCATAAGTACCTTAGCAAAATCAAACTCATTTTAAGGAAATCGACTAAGGCAAAATTAAAGTAACCATAAGCTCATATAAAATTTTATTGCATGAACACAAAATTGAATGAGATTATTAAGGGTAAGAATCTAAAAATAATATCTGGAAGCTATTAAATTATTTCAAGTTTTATTCAAATTTCCTCAAAGGGGTAATTTTCAATCATTTTCAAAAATAGGGTCAATATGATTAAGACCGTTCACTTTAGATATATTCATGCAACTTACTTTTAACCTTCAGATGTAAAGCTTGGACTAAATATTTAAATGAAATAAAACATTGAGAACAAATGTATCCAATCACTTAAAACTCATCATCTAGTAGATGGTTAAACTAAGAAAGGTTCAAAAAATTAGATCATTATAACTCCAAAAGAGATTCCCCATTATAGTTGGAAATGGTGCATGTTATGCAAGCAACAACAATACATAGATAACTCAATAACATCTCCCCTTAAAAATGGATGATTGTATGTGATGAAGAAGGATGTAGATTAATGCTTTGTTGGTCAAAAAATTAGACATCACTTCATTACATGAATAATCTTTTTGAGAATGGAGGGTGACCCCTCAATCTATAGAGTTTTTAAGTGATTATGGACCATTGGATGAAGATCCAAATCAACAGATGAGAAGAGGTCCTACATCTCATTTAATACCATGTGTGGAGTGGGTAAGAACATGTAAGGAAATATACTCATGAAATTTTAGAGTGTGTAAGAGCATGTCATAGACCTTGCTTGCACACTTTTCTCTTTGCATTCAATTTTCCTTGGGAAGGTCACTTTGTCTTTGGAATATGATTTTTAAATTGCCAAGTGGGTCCTTTGATATCATCACAAGTTTGAATATGATTTATTTATTTATAGAAGAATAATAATTATGAATTTTATAATTTCCATTATTGATGAGATTAGTTAATTAGCATATATTAATTAACTAATATTATTTTTATAGGGGTGGATAAAATTAGTTGTTTATTTAATTCAATAGATTATTTGACTAGGTATAATGTAATAAAGTGATAACCTAATTTGGGATGTATTTGAAGAATTTATTAATATGATCCAATGAAATACCATGAATAAAGATATATTGTTGTTATTTCAAATTAAAATGATGATCAAATTGATTATTTTAGGTATTTTTCAAAAATTAGGATGAATCTACACAATAATGTAGAAAAGTGATTCAGTGAATAGTGATGACACCAAAGTGGAAGAAATGAGGTGTATACATTTTGACCCTATTTAAAAAGGCATTATGAGACATTGGTGAAGTAACAACCTTTCAAAGAATGACAAGAAAAAAAAAATAGGCATAATGGGATACTCCAAATGAAAATAACGAGAATGAAATGCCCCCTCTAGGGATTAGATAGAGAATAAATGGGATGGACAGGGCCTTCAAAAGGTAGGAAATGAGATGAAATGAGGGAGAAGAAGTTAAGAAATGAATATGATCAATAAACATAAGAATAAAAATGATGAAAGGGGTGATAAAGGAAGAGCTAGGATGGAAAATGAATACAAAGAGGGGTGGGGGGTAAAATTCAAATTGGATCTATAAATTGACCTTGGGGTTGAAAAAAATTCATTTTCTTGCTCTAGCCATAGAAATCTTAGCTCTAGTTTTGTGCTTGAGACCCTTGGAAAAAATGGAATGTTTTCTAGTCCATAAGCAACTTAGAGAGTGGGTTTAAGAACACCATAGACCACAGGGGAGCGACCCAACTATAAGTAGGCTTAAATTTTGAAAATTTTGATTTTTAGATGCATTAATTAGCCTCGGAAACATAGTTTCACCATTGAGACAATTTTAATTTATAGAAAAATTGTACATGAAAATGGTGTAATCATCCATGTAAATAGTGGAAACATATGTAAAAACAACAAAAATTCCCACAAAGTAGTAGAAATGCCTACCAAGTAGTGAAAAATGTCTGTAAAATAATGAAAATGTGAAAACACATGATAATCATCAAGGTATGGAAAGGTTCGCTAAATGATTGAAAATGTGAAAACACATGATAATCATCAAGGTATGGAAAGGTTCGCTAAATGATGAAAGCATATATAAATCAGTGAAAACAAAAAAAAATAATTTCAAAATCACCAAAATGGCATAAACGTTCAAAAAATAATGAAATTCTTCATAAATTGACAAAAACAAGTAAACACCTTGAAATTACCAAAATGGTAGAAACATGTATATAGTAGTGAAATTGCTTATAAAATGGAAAAAAAATCATGTTAAGTGTAAAAAGCACCTAATGGAGGGAAAACACCTAAGGATTAGTGGGTTCAAATAGAAAATGGTTTAATCACCTTACATATTGGCATATTCATCTTATGAAGTGGCATGATCACCAAAGTGTTGATTATTTTTGATGTGATATATGTTTTTGATAGATTTGACTAATTTGATTGATCTGATGAGAAAAATGACTAATTATGCTAACATTGATTATTACAGGTGTGTGTTTATGTGGTGATGGAATGAGAGTGGTGATCATGAGTCTTCTTAGAGATATTGATTTGGGATGATGATTTGGTGTGGCTACTAGAGGTAGTAGAATTGTAGTATGTTACCAAGATGCTAATGATTCAAGAAAATTGGGTTCTTCTAACTGCACTCATAAAGAGATGGCACTTAGAGACTAGCACCTTTCACCTATAAATTAGGCAACTGCCAATGATACTGGAGGATGTTTTCTAGATTTTAAAAATACTAATATGTAAATAGGCCCTATCTTAGTAGGTATGTGGATGATAAGAGTTATTAGAGGAGCTAGTGTGGATTATTAATATAGAGATAGGGCATAGGCTAGTGGCCATAGATACACTAGCATCCAATTCTACTATTGATCTTATTCTAATGGCCATGCTAGTGGCATTTTAATACTTGATAAAAGTGATCAATATTTTCACATAGAATTAAGAATGGTGGTTTTTGATATGTTTGAAGAGAGCTTGAGTTTTACATGGGGTCCCATAGTCCTGACCCAAATTTATAAGGGTTTGTACATAGTTTACTACAGTGGGGGTGGAGTATTGGGGGCTCAAGACTGCTATAGGTATGGTCCTATGAGCATATATAAATTGAGTGACCAACAAGCTAGCTAAAAAAAATATCACAGGATTAACCTATAACATTTAGATGGGTTACTATAGACATAGGCCAACATGGACACATGGGTGACATGGTTTTATACCATTGGGCCATTAATTATTTTAAAGATCAAGATGTGACTTGTAATCTTAATTACATAGGTAGTTATTATGGATAAAGGATAGATTCTACTTCAGATATATGACCATAGTTTGCTACATGAGTATGTTGTTGAGAGGTATAGACCTGATTGGTTATAATGATAATTTGGCATGCAATAGGACATGCCATATGGATCTCATGTGTTTACTCATGTAGATAGATAGATAGGTCAATGGGTCCTCTTGGGCTAAGAGTAGAGGCGTGACTTTTTGGACTATAGTTCAACCTATTGACTAGGATTTTATAGGTGGAGTTGTAGATGTTTAAGTGAATGATGGGTATGAAACTTGGTGGGCATAACATATACTAGTGTGGTTGATGAGACCACTAATACCAAAAACACATGATTTACATGGGGAGATTTAGGATGTGATACATGTGTTATCCATGATGGTGTAACTAGAGGGATGCCAAGAGGGGGATAGCCAGAGGCTAAGGTTAGGTTGGGGACCAAAGTTAGGGAGGAGGAGGAGATGGAAAAAGGATGCAAATTGTGATTTTGGATTCACTAATGTAGATAATTCCTCCATTCATGATGATAGTGGTTTACCCATAGGTATAGATAGGATTAGACCCATGGGTGACATTAGCTATGATAGTATTTCTAGGGACATGTATAAAGGATAGAACTAGACCTTCCCAATCACATGGTATAGAATAGATGAGGCTCTGATTATGAGCCTGTAATAGGAGATAACATCTAAGGAGACTTTGATAGATAGGTTTTTAGATACTATGTGGAGATGAGACATCGAGATAGATAGCTTGTAGGCATGTGGTAGTGAGGAATGTACATATATCCACCCTACAAGGACATGTGACATACAAAGATGGATATTTAGTAGAGTGATGGTCATTTAGCACATATGAAAACACATGTAGTGGCCAAAAACTAGGATATTTCCATTTTGACTATCGAGGTTACATGATTAACAAATAAGATGACTAGAATAACACAATAACTGACAAGGGATGGGCATAGCCAAATACTGCATATAGAGTGAAATTCATCATAGGTAGAGGCATTAAGGATCCATGGCAAGCAAGACATATCTCTTCAAATTATTAATTAGTAAGGTATTTCCAAGGCCTTATCATATTTAATGAGAGTGGTGAGTTAGGTGACTTATTATATGATCTTATATGAGAGCCAAGAGAACCTAGTGCCAACCAATCATAGGGCACCTTGTTATGATGAGCATGCTAGTTAGAGGTTAGGGATATCCTCTAGGAAAATGAAGAATAAAACCTCATAGAGATTAGTTTATTAGACTTTAAAATGCATATGAGGTGATATAGGATCACCCTACACAACATCACCTCATAGAGATCAGCCACCAAATCCTCAAAGACCTAAACAAAGATCACCTCAGGGGAGTCCACCTTTCAAGGGTCATAGTGAGAGCTAATTTCATCATTGTGTATTATAAAAATTATATTTATACATGTAATCATGATTTATAGATGGATATTTTTTACATGATTATCTTATTTTATTCATGGACATTATTTATTTGATTGATGGCCAATACATTTTGATATGTGTGTCATTTGATGTGTTATGGATTATTTGATGTTGGATAACTATAGATATTGATGTGATGTGATGTGATGATGATAAGTGTACTTTAATTTATTTCTCATGTTATAATGCTATTTAATTTTTATGTTTGAACATGGATATGATGTGAAATTTGGATGTAGGATATTATCATTTTTAGAACATGTATTGACAATGAGGATAAATGATTGTTTTATTTAATTAGTGATCATGGTATTAATTTGATATTCATGTATAGAAAATGATGTGATCCATATTAATCTTTAAGGTTATGAAATATATCTGATTATGAGGACTATATGTAGATAAATGTAGATGGTTTTGTTGTTTCAATGATCATGCTAACACACTTAGCCATTATGATGTGAATAGATTTTACAAGGGGATACACTCCTTGTTTAACATGTTCTAACCTATATTTTTTAACTTGATTTTTTTTTAGCATTTAAAATGATGCATCATAATTATATAAAAACCATGATAACATGATTGTCATTTGTATAGGGACTTAATTAAGGACAAACACATTGCATAACACATCATAATATAAAATATCATTAAGATGTTGGTGATGCATATGATATAATTCAAGACTAAAAAACTAAATCAAATAAACAAACAAGAAAACATACATACACACACAAAACATGTGACAATAAAACAATAATAGAAAACACCATTATGTTAATTCAAGCAAGAAATTACATGCATGGTTTTCCCCCAATTAATGATATATAAGGGGATTAAATGTTGTAAGTTTCAATTAGATGAGTGATTGAATTGAATTGAATTAAACAAATAAACATGTAAGTGAGGTTACAATAGTTTTTTGAAGATGTGGAAGCCAAGACAAAAAAGAGAAGGACATGGGAAGATGGGATGAGCTATTATAAAAAACCCCAAGTAAATAAACACTACCTACATAATCCATGTGGACCTTAGGCAAATGTAGATATCCCCCTATGGAAAATGAAATGGATGATGTTAATAAATGATAGTATATGAAAGACACCCCCAAGGTAATGTACAATGCATGAGATAAAAATGGAAAAGTAACATGATCCAGTAAAACAACAATGATCTTACCTATAACAGAATTAAGAAAAATGTATAATATTAAACATGATGACAAACTATACAAATCTTTTTTGGCTTTATATTCTCTGGTATTTTTTGGATTTCTAATTTTTATGATTTTTTAGACATTCTAATTTTTATAATTTTAGGATTTTAAGCATATATAAAGGGTGTTTCTAGATGTATTAACAAATTAAATTGATTATATGTACAAAGTAAACTTGGTGTAAATATAAGGGAATCCAAATCATATATACAATGAGCCACTAACAAAGGGAAGACTAGCCCTAGCAATGGATGTAGAAAAGTGATGTAGGATACATAAGAGATCGAAACCAACAAGATGCGAGGGGTGTAAATAGGGTTGATATAGGATGTAAAAAGGGATGGATCTAAATAAAGATCATCAAGGACTATAAGATAGGAAAACCATCCATATTATATTCTGATGTTTGGTTGTAAGGATGTTGTCATATTCTACCCCGATTTTTTTGTTGTATCCTATAATACATATGGATCAACATCAATGTCAAAATAGTAAAGGGAAGTTGGGATAATGAGATGGATGAGTCAAAGGATATGAAATGATGTTAAATGACATGAAATTTCCTCTAAGAATTTGGGTATTCATAGATAATGTTTTGATGCATCAATCATAAAATATCTTGAGATGCATGATATTCATGGGCTCATCTAGGTCTTGTCCATATTATGTAGCTAATTAGTAAACACCAAAGCCATATTTAACTATTATGATATACAAACCTAGATAATTAGGCTCAAAATTTTATTTCTATTCTTAATTTACATTGGTGTTTTTATGATTTTCCTTTATCACAAGATCACCAACTTCAAACTCTCAATATTTGATGTGTTTATCATAGCTATGGCATAGCTGATTTTGATATGATTTGAGTTGATTTATCATATCTAGCCATTTTTCATCCAAGAATTTAAGCTCTTGTAGTCATGATACTCAATAATCCTCATCATTAATAAGATCTTGTAGTGAAATTCATAGGGAAGGCAAATTAATTTTGATAGGGAGGATGGATTTTGATCCAAAGACCAAGGAATTTGTAATTTCTCCTATGGGGGTACAAATGTTGGTATGATAAGCCCATAAGGCAAGAAAAATTTGTAAGTGCTAATCAGGGCCAATGACATTGACATTATTATTGAAGATTTTAATAATAGTTTTATTTGATGCTTTGGCTTTAACATTACCTCCAAGATAATAAGGAGAAAACCATATGTGTTTGTTTTTAAATTTTAAATATAAGGATTTTACATCCTTGTTTTTGAAATATTTACCATTATTGATAATGATAGAAGAGGGAATGCCATAATTTTAAATGATGTGATTTATGATAAATTTTTTAATTTTATTCTAGGTTACATAGGTGAGGATAATAGCCTTGACCACTTTGTAAAATACTTGATAGAAGTTACGATGTGATTATGATTATCGGATGAGGTAGGGTTTATCTTCCCTATGAGGTCAATTCCCCACATTGAAAATGGCAAAGGAGTTGTGATTGGATGAATACCTATGATAGATCATGAGTCAAATATCCATGCTTTTGTCAAGTAATACATTTATTGACATAGGCACATGCATCAACTTCTATGGTTGGCTAGTAATACCTTGAGCAAAGGAGCTTATTAGCAAAGAACATTCCTATATTATGAAATTCACAAATCCCATTGTGAATGTCTTGGATAACTAAATCAAATTCTCTCAAATTTAAATATTGAAGTAGCATCCCATCATAGCCCCTAAAATAAAATATGTATGTTGGATAGTAAGGTGTATCAGGAAGCATCATAGATGAATGATTTTTGTTGGGCTTGAGATAGGTCATGAAAAAATATATGATCATGAAGGTAGGTGTAAACATCATGGTAGTAGGGGGTATTGGGACCAAAAATTTTACATACCAGTTTAGACTCTAGACAATCATATGTTCATACAATGAGCTATTTGATTAAAAATTGATATTATCAAACATTAGAACACATTTCAAGAAGTGACCCAATAGTAGCCATGACATCTAATGATCCATTATTATTATATAGTACTTGAAAAAACTACATATAATCAAAATACTATTTGAGACTATCCAAAATTACTTTATAGGGTATGAGATTATCATCCTTTATTTTATATTGATTTTTAACTTGATTAATGATGAGCTAAGAATCACCAAAGATGGATAATTTTTGGATACTCCATTGAATGGAGAGGTGAAGTCCTGTGATAAGAGCCTCATATTATGAAATGTTGTTAGTGATATGAAATGACTTAGGGATAATATCTCCCTATGGTGTTACAAATAATTTTTTTTCCCTTGATCCATGAGATGTAAAGGAACCATCAAAATAGAGCTTCCATTGTTGTGACTCATCAAGGGTCATGATGGACACATCAAGAAATCCCATGACAAGTAGTTATGTGTCAGATAATAGAGATTTTGTAAGTTGATTGGCAAGGGAATACACCTTAATAGATTTTTAAATGGTATATTCAATGTCAAATTCACTTACAACATAATCCAATTTACCATGTGGCCCATTAAGGCTACTTTTGATAAAAAAATATTTTAATGGATCCATTTTGGTGATAAGGATAGTCTTGTTGTTCAACATGTAGTGCCATAATTTATGAGATAAAAATATTACTGCTAGTAAATTTTTTTATGGAATAATAATCATGATCATATTCTACTAAAGTTTGGCTCAAATAATAAACTACCCATTCCTTTTCATTCACATCATGCTCAACCAAAGCTACCCCCAAGGCATGCTGAGTAACCTAAATGTAAAGTAACCATGATTGTCATAGTGTTAGAGGGGATACCATAGTGTTTAACCCTAAATTGAGATGGTTCAATATAATATAGAGTTAATAACATAGAAATGAATAATCACAAGGGTGATAAAAAAATCTATAGCATCTTAATTAATTTCAAACTCAGATAAACAATATTCTAAATTTAAATATTGAGATATGCTAAAAATAGTAAGTACAACTATTGATTGATATAAAAAATGAAATAAACACAAGATTAATTAGTTGGTTAACTATGTGCATGTGGATATAGTATGGGACAAGCTATAAATAGATTAGATTGGTTCCCTAGATCAATTGTTAGACTCTATAAATTTGACTTTTGTAACCTTAGACACTTCAGCAACTTTAGATAGTTATGTCAATGTTTCTATCTGACTTGGATGTAGGTGTTCAGTACAAAATACTTACTAGATCTGGATGCAACCACCTAGGATAATTTGGGTTTAATTTTACTTTTGCTATGGTGTGATCAGATATAGATAATGGGCTATCACTCTTTATCAAATATCAAAACCCTAGTTCTTCATATTCATAATGGTTATGGGGAAAATGGGTTAGTGGCCTTAGGGTGTTAAGCTAACCCAAAGACCCTACTATCAGTGGGTGTTGCCTACATAACCACTACTCTGATGAAGGCCTCAAATTGATGTAGTTCTCCCATACATGTTGGATTATGTGTGTATAAGGATGCAATATGTGGAAAATAAGTAAAATAGTGACCTTGCTTATAACTTGGAAAATATGGATCATGGCGTGCTCCTTCATTAATTCCAACCTATAGATGTGTTATCCTTGTGAATGATATTAAAATAGGATAAGATAGGGAATATTTGCTCACTTGAATGCCTGATTGAATGCTTTAGATAAGTTGCCTTTTGAGTTTTAAGGTTTGTGATAGGTAAGGAATGAATGAGGGTTTATTATATATATATATATATATATATATATATATATATATATATATATATATATATATATATATATATATATATATATATATATATATATATATATATATATATCCCTTTTGTAAATATACCATATTAAAGAACTTAGGCTAACTATAAGTATATATTTCATTTATAAATTTAATGACTTTAGGGCACTGTACATTTACGTTGGAATGTGATACTTGTATCAACCTAAGCGTCTGACTAGGATGTAAGTGTTAAGGAAGTTGGAAAATAGGCAAATGTCCCAAATTTGTAGAGATAAAAGATAAATATGTTTATAGTACTCTGATCATGATATAAGGATTGAGTCATTAGAATAACACTAGTCAGACTAAGAGATAAGCAATTTAGCACAAAGAGATAATATATGTAAGCCTTTTAGTAGTGGGAAGGTATAGAAGCTAAAGGTACATCCATGATATGTACTTTTCAATTGTACTAGACTGAGGTGCTATATAATTCAAATTAGTGTCTATATTCACCCCCTTTAATCTAGTAATGAAATTGCTAGTTTAAAGGAAAATAAATGCTTACCTAGGTTTGTATAAAACACCTTGCCTTTGTGTGATCCCAACTTGAGTGATTTAATGGTGACTAAACTGAAACCAAGAACATGTTATAGTATATAATTATTACATATAATTTTAAATCAAAAGCATTAAAATTATTTCAATAGAAAGAGCAAGATTTAGGAGTACACTTGTGTATCAATGTAACCGCCTTGCCTTTTGGTAACTTAATTTGAAAAGATGTATCATTATAAAATATTTAAACTAATATAAGAAAAATATAAATCTATAAATGTGTATATATATAGAGTTTAAGTATAAAATTTACCCTAACTTTAGAAAAAAGGTGAGTTGCCACCCTGTCAGGATCCTACTCCACCAATAAGAGTATATATGATTACCTCTTGTATAAGCAACTAAACACAAAATTTAACCAGAAGTAACAAGTAACTAGAAATATGAAACAACACAGGATATGAGAGACAATACACAATTGTATTAATAATCACTCAGAAGAAAATACAATAAAGAAGATGCCACACTTCTTCTTCCCACTCCTCTAGAGCTCCCACACATCTAGGGTTCACCTGTAATTCTCCTCCAACACTTCACTCTCTCATCACAGTCACAACAATCAACTCCAATACAAAGTTATTGTTCACCTCCACCAGTCAGTAACAACGCTACCAGTACACTAAGTACACAACCATACTCCAAGTAGATCTCCCTTTCCTTGCTGCCACCTGCAAATCAACAGACCTTACTTACCATGTAGATATCTCTACACCCTAAAGAACCCTTGTCCTTGCCTCACCAAGTCCTCATGATTATTCAACTGGTACCCTGGTGGATCTTCTAGTAGAACTTGCACAACCTGCAACTCTACCTGATCATACACACTCAGCACCCCTTTGGAACTAGGAGGAGCTACTCTAGTTCTCTCTTCAAGCTCAATGGCTTTCTAGCACACTTTTACAATACAGCCTATGAGTCTATTATATATATCTCATGCATACAATAATTAGACTTTCTTAATTACAATAATTAGACATGCAACTCAAGACTATAATTAGCCTTTAACATGCAAATTGACAATCCAAAAATAGACCTGTCTGAAACCCGCATACAAACTACATGCACACATAGGTTGCCAACGTCAGCTCCTCCCTGACTGATGTCAGCTGACTTATAACTGATGTTGGTTACTTCTACACTGTAATATGACTGACATCGGCTAATCAGACCGACATCGGTTGCCCTACAACTCATTCTGCAACTCAGCAATCCTCTGCAACCTCAGCAACCTCCTCCATGTCTGCATCAGTGAAGATTTTAGCTCCACAACCTAACAATCTCTCACTTGGAGATAAACAGCTGCACTGTACCTGTACCTATACACCATCTAATTTGTTTCCTGGCTTGTATCCCTCTTCAAGCTCCATCTTGAAGACCACTCACCACACACCCTGTGATGCCTTTCCTGTCATCCAAGTAACCTGCCACATCTGAACCTACATATCCATGTAGTGAAGTCCTTGACCCTGCATAACATGAATCCCTGCTGCTGATCCCTCTTAGATACCTGAGAATCCACTGAACTGCACTCCAATACTCCTTCTTTTCTGAATTGGCTCCAAACTTTCTGACAACTCCCACTGCTTGGGAAAACTCAGGTCTACATCAAACCTCATGTGATTTTGAACACTGTTCTAAGCTCAGCTTGAACTGACCAGCCCTTAGTGTACTTATCAATTCTACACCTACACCTTCTTCACATCAGCTCCCACTGGAGATCAACCTGTGATCTTTCATGTCTCTTATGCCAAATAATTTTTTTGCTCTCAAATTCTCCATACCTCTGAACTAACTTTACCTTTAGCTCAAAAACTACCTACATGTGTAACCCTACAACAAGCAACCACACAACAGTAACAAGATAATGTTGCAATCATCATCCAACCTGGTAAAGACAAACACAATAGTTACACTAACATTGACTAAAGCCCTGCTTTGTCATCCACCTGTCAAAACTTGTACCACTATCCTGTAGCTTCCTCAAGACCATATACCCTGGCCTTTCGTCTCAAGTGTCCATCCACTCTCTTCTCTAACCTGGGAATCCATTCCTCTCTCAGTGCTTTCTTCCAGCTGACAGCTCCACCAACAAACTCCTGTTTGGTTCTTCTCCAAGGACTCACACTCCTCATCCATGTCAAGCTCCCACTGTTTCTAGATTCTACCTACATTACCTCTTCACATCTTCCTAGTTCTTGACCATCAGTAAACAACTAATAAGAAGGTGAACAAATAATATGAGGTCCACTTACCCTTTCAGTCCTCCATATGGGCATTTGAGACTCCTTGACAGCTTGTTGTCTGCCCAACATTCCTTCCAGTGACCGATCTCAGCCATCTCCCAATCTGCACTCGACTGATGTCAGTTCCCTATGACTGACCCTATCTATCGATGTTTGTTCCTTGACTGACGTCGGTGTACCTCTTGCCGACATCAGTTCCTATATGACCGACATTAGTTCTTGCTGCCTGACACCACTGACTCTACTGATCTGCACATGACTAACATCGGTGCCTATCTGTTTGACGTCAGCTCCTCTTGATCGACGTCGGTACCTATGTTCACCTATGAGTGATGACTTTTTACCCACAAGCTCCTTTTGGATCAAAACCCTGTCCAAATTAACACAACCCTACTTAGAATAATTCAGTCCCCTCAGCTGATCTCTGCCTGTCATCTCCTCCATGAACACTAAGGGTTTCCATTTCTTAAGTTTGTCAAAGATATCTGTCTTCTGCTTAAGAACATGCATTCCCTTCTTACATATGTAACCAAGCCTACAAAGCCACATCTCTAAAACAAAAGGTGAATCAGTAATATAAGTAGATAGATAAAGGATACCTACTTTCTTACCACCATCTAATTCAAGTGTATTTGTTGTGAGAGTTACTGTGCATCTCCCATCACCCAAATTTCCTAAAGAAATTAGACTCATCTCCAAGACTAGGACCTACATGACCTCCTTCAACACCCATGTGTTATCTGTCTACAATTTCAGCTTCACTTCCCCTTTGCCAACAATCTGACAAGGCTCACCAACTCCTAAATAAATCTCTCCAAAATCTCCAAAGACATACCCATGAAAAGATGCTCTATTTCGGGCTGCATGGAAAGAGGTAACAAAATCTGTAAACCAAGATTCTACTTTATCCAGAGCAACCTATGCAACATCACCTGTAACATCTGCTTCTACATGTTGATCTTCTACCGACCAACAATCTTCCTTTACCTGCTCTTTCTTTCCATCAATCTGACCATTTGTGCTATTCAATTTCTCCATTCGTAGCTTACTTTCTTCTACCATTACTATACTCCCACTCAATCAAAAACCCCTGTGAGTGACCTGTAATCAACAAACACTAACCAGATCTGAAACCACCTGTTAGTAACCCAACCAAAAGCTCTGATACCACTTGTCAGGATCCTACTCCACCAATAAGAGTATATATGATTACCTCTTGTATAAGCAACTAAACATGGAATTTAACCAAAAGTAACAAGTAACTAGAAATATGAAACAACATAGGATATGAGAGACAATACACAATTGTATTAATAATCACTCAGAAGAAAATACAATAAAGAAGATGCCACACTTCTTCCCACTCCTCTACAGCTCCCACACATCTAGGGTTCACCTATAATTCTCCTCCAACACTTCACTCTCTCATCACGGTCACAACAATCAACTCCAATATAGAGTTGTTGTTCACCTCCACCAGTCAGTAACAACGCTGCCAGTACACCAAGTACACAACCGTACTCCAAGTAGATCTCTTTTTCCTTGCTGCCACCTGTAAATCAACATACCTTACTTATCATGTAGATATCTCTACACCCTAAAGAACCCTTGTCCTTGCCTCACCAAGTCCTCATGATTCTTCAACCAGTACCCTAGTGGATCTCCTAGTAGAACTTGCACAACCTGCAACTCTCCCTGATCATACACACTCAGCACCCCTTTGGAACTAGGAGGAGCTACTCTAGTTCTCTCTTCAAGCTCAATGGCTTTCTAGCACACTTTTACAATACAACTTATGAGTCTATTATATAGATCTCATGCATAAAATAATTAGACTTTCTTAATTACAATAATTAGACACGAAACTCAAGACTATAATTAGCCTTTAACATGCAAAATGACAGTCCAAAAATAGACCTGTTTGGAACCCACATGTAAACTGCATGCACACATAGGTTGCCGACATCAGCTCCTCCCTGACCGATGTCGGCCGACTTATAACCGACATCAGTTGCTTTTACACTGTAATATGACCGACGTCAGTTGATCAGATTGACGTCGGTTGCCCTGCAACTCATTCTGCAACTCAGCAATCTTCTACAACCTCAGCAACCTCCTCCATGTCTGCATCAGTGAAGCTTTTAGCTCCATAACCTAACACACCCAACAGTTGAGATGAGCTCAACTGTGTAACCTAATCATACTTATAACCTAGTGAGTGTGAGTTGATCCAAGTCAAACCATAATATAAATCTAGTGAGGTTGGATGATTTAATGAAGTCCAAATTATAAAATTGGAAATATTGAGTGATTTAATCACTTAAACCATACCAAAAGTGAACCAAATACTATAGTAGATTGGCTCAATAATAATTTTTAATAGTTCAACCCGATGAGATAAAGTTCGTAGAGGTATTTTGAAATTTGAAACTAATTTTGATTTTGAAATTTAGGTGTTATTTTCATAATATATGTACCTTATATATGTCTCATTTTGAAACTTAGGTATAACAATGGTACCAATGTATATAATTCAACCACAAATATGTATCTAAATCATACTATGCAAATTTGGCCAATTTACAACTGTGTGTGTAGAATATGTTTCCAAAACATGCCCCTAATTAAATATGAAACTAAGAGCTGGTATAAGTGTGGAGAACATGTTTTCATAACATGCCCCTACTATATATCTAAATATATGAACTAATAAAAATGTGGAGATCATGTTTCCATAACATGCCCCCACTATATATTTGAATTAGAGAGTTGTGACAATGTGGAGAACATATTTCCATAACATGCCCCACATATCTAAATATAAAAACTATGAAAAATGTGAAATCCATGTCTATATGACATGATTCCACTAATATTCCCCCCAATTTGAAGTGAAGAGAAGTAAAAACTGGTAGTCACCTTACCTCAAAAGGACAAGACAACTGTATAATCTGTGTATGAGCCATGTAGTATATAGGAGAAATATGTCTAGGTATATATATCATTGAAGTGTGAAAAGTGTGATCACATAAATCCCTAAATATGCATGTTATATGTCATGAAAACATATAGATAGTAACAATACAATCTCAATAAGAAATTAATTACCCATACAAGATCACTCAAAAGTAAATAAAAAATAAGTGTCTAAAGAGAACTCAAACAAGGGGCATGCTCAAATTACATGCAATTGAAGGGACATAACTTAGTTAAATGTAAAAAAAATAAGGAATGACATATTCAAATGTCCATACAACAAGAAATGACATATGCAAATTTTAAAGTAAGAAAATAAATGCATGGGTGTCATAAATAATGGAACATATTAAAATACTCATCAAGCAAGATGATACTCAAGAAATACATAAAGGAAAAGCATAGCCAACTAGCATAAACATAACATACTAGCCCATGGATATATGTGTTATAAAAAACATCAAGTAAATAGCATATCAAGTACACTATGAAATATATAAGCATTAATAAAGATATGTGTAAGTACATAAGCTCAAACATGATAATGGAAAGTGATCATAGAATCATATAGCCTATGTGTATCAAGATCAAAGAATTAGATGCCCCCAATGTCTATATGACATGAGTACAAAGAAAGTAAAAAATCCATATAAGAATAGATCATGTATATGTGTATGCCTATATCACAATCAAATGATGTGTGAAACACATGTATGATGGAACTCACAACATTAATTCCAAGGAGCCAATAAAACATGTAAATGCTGAAAATATTTTTGGATTTTTCAAGTCTTTTATTTTTGGGTAATTTTAGAATATTTTGTAAATAAATATCCTATGATCTCATCCAATGGATGTTCATAGGTATCTCTCCACTATGAACCTGGTGCAATAAATTGGTGGTATTACCAAAGAGCATATATAAGTGTAATATCTAGCATTGTAGTATCTCTAATGCTCTATGTATGTAAAATAGGACTCTATAATTGTGAGGATACAATAGTAGGAGTAGGGGTTTTTAGAACCCATTTCTAAATTATTTGTGGTTTCTTTGGAGTAGCATTAATATGAATATTTTTAGGTTCTCTAAATATATGAATATGGAGAAGTTATCCAATGATGTCAAGATGAAGATGAGAATCTATGAGCAATAAAATATGTATAACATTTATTGAATGAGGTGTGTCATATGTGTGCATAGAGGAATCAAAAAGTGTATCATGATCTTGTGTTAAGTTTGTACTTGATATATTTGGATTGTATTTATCTAAATTTGGTTTCTCATTTTTTGGTGATGAATTCAATTGAGAGGTACCAGGTCTACTAGGTGCAAATAGATTACATGGTATGTTATCGAGTGGATTAGAACATATTTTATTGAATTGTTCATTTGAATATTGTTTACCATCTATATGAGCAATGAATTTGGCCTAATTTTAAGAAAGGATTGTAATTTCCTCCTTCATAACCACATTTGGAACTTTATATTTTTTAGTTGCCTCTTGCTTGTTTACCTATTTTGTTATAAATCCGAGTTTAAATATTTGATGTGCCCATTGCTCTTTTTGCTATGTTACCTTTTTTTGTCTATGCTTTATTCTCTAAGTTTTTCTAATTTTTAGGTTATTTCTATTTTGAATAGAAAAATTGTATCTTTGAATGGTTTGCATTAGTATTGAAAATATATCCAAAGCCTTGGTAGTCATTCTGATTAGATGTGGAAATAAGATAAGTGATGCCTTGGGAATTTTTTCCCAATCCTTGACCATGATAATCAAAGTTTTGTAAATATTTATTTCAAAAACCATATTATCATTATTGAGAGGCAAATTTGTATCCTTTTCTTGATCTGATTTTTCTTTTTGAACCTTTTCTTGCTCTAAATTTGGTATGTGCAACTATTTTTACTTTGAATTTTTCTTTGGTACCCACCATTCTTGTTTGGGTACTTGTGGTTTAGGAGAGGTACTCATAATGTGAGTGGTGTTTTTGGTTGGTGTATCAATGATATGATCACCATGACCTTTGTGACAATCATATATTGTTATTTAATTCAAAACAATAATATTTATCATGCCCATGCATTTTATGATATGCACAATAGTATTCGGATCCCCTGATAGGATGTGAAGGAGGGAGTTTGATCACTTTATCTTGAATCATTTCTCATAGAATTTCACTTGGTATCTTAGTAACATTTGGTATAATACTTGAATAAATTATTTTATATGTGTTTTGTTGTACATTTACATTTGGATAGGAAACTTTATTTGGAGTAACATTGGTAGATGAGGATGCAAACACATGGTTAACGCTACCATGTGTTAGATTTAGTATGTGTGTAATCTATTTTTCCAATATTGTGATATTTGAACATAAATTATTTTTCCACTCTTATATTGAATTTATCATAAGGATGATATGATATTTAAGGCTTGAAAAACACACACCCTAGGTACTTCAGATTGAATATGCATATATTCACCATCTACCTTACCCCTTGAAAGAATGATAACACGAACTTGATTAGAGGGATGGTAGTTATCATGCTCATTAGGGTTAGGAGGAAGAAGATTAATACTATTACAATAAGAGTTGTAAAGAGGGTTTAAATTCTTATTTTATTTTGAAATGCTCTCATTATGTTGATCAAGTTGGTCACTCCTTTTAATTGATTTCATCATACATGAAACATAACAATAAAAACTACTGTGATGTAATGTAAAATTAAGTAGACAAGAGATATATCCATATTAAACATGTCTTTATAAAAGGGGAAATTTTGATTTTTAAAATTTGAAAACTTTCAAATCAGAATTCAGAAAAGGAAAATATCAAGAAACCTTAGGTTAACTAGGGTTTTGAGACTAAAAGTTAGGGTCACTACAATGTGCCAAATAAAGAGAAAGCAATATAAAGTAATTGGCTAATTTTTTTTTTAATATGAAATAGGTTTTTCAAGAAAATTGGTAAATGAGACAACCTAAAAAAATAGGGAAACAAATGTATAGTTTATGGTGTGTAGGTCTAAAGTTATTAAAAATAGTAAAATGCAAGATTAAAAAAATTGTAAAATATTTGGCAAAAAATAGAGGGTTTTATTTATATCAATTATATTATGAAAAATTGTCAAGGAATTTAAAAATTGATCTATTATGAATCATAAATAGGCCAAAAAATATGGAGTGATTCACAAGTAAAACCCTAGAATATTCTAAATAAAGAATCATAATTTTGATAATAACAAGAATTTATTTCACATATCTAAGAAATGTTTTTTAATAAAATATTATTTTTTATGAAACCCATAAATTTAATCATAAAATAAGTACACCATTTACCTTGTATGCCAATATTTACTAAAAATAATAAATTATAAAACATAAAAAAATTGTACCAAATTTGGGTGAACAAAAATATATTTTTGCATATAGCTGTCTAAGTAGAAAATAAATCTAAAAAATCTTAAAATGGATTTGTTTAGAAGCTAAAATGTTTCAATCAAGGAAGAAGAATTTTCAATCATATGAACCTAGGGCCCTTGTGACTAGATGAGTGTAAAACCCTAGGGTAATGTTTTAGATCAAAAACTCTATCATAGTAAGTTCAAACTTTAGGATATTAGAAATCCTATACCATGCTATATCTATAAAGGAAGAATTAGACATCAAGTTCAACAAATGTTTAACCCTAAATTGAGATGGGTCAATATAGTATAAGGTTAATAATTTAGAAATGAATAAGCACAAGGGTGGTAAATAGATCTATAATAGGCCAATTAATTTCAAACTTAGATAAATAATATTCTAAATTGACATATTGAGATATGCTAAAAATAATAAGTATACCTATTGATTGAATGAAATTAATATAAGAGTACTTAGTGGGTCAACTATATGCAAGTAGATATGATATGCAACAAGATGGAAATAAACTAGATTAAAATCCTAGATCTATCATCGGGTTATATAAATTTAACCTTTATAGCCTTAGACACTTGTATCGACCTTAGATAACTGCATCAATTCTTCTATCTAACTTGGACATAGGTGTTTAGTATGGAATACATGCTAAATTTGGATGTGACCACTTAGGATATTCTAGGTTCCATATCACCTTTGCTCAGGTGTGCTCAGATCTAGATCATGAGATGTCACTTATTGTCAAATATCAAAACCCTAGTTCTTAATATTCATAATGGCTGTAGAAAAAATGGGTTAGTGGGATCACAATGTCTAGCTAATCTCAAAGAACCATCTATTAGTGGGTGTTTTCTACATAACCACTACTCTGAAGAGGGACTCAAAATGATGTAGTTCTCCCCTGAGTGTTGGATTATGTGTACATAAGGATGCAACATGTGGAATCTAAGTACAATAGTGACCTAGCTTTTAACTTAGAAAATATGGCTCATGAAGTGTTTCTTTAGTACTTCAGACCTATAAATGTGTTATCCCTATGACTAATATGGAAATAAGATAAAATAGGAAAGTTTTACTCACTTGAATGCTTGATTAAATGATTTTGGTAAGTTATATTATGATTTTTTAGGTCTATGCTAGGTGAGGAATGAATGAGGGTTGATCTTGTATATATATCAACCCCTTTTAAAAATATCTCACATTAAGCACTTAGGCTGACCATAGGTATGTGTTCAATTCTAAATTTGATGACTTTAGTGTAATGGACACTTACATCAATGTAAGCATATAATTGGGACACAAGTGTCCATGAAATTGAAAAATAGGCATAGGTCACAAACTTGTAAAGACATAAGATAAGTAGGTTTACAATACTTTGATTATAAAAATAATTCATAGGTCATCAAAATAACACTGGTCAAACTAAGAGATAAGTAATTGACATAGATAGATAGTGTATTCAATTCTTTTGGTATAGGGAAGGTATAGAAGTTGAAGGTACATCCATGATATGTATTTGTCAAATATACATGACTAAGGTGATATATAATTTAGAATTAGTGTCTACACAAGTGTATATTTTCCAAATATTGTCTCATTTGCTTAAAAAATTTCTAACAATCATTGTTCTAATCAAATGTTGTGTCCTTTTTTAGGAGATGAGTAAATGAATGATAACGATCAATTAGCTGTGAAATAAACTTGTAAATAGCTTGGATATTTCGTTGAAAATTGTGTAACTATTTGATATTTTATGGCTTTAAATTTGGTTGGATATACTTAAATGCCTATGAAATACTATAAATCCCAAGAGTTTCCTTGATGTAACCCAAAAACATATTTCTCAGGGTTGGCAAACCTTGTATCCTTGGAATCACTCAAAGATTCTATGCAAAAATTTTGGATGTTCATCTCTTGTTTTGGATTTTATCAGGATGTCATATACATAATTTCCATGATATCATGGATCATATCATGAAAGATAACTCATGTCTCTTTGGTAAGTATCACCTACATTTTTAAGGCCAAAAGGCACGACCTGGTAACAAAAAGTTCTCCATGGAGTGATGTACGTTATTTTATGCTAATCTTTAGGTGTTATTATAATTTTATTTTAACCAAAAAAATCCATCCATGAGTGAGAAAATTTCATAACCTATTATAAAATTGATGATCATATCAAAAATTGGCAAGGGAAAATCATTTATAGGATAAGCCTTGTTAATATCATGAAAATATGTGCAAAGGTGATGCTTATGGACTTTTTGATGATAGGGAAAATGTTAGAAATCCATTAAAAATAGTTAATGGATATGATGAATCTTGATTCTAAGAGTTTTAAAATGCTTTATTGACCAATATTTCTATTTTTAAATGCATTTTACACAGCTTCTGATTGATCGGTTTGGCATCAGGATGCACCTCAAGATGGTGGGCCACTAATGATGGTTCTAAGCTAGGCATACAAGCATATAACCATGAAAATATGTCAATTAATCCTTGATGAGTGTAATGATAATATTGAGTTCCTCTTGTGTGAGACAATCATCAAGCTTGATGAT
The DNA here is from genome assembly GCA_037957365.1 of Torreya grandis. Taxonomy (NCBI): domain Eukaryota; kingdom Viridiplantae; phylum Streptophyta; class Pinopsida; order Cupressales; family Taxaceae; genus Torreya; species Torreya grandis. The sequence continues at coordinate 3,752,846 of JARHVA010000610.1, read as the reverse complement.
ACATGTATTATATTCAGTACCAATGTTAACATCAATGGTGTCTTCCACAAGTAGTTTGGAACCATCTTCTAAAATTATTGACATTGAAGAGAGTTGATATCATCTTTTTGACTTTAGCTCAATTGGATTACTAGGATCACCCATAAAATAATAATTTGAATTGTTCATCTCACATAAGGGCTAGTTTTGAAATGTATCTAGAAATTCATGTGCCAATTCCTCAAATATTTTCTTTTCAAAAGAACAAGCATCTGCTCCAAAGTTGAATAGTTTTGGACTATTGGTATTTTGTGATTCCTTATGAAGAGAGTGGACTTCCCTATCCATTGACACTCAAAGAGTTAATTTTTTGATTTTCCAATAGTTCCTTAAAGAGGATTTACTAGAGGACATTAATTATTGATTTTTTATTTTATTTCACTGGTTATGGATTCATCATTATAGAATACGTCCAACCATTCAGTGATTTTAAGATAGTGGAGGTCTAGGTGGATGGTAAGGATGACATTGTTATTAAAAATGTTAATGTCATCAACCTCATCATAAATACTATAAAATGACTCTATACCACTACCAAAAAACTTGTCATTATATATCATAATATCATTACTTTTGATATTGGAGGGTCACCTCCAAGAAGCTTGAATCCAATGCTTTGACTTCATGTTTGTTTAACAGGGGGAACTAGCTCAAGAATTCCTTGTTTATTTACCCCCAATGCTTTTCCTTTGTAATCTAGATGGTCCAATATTTTTTTGGGAATGAGATATTTATTGCTTTGATAACACAATGCAAAACCATCAATATATAACCAAGATTATCTAGGATTGTTACTTTTTATTCATCTATGAGACCGTTTTTATTGAAGGAGAGGGTTCCCACTTCATAAGAATAAACATTTTTGTGCTAAACTATTTTGGGCTTACCATGATTTTTGGGGGATGGGGGAAGTTTGGTGATGTGAAAATCATATTTAAATTCATATTCTCCATAACCTTTATCTTTGACTATGAAGTGTGATGTTGCCTTAGGGGGTAGATTATTGGATGTGGATGCAAGGTTGTATGGATAGATGTAATACAATGACTTTAGGAATCATACTTTTATCCTTTTTAGGGGAATACTCTATGTTAATACAATGATAGGTATTATAATATTCAACTTCTATCATCTTGAAATATTGATAGGGCTATGTATCACCAAAGATTGTGAGCTTATATAATAACATGCAATAATTTAAGACATTGATGTAAAGTGGATGGTAATGCATGTATATCATGGATCCATAGACATCCAATAATGAGGTTATATGGTAGTCTTATGTTAATAATGTTGTCCCCCAAAAGTAGCAGTCATTTTTGGGACAACATTTGAAACTATTTTGGTCTTACAGACCAAAATTGTCTCTTCCATTTCCAAAATTTGTCCTAGACATTCAAATAACTCATTTCCAAGCTTCTCAAAAAATCTACAAACTTTGCAAGTCAAGTTCAATGGGTTTTACATGTTCATTTCTACAGATTGTGTATCTACAGATTCTATAGGTAGGTTCATTTATACAGGTTTGAAGGCTTTTACAGGCAGTTTCAGTCAAAATAATTAGTTTTCAACACTTGGTCATTTTCCAAGATTGGTTCAGAGCCTCAGTTCAGTCAAAAATCTCCATTGGCAAGCATCTAAGTACAAAAAGAGACTTGAACCATTGAACCATTGAACCACTTTGGTTCAAAGGTTTAACGGGTTCAAGGTTCAACAAGTTCAACATCGTTGGCAAGAATTAAACGCTTCATCAAGGTTCAAAGTTCAATCGCTTCAATTGGTTCATCAGCTTCAAAAAGATAAGCCAAATCAAGGCAGCTTGAACCATTAAATCGTTGAACCATTGAACCACTTTGGTTTAAAGGTTTAATGGGTTCAAGGTTTAATGGCAGGTTCAACCAAAGGAATAGTTCAATGATGCAGTTCAACCAAGTAGTTCAATGCTTTATTTTACTCAGTGTCTTTTGGTTCAACCAAATAGTTCACTCAGTTGGTTCATTCTTTCAATTCATCTTTTGGTTCAATGTATACAAGTTCAACAGTAGGTTTAAAGACATTTTTCAAAGCTTTATTTGAACCGTTGAACCAAAACTTGGTTCAACATCTTGGTTCAATGAACAGGTTCAACAGCAGGTTCATTCACTCAGTTCATTTGATTAAACCATTGACTTGAACCATTGGCTTGAACCATTTTGGTTCAAAGCCTTGGTTCAACTGATTGGTTCGATGAGATAGTTCAACTGTTGGTTCAAAGGCAAGTTCATAATGTTTGGTTCTAATGTTTAGTTCATCGGCTTGTTTCATTCATTAAACCATCGGCTTGAACCATTTTTGGTTTAACTGATTGGTTCAATGTTAAAGTTCATCCAATGATTCATCGCCAAAGTTCAAAGGGGCAGTTCAATGCAAAAGGAAGCTTCCTAAAGGATAAGTGCCCTTGTAGAGGACACTTGATCAATAAAATCACCCTTCCGAAGGGTCATTTTCAAAGAAGCTCGAAAGCAATTTAAGGCATTTAAAATTGGCTAAGGCATAATTCTCTCAATTTTTTGTCCTAAGGAATTCCTTTGGACAAAAAGTCTGAAAGAAATCAAAGAAGCAAATGCAGGCAAAATCTGAAGACTTGTTCAAAGATTTGGCAAAACAAATAATTCCACAGAGTTTTATCCACGGGAATTTTCCCTAGACTTTTTGTCTGCGAGAATTTTCCCCAGACTTTTGTTCGTGAGAATTTTCCCTAAGGAAATGTCTGTGGGAAACTTTCATGTGAGGAAACATTCATAGGACAAAGCCTGGGGATTTGTCTGCAGGAACTGCCAAGGCAAAGGGCTGCCAAAGGACCCCGAAGGGCAGGTGCCCTTGTGAGGGACTCTCAGAGGCCAAAGTAAAAGGCTATTTCGACTCGACATAGGTCATTTCTCAAGGCCCAAAAGGGCAAAGTCCAATCTGGTAGAATACAAAGCCAAAAGCTGAAATAAGACCAAAGGGTGACGTGCCCAAAGACGTCAAATTAAAGATAGTGAACTAGCCATTGAGAACACATTGACGGGCATGTAAACGTCAATTTTAAAGTCCATGAAATAGTTGTTGATTATTTGAATTTACAGACCCAAATGCATTCCCAGAATTCAAGACCAAAACTAGTTGAAAGTGAGGAAAGACAGAATAATGAATGAATCTAGGACTTGATTCAATTAACCAAAAAAAGAAGAACGATGAAGACAAGATCAGACCGCCAGATGGACATTGAAAGTTGCAATATTTCAATTGCATTTACATTGAGAAGATCAAATGGGTAAAATGCCCCAAAGTTCTAGCCTATCTTCCTAACAGTTCCCAACGCATTATGATGTATTATTGTTCTTGAGTCCTTCTTGAAGTGGCTATATAAGGGACTTTCTTTCTTTGTAAATGGATCTCTTCTTTGACAATCTGAATGAAACTCTGTCCAAATTGAGAGGCATCATTGAGACTTTGTGCTCAGTCTATTGATCATATTTTGTTACTGGAATAAGAAAACAAGGGACTTTTTTAGACTTTGTGCTGTGATGTCTTTGTTGTTGAGGAAACTATTCTTATGTCTTTTTCCTTGATATATTTTCTATTCCATTAATTTAACAAGCAGGATTAGTAAAATTATTTAGAAAGGTGTCCTAAAGAAACAACTATGGAGAGACTTTATGCCCCCATAGCTACCTTCAGTGTGTTTTATTTTCATTTTTGTGTAAAGGACATTGAGAAGACTTTGTGCCCTCATCATCCTTCGTATATTAATCTTGAGCATTTCAGGTGTAGACTTTGTGTTGTGTTTCAATTTGTTGGTTACCATACCTTCAGTTACATTCTGCTTTTATTTTCAGGAGTATTCTTGTGACTGACTGAATAGTTCTTCTAAAAGAAGAGGAGTACTATTTGTCATTCCCTTAAGTTTTTCCTTTGTTTTATACACATCATCTCTGAAGAAAGAGAGATGGATGTCTTGTCCTACCCATAAGTATTATTTTCTATTTATACATATATATAGCATATCCATAGGAAACCTCCCCTTCATGAGAGGAAAGAGCAGTCTCCTTCTGATGTGATAAACTTACACATTTGGATGACTAATCTTCTTACTTTGGCTGATCATACCTATTTTGTTTACCAATACGCTGATAGACAAAATATTCAACCAACAGTTTTTGGTGACTCCGCTGGGGATATACCCATTATCCATTTATAGCCTATTCATTCACCTCCACACTAACAGGGAAAGAATGCATAGTTTAAAGCCCCAAGTTTTAACTAAAGCAAAGTCAAATCTTTTCCATTTTTTTATTTCACAATCTGGCAGATTCAAGGTATACACGAAGCCAAAGGGCTAAAGGTATCATTGACCCTATGTTCAAGCTGGTACATCAAAGTGATTTTGATCTGTTTCCTTCACCATCTCATCTCCAATGAACCAAGAGCTTCTCTCCTACTAAATCCAGATCTCCATGACCAGACGAAGTATCTACTTTTGTTTTGATAAAGCTGTGCCTATAATTACCCCTCTGAGATTTTTTATCCCTCCTTTTTAGAATCCTATAATGGCAGTTCAAGGCCCTTGGGGTAATGCTTTTGGTCCTCTCAATCTTACTCCTCTTCTACATGATCTTCCACGTAGTTCTAGGAAGAATTTTCATAAATTCTATCGTGATGGGAAAGTTCATCTTGATGAACACATTGCAACATTTAGTATAGCTTGTGGAGTAATCAGAGTAGAATTTGAAGATGTAGCAGTCAGGATTTTTGTTGAAACACTACAAGGTGCTACTACAGACTAGTTTTACCATCTACAGGCTTAGTCTGTGATTGATTGGAATACTCTTAAAGCTAAGTTTGAAGCCAGATTCAAACCTGCAGAAGATGCACATACACTTCTAGCTCAACTTACACAGATGAAGAAAGAGCCTCATGAGCCTATGAGAGACTTCATAGCCAAATTTGACAAATTGAGAAATAAAATTCCTATCATTGCTTGACCTACAACTGAGAATCTTAAATGCTTTTTCATTAATTCTCAGCTACCTAAAGTCAATTTCCTCTTGAGACATGCTGGTTAAATAGATCTCACTGCAACTCAACTTATAGCCACTGAAGTAGAAGATGATCTCATCTTAGTAGGGAAGATAAGAAGAGATCCAAATAGAAACAGAGCTTCATCATCTTTTGAATTTGCATCTACAAACACCACAGATCCAATGGTGCAAAAATTAGCAAATGAGTTGATTTCTCTTAAGAAGAAAATGGCTCAAGGAATGTCTTTTACTCCTACATACAGAAGGGTATTCCCAAATCAGTCATATCAGGGCAATGTTGCCAGGAACCAAGGACAACAAAATCACCTTCCTCCCCCACAAAAAAAACTTGCCCTGGAAGCTCCTCCAACCAATTCATCAATGGAATACCTTGAAACAAAATTAGAGTTTTCTTTCCAGCCTGAATTAAATCAAGAAAATGATGTTGATATCATTGAAGACAATCAAGAAGAATCAACTGGCGACTCCCACATTGGTTTCTTGAATTACCAGGATGAACCCAGAAGCAAAGGAGAAGTTTCAGATGGATCATATGCAGTGTTTATCCGATCCAAAAACCAATCAGTCCAGTAGGTTAATAAAGAAAAGACAGAAGAGAAACCATAGCCAATAGTCACAATTGTCAAGCATGGAACTAATCTGCCTTTTTAGCCAAAATATATAGTAATCACCCAAAAGGTAAATACATCAATTGCACCTTCCCCTTCTACTTGTAATTTTCAAACCAACCCACCTCCCATCCCTCCTAAAATTCAAAAAATTGAAGTACCTTTCTCTGTACCTAACTCGATTCAGCCATTTGACATAATTGATCATGTCAAAAAGACAAAAATATAGATGTCTAAATTTGAATACTTGCAGTCTAATCTAGATCAACTGAATAAGCTAGTTCAATACGTTAAAAATCAAACCATCCCTATAGGACAAAAAGCTAAAAAAGTAACTCTTGATTCTACAAACAACATGCCTATTCCAAATAATTTGGTCATTACTCCTCTAGCTGCTTCTAGAAAAATAGAACCCTTCTATGTTTCCCTGTTAATCAATGGCCACAAGCTAAGTAACTATATTATAGACTCAGGTGCATCTGATAATGTCATGCTTGCTAAAGTCATTGAGTCTCTTGGTCTCACACTGACTAAGACATTTGGGAGATGTTTATCCATGGATAACAAGCAAGTACCATTGTTGGGGCAAATCAAAGATGCCTAATTTGCATTCGCAACCTTTCCAGATAAGAGGATTAAAATGACTGTCTTAGTGGTTGATGTCCCATCATCTTATGGCATTTTTATTGGATGAAATTTTTGCAAAGACGTGAGAGGAGAACTAAACATGGATCTATCTGAAGCAAGGACCCCTGTCTAAGACGTGATGAAGAGATTACTTCCTGAAAAGGAAGCAAAGTATGTAGTCACCCAGACATTAGCTCCTGAAGCTCAAATCCTTTTTGAATCTGTAGGTATGGGTATCTATTTTTTGTATACAGATGAAGAAAGACCCTTCATCTCTGATGAGGGAAAGTCTAAAGAAAATTCAGTGTCAGATGAGATTTGGACTCTAGAATTTGATGGTAGTTGTTCCTCTACTAGTTTGAGAGCTGGGATTGTCTTGATATTCCTCAAGGAGATATGTTTCCTTCATCCTATAAATTACAATTTAGCAATACTAACAATATAGCTAAATATGAATCTCTATTGCTTGGCATGAAGGCTGCTCAAGAAAGAGGCATCAAGATTCTTCATGCCAAAGGGGATGCTGAATTAGTGGTCTGTCAAGTGAGAAATCTATATTAGACCAAGAATGAGAGGTTACACCACTACCGTAACCTGGTTTGGGATCAAATTGAAAGTTTTGATGCTTTCAACATTTTTGCCATACCCAGAGAGTCTAATGATAGAGCTGATGCACTTACTATTTCAGGAACTCTTTTAGTTCCTCATTTAGATTTTCAAGAAGACAAATATACCATTGAGTTGGTCTATAGACCAAGTGTTCCTAACAATGCTAATTATTGGCAAATATTCAATGATGATCATCAGATCATTGCCTTCTTGAAATGGAAAGACAATTTTGAACAACTGTATTTTGAAGGCAGTGAATCTCAAAAGTCTAAATATGTTTCTGAATCCAGTTTAGATATAAATGAAGAATACCTACAGCTGAAAGGAAACAAAATTCCCAAATTCCTATTTTCTCTTGAGAAGCTATTTGACAAGCATGATAGATTCATCAAACAACAACAAATAGATTTAAGTTTCTCTTAGGGATTTGACCAAGTAAATTTGACCAACAAAGAAAATCCCAAGATGGTCAACATTGGTAAGTGCTGCACCCCTGAAGAAATATTCAAATTCACCTCTTTGCTCTGTTAATACATTGATGTCTTAGCATATTCCTATGAAGACCTAAAGTCTCTCAGACCTGATGAAATCTGCCATCACATTCCTCTTAAGGCTGATTCAATGCCTTACAAGCAAAAATCCAAACAATAAAATCCAAAAATTTCAGGTACTATTATGTCTGAGATATAGAAAATATTAAATGCTAGAATTATTTTCCCAATCCATCATTCTACATGGGTTGCAAACATAGTACCTGTAAGGAATAAAAATAGAGAAATCTGCATTTGTGTATATTTCAATAATCTGAATTAGTCATCTCTGAAAGACAATTACCCTTTGCCAATCATCGACTAAGTGCTTCAAATAGTAACAAAATTAGAGATGTTATCAATGTTGGATGGCTTCTCAAGTTATAATCAAGTTGAAGTTGGTGAAGTTGACCAACACAAGACTGCATTCATCACACCTTGGGGTACATTTGCATATAAAAGAATGCCTTTTGGCTTAATAAATGTTGGCGCTACCTTTTAGAGAGCTATGGATATGGCCTTCAAAGATGAGATTGGAAAATTCATAGTGGTATATCTTGATGACTTAACTGTCTTTTCAAAGCATCGATCTAATCATGTATGCCACTTATAACAAGTGTTGGAGCATTGCCACAAGAATGGTATTTCCTTGAATCTTAAGAAGTTTGTTTTTGGAGTAACACAGGGGAAACTCCTTGGACACATTGTGTCCAAAGAAGGCATAAAGATTGAATTAGATAGAGTCAAATCTATTCAAGCGTTGAATTTGTCTACAAGTAAAAATGATGTTCACTCTTTCTTTGGAAAAGTGAATTTCTTACAGAGATTCATTCCTGAATTTGCTGAGAAGACAAGACACATTATGAACATGATGAAAGGGAAGACCACCTTCAGCTAGACTAAAGAAGGAAAATCAACATTTCAAGACATCAAGACTGCCATTGCTCATGCCCCTACCTTGGTTTGTCCAGATTACCACAAAAATTTCATCATATACAGCTATGTGTTTAAGCATACTCTTTCAGCAATTCTTGTTTAACAGGATAAGGAAGGTATGGAATCCCTTATCTATTTCATGAGTTTCCCTCTCAAAACCCATGAAATGAAGTATTCAAGTATAGATAAGCATGCTTATGCCTTGGTAAAAGTAGTCAAACATTTTCGCTTCTATATTCTGAATTCACATACTACTGCCTTAGTTCCTGACACTACAGTCAAGTCTATATTAACTTAGCAAGAGTTTGGCACAAAGAGAGGTAATTGAATTGCAAAAATCCAATAATTTGATCTGGATATCAATTCGACAAATCTGGTTATAGGTAAAGGCCTTTGCCAAATAATGGCTGACAATAAATTAGAAGATACACATCATGAAGAAGCTGAAGTGGAAAATACACCAACAGTCCTTTTTGTCTCCACTACCAATGAATGGTACTTAGGTATTGCCTATTTTTTGACTTATGGTGAATGTCCTACTCATTTGTATTATAAAGAAAGGAGGACTATCAAGTTTAAAGTTGCCAATTTTGTCTTTTGGGATAATGGCCTGTACAAGAGAAACATAGATGGAGTATTCCTTCGCTGTGTAGACAAAGAACAATGAACCCAAATTTTGAAATCTTTTCATAATCTGGCCTATGGGGGATATTTTTCTGCTCCTGTGACTACTCACAAGATTTTATGAGCCAGGTATTACTGGCCAACTCTTTTCTAAGATGCACATAAGTGGGTGGGAAAATGTGAACTTTTCTAGCAATTTGTTGGAAGACCCAAGTTGGTTGCCCTGCCTCTCAAGCCAGTAATCATAGAGGAACCTTTTTAGCAATGGTGACTTGATTTTATTGGGACAATAAACCTAACTTCAAGTGCTAGACATGATTATGTCCTTACAGCAACTGATTATTTCACCAAGTGGGTAGAAGCAATCTCAACTAAGCATGCTACTTCAGAAGCTGTATGCAACTTTCTCAAAGAGAATATCATTTCCAGGTTTGGAGTTCCACTCAAAATTGTTACTGATAATGCAACTTGTTTCACCTCTCAAGAGATTATGCAATTCTATTTTCATTATGGAATTACACTCTCTCATTCTTCTGATTATTTTCCACAAGGGAATGGACAAGCTGAGTCCAGTAATAAGAATTTGGTAACCATTATCAAAAAGATAGCAGATGATAATCAAAGGACATGGCGTTAAGCATTGGTTGATGCTTTGTGGGCAAATAGGATCACATCAAAAAGGGAAATTGGTATGTCTCCTTTTCAACTTCTTTATGGTATTAATGTTGAGATACCAATCACCTTAGAGTTACCAGCCTTGAAATTGGCAAAGGCCATTAAAGATCAGACATATGAGAGTTCTCTTGAAAAACTAATCATGTGCCTAACTCAACTGGAAGAATAGAGAACCATGGTGGTAGACAAAATTGCTACTCATCAAATTCTGGTAAAGAAATTCTTTGATCAAGAGGCCAAAAATCATGATTTCTAGATTGGGGATCAAGTCCTGCTGTGGGACAAAAGAAGAGAACCAAAGAGGATGCATGGAAAGTTTGACTCCATTTATAATTCATCAACACGTTGGTGAAAATAGCTTTCTACTGAAATACCAAGATGGCACACTCTTTTCTCTGCCCCAAAATGGGCAACATCTGAAACACTTCAACTCTTGAAGTATCAGATCATTGCCTTTATATATATGTATATTTGTACAGTTTTAATTCTATTTTGTTTTGTTTATTTTATTTTTTATGCATTTCATTTCTGGGTGGTATGACTCTATAACCCAATGGCATACTTGAAGACACTGGAGATTCTGGATTCTACTCCTTTCAATTCATTTTGCAATTGACAAAAGTTCCCCAACTGGAGCCAATTGTTGTCCTCCAAAAGTAGCAGCATTTTTGGGACAACATTTGAAACTATTTTGGTCTTACAAACCAAAATTATCTCTTCCATTTTTAAAATTTGTCCTAAACATTCAAATTCCTCATTTTCCAAGCTTCTCAAAAAATCTACAGACTTTGCAGGTCAAGTTCAATGGGTTTTACATGTTGATTTATATGGACTGTGTATCTACAGATTCTATAGGCAGGTCCATTTATACAGGTTCAAAGGTTTCTATAGGCAGTTTCAGTCAAAAGAATTGGTTTTCAACACTTGGTCATTTTCCAAGATTGGTTCAGAGCCTCAATTCAATCAAAAATCTCCATCGGCAAGCATCTGAGTACAAAAAGAGACTTGAACCATTGAACCATTGAACCACTTTGGTTCAAAGGTTCAACGGGTTTAAGGTTCAACAAGTTCAATGTCTTTGGCAAGAATTAAACGCTTCATCAAGGTTCAAAGTTCAATCGCTTCAATTGGTTCATCAGCTTCAAGAAGACAGGCCAAATCAAGGTGGCTTGAACCATTGAACCGTTGAACCATTGAACCACTTTGGTTCAAAGGTTCAATGGCGGGTTCAACCAAAGGAATAGTTTAATGGCTCAGTTCAACCAAGTGGTTTAACACTTTATTTTACTCAGTGTCTTTTGGTTCAACTAAATAGTTCACTCAGTCAGTTCATTCTTTCAGTTCATCTTTTGGTTCAACATCTACAGGTTCAATAACATGTTCAAAGACATTTTTCAAAGCTTTGTTTGAACCGTTGAACCAAAACTTGGTTCAACGTCTTGGTTCAATGAATAGGTTCAATAGCAGGTTCATTCAGTCAGTTCATTCGATTGAACTATTGACTTGAACCATTGGCTTGAACCATTTTGGTTCAAAGCCTTGGTTCAACTGATTAGTTCAATGAGATAGTTCAATTGTTGGTTCAAAGGCAAGTTCATAATGTTTGGTTCCAATGTTTAGTTTATCGACTTATTTCATTCATTGAGCCATCGACTTGAACCATTTTTGGTTCAACTAATTGGTTCAATGTTAAATTTCATCCAATGATTCATCGCCAAAGTTTAAAGGGGCGGTTCAATGTAAAAATAAGCTTCCCGAAGGACAAGTGCCCTTGCAGAGGACACTTAATCAATAAAAGCACCCTTCTGAAGGTTCATTTTCAAAGAAGTTCGAAAGCAATTTAAGGCATTTAAAATTGGCTAAGGCATAATTCTCTCATATTTTTGTCTGAAGGAATTCCTTCAGACAAATAGTATGAAAGAAATCAAAGAAGCAAATGCAGGCAAAATCTAAAAACTTGTTCAAAGATTTGGCGAAACAAATAATTATGCAGACTTTTGTCTACAAGAATTTTCCCTAGACTTTTGTCCATGGGAATTTTCCCTAGGGAAATGTCTGTGGTAAACTTTCATGCGAGGAAACATTCATAGGAGAAAGCCTAGGGATTTGTCTGCGGGAACTGCCAAGGCAAAGGGTTGCCGAAGGACCCCGAAGGGTAGGTGCCCTTGCGGGGGACTCTCGGCGGCCAAAGTAAAAGGTTATTCTGACTTGACATAGGTCATTTCTCAAGGCCCAAAAGGGCAAAGTCCAATCTAGAAGAATACAAAGCCAAAATCCAAAATAAGACCAAGGGGTGAGGTGCCCAAAGACGTCAAATTCAAGACAGTGAACTAGCCATTGAGAACACATTGACGGGCATGTAAACGTCTATTTTAAAGTCCATGAAATAGTCGTTGATTCTTTGAATTTATAGACCTGAATGCATTCTCAAAATTCAAGACCAAAACTAGCTGAAAGTGAGGAAAGATAGAATAATGAATGAATCTAAGACTTGATTCAATTAACTAGAAAAGGAGGAACGATGAAGACAAGATCAGACCACCAGGTGGACATTGAAAGTTGCAATCTTTCAATTGCATTTACATTGAGAAGATCAAATGGGTAAAATGCCCCAAAGTTCTAGCCTATCTTCCTAACAGTTCCCAATGCATTATGATGTATTACTATTCCTGAGTCCTTCTTAAAGTGGCTATATAAGGGACTTTCTTTCTTTGTAAATGGATCTCTTCTTTGACAATCTAAATGAAACTCTGCACAAATTGAGAGCATCATTAAGACTTTGTGCTCAGTTTGTTGATCATATTTTTTTATTGGAATAAGAAAATAAGGGACTTTTTCAGACTTTGTGTTGTGATGTCTTTGTTGTTGAGGAAACTATTCTTATGTCTTTTTCCTTGATATATTTTTTGTTCCATTAATTTAACAAGTAGGATTAGTAAAATTAGTCAAAAAGGTGTCCTAAAGAATCAACTGTGGAGAGACTTTGTGCCCCCATAGCTGCCTTTAGTGTGTTTTCTTTTCATTTCTGTGTAAATGATGTTGAAAAGACTTTGTACCCTCATTATCCTTCGTATATTAATCTTGAGCATTTCAGGTGCAAACTTTGTGCTGTGTCTCGATTTGCTGGTTACCATACCTTCAGTTACATTATGCTTTTATTTTTAGGAGTATTCTTGTGACTGGCTGAATAGTTCTTCTGAAAGAAGAGGAGTATTATTTGTCATTCCCTTGAGTTTTTCCTTTGTTTTGTACACATCATCTCTGAAGAAAGAGAGATGGATGTCTTGTCCTACCCATGAGTATTATTTTCTGTTTATACATATATATAGCATATCCACAAGGAACCTCCCCTTGATGAGAGGAGAGAGCAATCTCCTTATGATGTGATAAACTTGCACATTTGGATGACTAATCTTCTTACTTTGGCTAATCAGACCTATTTTGTTTACTAATACGCTGATAAACAAAATATTCAACCAACAAATAACATGGAAAAGATTTTTATGGGTGATAGGCCCAATAATGATGAACAAAAAAATGGTGCCAATTGATTCTCTCTATGTGTTATCACAAGCCTTATTTTTAATGGTGTTTGCTTATAAATATGTGTCTGAGTACCCTAGATGTTTGAAAAAATTGAGTGTTTAAATGTTAAAAAAAGAGCCATAGTATATGAGTACCATTTTATATTTATGCCTTATGATAATTGCCTTAATATAGAGGGGGTCATTGTGGGATGGACCTATAAGTGAAATGTCACTTGGGTCAAAGGTGATTTGTTGCCCTAAGGAAAAATGTCCTACAAGAACCATAAATTGTGAGGGGTCAATATTAATAGGGACCTTTGACTATTGGATAAGGTTATATAGAATATTGTTATGGGTAGTGGGTGTTTGCAGAAGATCCAAGATGGATATTTGAGTTGTGGTTTATTCCAATTGTTTAATAAGGTCATATGGATTTTTGGTTGAGGATGTGGATGATTTTGATTTAGGAGGGGAGCCTTGGACTTGATTATTGTATTTGATATGGAAAGACCTTGGATGACAATCATTGTGTGTCAAGTAGTAACAACAGATTTTCAAGCTTGGTTATGATTAAAAAAAGGTGATGGAGAAGGTCTAAATATAGGGGTCCTATGACATTGATTGGTGTTATTAATATGATGGGAAATGATTTTGATAATTATGACATGGCTGTCTATGATCCTTCCCACAACATTATCATAGTTGTGTTAGACATTGCGATAATCAATGCTATAGGTTCCAAAGTTTTGACCTTGATTTTGATCATTATGTAGTTGATGTTGACTAGCTTGATTGTGTTAATTATTTTAATTGTGCTTTGAAAATGGGTCTTTAGATATGCCCATATTCTAATTAAATGATGAAGCATTTTTATCAAGCTTCATTTATCTACAATCATGTAGGTATTGAATATAATTCTTGAGTTACATACATCTATGTGTTGCATGGACTTTGAATATGTGATTGTCACATTATTAATTATATTTATACCATTTGGGTTTGGGATAAACTTATTCAAAAGGCTAAATGATAGGCTATACAACAATGTTTATATCAACCAAAATTTGAAAGATAAACTCTACTAGTTCTCAAAGAGGGGAAAATGTCCTTCATTGATATTGTGTCTTAGGTGGTAGTATTTGAAGAGTGATTATAGGTGCGTACTAGACATTTTAGACATGCTTTGGTTGAAAAATTTGAACATGCTTAGACTCTATAACTCCATCACCCATAGCATTTTTATTCTTATTGAAAACTCTAGGTTTTTTGGTCTATGATTGGATAGTGGTTATGATTGTCTATAATTATAGTTATCTACTTGGTTGAAGGCCCCTATCTCTACACTTCCATAGTTTTTTATCTTGGGAGATGAGATGGGATTCAATAATAGTGGAAAGGAGGCCCGATCTCAATGAGATTCTTGAGATGATATGTCATCAATTATCTTGGGTGGATGTGGAGAATCCCTAGAGTGTATTTTGATCAACAATTTCTCAACAAGAGCTTGTTCAATCTACATTCCTTTTTTGATGATTTCATCGAATGTATTTATGTAATGTAGTTACAAATGAAAATCTATTTTTAAATTTTGATTGGAAATAAAAGTGGTAGCTAATTATTTTTTAGGGAGAGAATGAGGAAACCTATTGGTCAAGCTTATTCACTATTGTAAAAAGGCTAAAAAGTTTCCCCCCTTTGTTATTTTGAGTTGCAAAGGTATATCATTGTCATTTCATGTTCCATGTTATATGAGAAATGCTTCACAAAATATTCTGACATGTTAGTAAAATTAGTGACCAATCCTTAAGGTAACAAAAGGAACCATTTTAGGGCTTAACTGCACAAGATCCATTAAAATAATCTAAGAATATATATGTAATTGAATGCCACTTCTTGGCATGCCATGAAGAATTATTTAGTGTGTTATCTTGGGTCCCATTTCCATTTATACTTATCAAATTTGGTGATTCAAAATGAAGAGTGAAAGGGAATTATAAAATGATCCTATCAAAAGGATAAAGACATAGTTCCTCAAATTTGAACTTTTTAATTTGGTTTCCTATTTGTAGTCCATGAATAAAATCCTTCATTTCCTTTCACTCTTGAGCATTTGGAGTGTTTTGAGATGAATGCGATGCATGATGATGTGTGGAAAAGGGATGATTAGGAATGACTAATGGATAAGGATTGATGAGCATATTAGACCTAGATTTTGTGGGAATTAATTTCATGTTGGTGGATTTAGTGAGAATAATCACCCTATTGGTGGAAATTTGTTGTTGGTTAGGTGGTATTTGGGTTTTGGTTAAGACTTGATGTTGATTGGGTGAGATTTATTATTCCTGATTGGTGAGGATTTATTATTGATGTTTACTAGATTGAGTGGTATTTAAGGTAAAATCCAAAGTATCAAACATTTGGCTTACATTTTGTAATTTCTCAATCATAACTTGACTAGTATCTTGAGGTGGTGGCTCTAAAAGGGTCTCTTTCCCTTTACCATAAGACTCAAGATTTGGATATGGATTTTGAATAGTATTATGATCTTGATTTTAGTCATGAATATAATAACCTTTGTCTCTCTATTGTGTTATCATATCCTCTTATGGTGCATGGATAAGGTATTGAATTTTTTGGAGCATATCCCACTAAAAACTTAGCACTTAGCTTTAATAATGACAAGAGGATTTCATATTTTCATTTAAAATTTATTGGTCAAATTGGGTTGATCTCAAGTCCATTATGAGTGGATCAGTGTGTGTAATAGATTATGTAATTCTTCTTGGTTTTGGTCAAAATGAAATATGTTTCCACCAAAATCATCATCAAAATTAGAATTATAGTTAGTTCCACTTCACGTGTAATGAGGAATGGTGCTAAAAGTTTGTTTTGCTCTAATTTGAAGTCAAATTTAAGATTTGTATTGACTTCAACTTGAGATTTGATTTGAAACAAAGTTAGTTCTTAAAATTTAGTTTGATGTTAGATGATTCTAACTTTTATGAAATTTAACTCTTTTGGACCAAAATCAAAATTTGTTAACTTGCTTCATTAATTCTTGACATGTATGTTTTTTTGAAATTAATTTGCTTTGATGTCTTAGTTTTTGTTTGATTTTGGAATATTTGGCTTAGTTTTGGTGTAATTATTGAGTTATTTTTTAACCTTTGATTTTAAAATGTTTGACTAGAGGTACACTTGTATGTTTGACTTATTCTTAAAAGTTTGACATAAGTCAACCTTTAACTTTAAATTAACTTTGACATTTGACTATGACTTGACTTTTAACTTTGAATCTTAGTTTGAATTTCAATTCCTAACTTAGGAAAGTTGATTTGATTTGAATTTCAAATGTTAAATTGATTTGACTTGAATTTCAAAGTTTGACTTAATTTGACATTTGACTTTTGAAGGTTGACTTAATTTGACTTGATGTTTGAATTTAAATTTTGGTTTGACTTGAATTTAAAAGTTTGACTTGATTTTACATTTTAATTTTTAATGTTGACTTGAATTTCAAAGTTTGACTTGATTTGATGTGATTAGTTATTTTTGACTTAGATAGTTGATATTTGAATTTTCACGGATTTTACTTGATTTGAAATGCTTAAGGTTTAAAATAAATATGGGTCTTGAAAACAATAAAAAAAGACACATAAATGACAAGCCATATGATTAGTATAAAATATGTGCAACTTAACTAAAAACCCATCGATCTACTCACATAAAGTGGTGACTAGGTTGGTCTCCTAATCCTCACTCTATGTTTGTATGTGGTGAGTAATATTCAGGGATGTTATTTCCCCTATACTGATAGTTTTTAGTGACTGAAGGGTCTCAATATAAGTATAAAAAAGGATTTATAGGTGTGGCCCATATATTTATTATGGTATGATGGGGCCCAAGTCTATGGAAGAGGTTGATTAATAGGATACATGAGAGGGTCTAGTCCCATCATGCCCAATCCATTCATAAGATTTCAGTAGAGTGCCACCAAAAATTCATTCCTTGAAGGGTGGTATATAGGTCCTATGTATCATAATATAAAATCCCCTCACTTCATAATGCATTTAAAACACACAACCACTTAGTGAGTAATGAAAACTCTTTTCTCAATTTATATACCCACCAAAACATCACATTGGTCCTAATACTGGGGGATGAAATATTAGTATCCTAACCCTTGAGTATTGTGATTAGGGATCAAGGTATAAGTTGCACAACTAAAATAAAAGAGAATCATGCTATTTATGATTCTCAAGATCAAAGATGTGATGAAATACCATATGCAATGTTTGTTTGGGTTATACATAATCAATCTAAGCTATTTCTAATTCCTAGGAATTGTTGCACAATGCAAGGAAAGAACATATGTGGTCTTAGATTTCACTACACACACAATCACACGAAAACAAAAAACAAACAAGGTTTTTTTCAATACCCAAATCAAAATGTGTGTTCAATTATTAAGCCCAAAAATAAATATGAGAATTATTTGGTTGATTTAAGACTTTGATGGGTGAAAAATTGTAAGCGATATATTAGGAGTTTGTTTTGTATAGATTTGACAATCATAAAATCCTACACAAACTTTTTAGATTAAAAACTGCCAATGATCCTACTGAAATTAGAATGATTTCACTCAAATATAGAACAATTCTATTACATTGTAGAAAACACAGTTAGTAGACCAAAAATGATTTCACTAAAATTAGAATAATTTCACCAAACTTAAGACATTCCACTACCTTATAAACACGATCTATCATAAAAAAAAAAATGATTTATTTTAAATCTAAATAATTTGCCAAAGATAAGATGATTCTACCAACTTGAAAACATAGAATGTCAAAAAAAAGAAAATATTCCATCAAAATATAAATGATTTCATTGAAACACAAGATGATTCTGCCAACGTGAAAACACACACTATCAAAAAATAATAACTCACTAAAATGTAGTATGATTCTATCAATCTATAAACATAGAGTGTCAAGAAATAGAGATTATTATGTTAAAATCTGAACTATTTCATTAAAACATGGGATGATTCCACTAATCTATAAGACAATTACACCAAGAATCTAGGAACGGAAATTTCAACAATTTTAGATTTTTTTTGAGAAATTTTAGGTAAAAATGTACACAATGTGTTGATAATCAAGCCTAGGAGACTTTAAAGTTGATTGTTGGGTACGAATTGTCCCACTAGGCATGCCCTATTAACACCATGAAATAAATATTGGTATCAGTTAGTATAAATTAAAATGAAATTGAAATATCTAACTAATATAAGCATGTGTCCTTAGATTAAGCAAGACAAAATAAATGCAATTATAATAGGAAAATAACACTTTTTATACATTTTATATCCTCTTGACAATTTTTTGAGCTCAAATATGATGTGGTTACAAATGTGGGTTGAGATGCATAGATAATTTAACAACACCTCCCCTTGAAAATGGATGATTGTATGTGATGAAAAAGATGTGGATTTTAGTTTTTCAAACAATTAGGCAATACTTCATTGCATGAATAAGATTTTTGATAATGGAGGGTGGCCCCTCAATATATAAAGTTTTTGAGTGATTGTGGACCATTGGATAAAGATCTAAATTATTGGATGAGAATGTGTCCTACATCTCATTTAATACTATATGTGGAGTGTGTAGGAATAAGTAAATATACTCATGAAATTTTGGAGTGTGTAAGAGCATGTCATAGACCTTACTTGTGCATTTTTATCCTTGTATTAAATCTACTTTGAGAAGAACACTTTGAATTTGGAATATAATTTTTAAATTTCCAAGTGGGTCCTTTGATGACATCATAAGTTTGAGATGGAATATATGATTTATTGATTTATGGAAAATATTAAATATTCATTTCATAATTTTTAATTATTGATGAGATTTATTATTTAATAGAGATTAATTAACTAATATGATTTTTTTAGGGTTGGATAAAGTCAATTGTTTCTTTTATTCAATAGATTAATTGACTAGATATAATTTCACAAAGTGATAACCTAATTTAGGATGCGATTGACATATTTGTTGAGGTGATACAATGTAAAACTATGATTAAATATATATCATTATGATTTCAAATAAAAATGATGATCAAATTGATGATTTCAAGAATTTGGTAGAAATTAGGGCAAATCTACCCAATAACATGGGAAAGTGATTATGTGAATAGTGGTGACATCAAAGTGGAAGAAATGAGGTTTATACACCAAATGTTTCTTATTATTACTATTTTGAATACAAAATTCCATGAAAATTACTAAAATGCCTATTAGTGTTCATGAAAATGCAAATGTGGATGATAATGACTATGTCTATATGCCTCTTCATGATTATGTTTCTTTCGATAAAAAAAATGCTTATTATGTTAATGTTATAATTCGTAATGACAAACCCTCTATTGATATTAATACATTATTTTTGATCTTATGAATGAATCTAATTTTGAAAACTAGATTGAGAAGTTTCCCAAGGATGTTGATGTTATGATTTATCTTGTTATTGAGAAATGATATTGAAGAATTACGAATAAGAAACCCATAACTAATAATTATCTATAGATATTTTGAATGTTTTATACTATGCTTGTTGGAGGATTTACATCTATATTGAGTGTTGAGGCCTATTTTTTCCCTAATCCCAATCCTTTTATGCCCACACCTAGTGCTACACCTTGTTAGGTTACTCCTAGTATTATTACACAACCTAATTTTTCTTTAGTACCTCCTAATTCTAATCCAATGGATAATATACCATAAAGACATGTTTCTCAATTTTTATTTCTTAGTATTGGATATAGTGAAGCTAACAATAATGCATATATTATTACCAATGCTAATATGATGAAGGAATCCATTCCTACTCATATGTATAAAAATGTTATTCATTCTTCATTTCATACACCTATTAGTGCATCTAAAGATAAAAATAGATTCAAGCTATGAAATTGTAATTCATGCAAATATCTTTGGCATTTAAATATGATGACATATTATATAACCCATTGGATCATGAGGTCCTTATTCACCCTTTTCCTCTTACCTTTTCAATGCTTAAATTTTATTCATAAAGTAGAAAGTGTGACCGTTCACATCAAATTAGATCCTTTTTTTCTTCATGCTTTGGTTTTGTGCACAATGATTTATTTATGACTAAGATTTTTCCTATAAGTCTTAAAGACTATGCATTGGATTGGTCATATACTCTACTTATAAGCACCATGTATTGTTTTAATGACTTGGATGATATATTCCCAGCTCATTTTTTTATAAACTTTAGTCAAAAGGTCATGTTTTCTCAAATATTTCAACTTAAATAAGTACCCAACGAGAATGTTATGGACTATGTAATTAGATACAAAAATATGTTCACAAAAATGTCTCATCAAATCCTTGACAATGAGCTTCAAAGGATTTTCTATAATAGTTTGTGACAACAACACATCTATATTGTAGGAGAAAAATCATGTATGAATATCTCTATGCTTTCTTAATAAAATGATATATTGAATAATTATGATAAATAATATTTAAACAAAAATAATATTTAGTATTAGAGAAGGTTAAAACACTTGTACAAATCGTATGAGAGGAGAGTCGAGAGCTTGCAAGTGAAATATTATTTTGATTGTCAAAGGGTGGCTCCAACTATCTATTTTCCCCTAATATTGATACTTGTTCTTGATAAAATGTTTTAGGTTAGCTGTCATTAATTTTTTAAGTATTTTATTAGAGTGTAGAGAGGTGTGTTTGCAACACAAATGACTTCAAAACTATTATAGGAAGTCTTATTAAAAAAAAAATCTTTTATTTTTCCATTGAGTTTGTAGAACGTTGCAAAGTAACTTGGCTGAGGACATGATATTTATTTTTGTAGGCTTTGTTGGAGCAAAAGTCATAAAAATTATGACAAGGTGAATATGTACCATTAGTTGAAATGGGTCTTAAAAACATAATACCCTATATTTGAAATAGTAGTACCTAATAGTTGTCACAGACTATGTAGTATTTTCTCAAAAAAAATCTTCATAATAGCCAATCACATTCTAAAATGTTAGATTCTCAATAATTAGCTCACAAATATATAATATATTTACACCATGTTCAAGTAATGGACAATACTATTTTTTAATAAATTAAAAAATTTCATTATAAATTAATTCAAATTGTAACATTTTATACTTTTTAACATACCAAATAGAAATGTAAATAAAAAAATATTATACTTTCAAAGAATTAGCGTTAGTGTAGCTTTTAAAAAAATTCATAACAATAATTAATTTCTTAAAAAAATAAAATCATGTGGTAGAGGCACACCTTGGAAGCTAAATCATGACAACCATAAATAAAGGTGTGAAGATATACCCAAAGTTATACTCTATTTGGTTTGATCATTTTAGTGTTTAATAAATGCAATAGTCTCTTGTGGAAAAAAAAGTAGTAATATTTTTTAGTAAGAGACAAATATGGTGGAAAGTCCAAATATATAGATGTTTATTTCCCAAAAGCTCTTAAAGAATCTTCTAGAAGTTATATATCAAATAAGGGCCACATAGCGGTTAGTCCCTTCCTTTGAATTGATTTTGTATTGATAAATTGTTTATGTGTATGTTTGTATGTAAATATACAATGCAAACTTTCTTAATTTAATTAACAATAGTTATTTTGGAAAGGGTCCTTACCTTTATATTGTAAATTGTTTAAAGTAGAGTTTACATGTAAATTTGTAACATAAGGATAGTGCAATAGTTAATAACAGGGAAAAAATAAGGATTGTCATCGTACTTGTATCTAGATATTCCACTTAGCAACTATCCAAGCTAAAGTGATAAGTGTAATATAAATTTTGGCTATATGTTATTTATGAATAAATCTTATTCACAAAAAATTGGTGGAAGGTTTTTAGCTTAGGAAAAATGCTTAGTCAGCTACAAAGATATTAAATTAATTGTATTTTGAAATTTTTAATTAATTTAATATAAAAATAGTTTAATAAATTTTAATTGTTTTAGAATTAAATTAAATAAAAACCAAATTAAAACAAATTAATTAAACTAAATTTAATTTAATAAAATGCAATTGAAAAAATAAAAAATGCTAAAATCAAAATACATGGGACTTATCACTCATCCATGTAGTCTTAAGACCCAATTGAAGACCATGGACCAAATAACGATGATTCAAATGGTTTTGGCACATGTTGGCTTGGTATGCGGGTTGGATATGAAATTGTTAAAGCAAGTGATAAAAGAGATTTAAAATATAATGTACTCAAATCATTTAATATGTTCTATAAAGTGACTATATTTTGACTCTAAAATGAGTAAAATGTCTGAGCACGTTGTAAAATCTAGACTACCTAGTAGGTAGATAGATACACACCTAATATTATTAAACTCTTTCTACTTTATAATTAATAAATAAAAAATAAGCTTTAAATACAAGGGTGTTAATGTTGCCTGTCATGACCACATGGCTAAAGGGATTATATTAACCAAGTTCTTACCATATGCTTTAAAGAATTTTGTTTCCTCAGCTTAAATTTTCAATTAAAGTTATTAAATAAGGGTTTTAAGCTTGTCAAATAGAATATATGCTCTAAATTTTTGAAATAGTTTTAGCTAAATCTGTATTTTTTCATAGATAGTTTCATACCATTATTTGACTATATTACTCCATTCGCTTTGAGTTCAGACCCTTTTAATGCAATTACAAGTATATGGTTGGATATGATCATCTTATCACATTAATACACATTTTTAGTACATGGAGTGATAAAATTTAAATTAATAGATGTAAAGATTTTTTTTTAATAATGATTTGTTATTTATTCAGTTGTCAAGACTAGAAATTGTTTATGATACTAGCATAAGAGTATTCCTAAATAATACCTTAGAGAATATGCCAAGATTTAAAAGGAAAAATTTATGCAAAATTTTATAATTGTTAATGTCATATGCATTTAAACTTTTGCTTCATGCATTGAAGAAAAACTAAGTAAATGAATCCATTAATACCCTACCAAAGAGGCAGGTACTAATAATAGGTATCATTATTTTAAAAAGCATTTTATGCATCCCCTAATTTTATGTGGAAGATGGGAATACATTTTGAGTTAAAAAGGCACAAAGAGCATTTGCAATGTTCCTTGTAAGTTTTTCTTTGCATTTATCTTATTAAAATAGTATAGAACATCTCATTTTCATATGACAATGACATTTAAATGTATAAAAGTGTATTGTGGAGGAAATTAGAACTAACAAAGGAGAGAGGAGAGTACAAAGCACTTATGGTCTCTAGGGTTTTAGGGTTTCTCCTGCCTCTCATCACACTACCAATCTATCTGATCTAAATAAGAGTTATTGACAAAACATTTACTACACTAAGTCAAGCTACCCATTTCCCCCTTGAGTAGTTAGTCACCTTACCCTATATTAAATGGCCACCACCAACCCTCATGCATCATTTGATGCAGGTACCACTGATGGGAACTAGAGTAGCCATGGTGCTAAAACAAGCTCAAAAGTTTGTCCCAAAATTTTACCATGAGGTATTGATTCTAACTCTGATACTCCTCTTCTAGATTTGGTTATGGACCTACAAGAGTTTGATAAAGCTTAAAATTATTTTGAAAATTTTACCCTTCTTAATTATTTTGTGGATTGAGTTCCTTCGAAGAGCCTTTTGACGTAATGGGTTCACAACCATTAGCAAGGCCATGGGGTGAAACTAAAAGGAGTTCAAAATTTCACTAAGGGTTTCTTCCTATTTTATTTCACAAACATTGAACACTATAGATCTATGATTAACCATGGCCCAATGGTTCATTTGCAACACCCTAGTTATTTTTTCCCATTGGACTAGAGACTTTCAAGTCTTTGAATAATTCAAGCTTAAAATCCTAGTTTGGGTAGAGTTTCTAAGCTTACCTCTGCCTCTAGAGAATTTTTTCAACCAACTTATCAATCCTCTAGATTACTTTATCTACCATGAGCAGCCAAAGTTCTATGTATCCTGACCCTAGAGAAGGGTATGTGTTGAAATTGACCTAGCGAAGGATATTAAAGAATCCATTTACATTCAAGTTAGTAACTATTTCTCTCAATGTGTCCTCTACTTTAACCTTTTAAACACTTATTTTAGGTACCAGGATTTGGACCACATGATTATGGAATGTCCCCTAATGGCCCCACCCCTGTGGTCATTCAAGACAAAAGTAGGTTTGAGATAAAACACCCATCTTCTGATGGGTGGACCATAGTTTCCAATAGGAAAAATATTACTAATCGTGGAGATAGTAGGCCTCAACTAGGTGTATCATGTCCCTTATGAGGTTCAAGTTCTTCATCCCCTTATGAAAAATACCTAACATCAACTCAAGTTAAACCCCTACCCCCCATGTCCCAGTTTCCACAAGTTGTAGCTCAGTTTATGTATTCTCCATTCCCATTCCTATGACTCCTTTATCACAACCCCTTTTAGGGGTGAAAGATTTGGATTGATATCTGGGGCTTGTAACCCTCAACCACAAGGCTATCATGTACCACTCACGTAGTTCCTATCCCTCTAAAAATGAGGATTATGTAACAAATAAAAGGCAATCATTTAAGCTATGATATTTTTCCCTTACAAGCTCAGTGTTCAATCAGTTCACAACCCTTCCAGATATTTTTGAGGGAAATGATATGAATTTAGATGTTTCCCAATGATAGTTTATTATTTGAATGTTTAAGGACTCACTGATCTAATGCATAACTATATAGTCAAGTTTAGTTATTTTTTTCTCACCTGAGAATTATTTTCATGCAAGAAGTCAAAATTTGTAGCATTTTGTTTCATTCTATAGCTTGCACTATCTGACCTGCAGTCCTCTATTAGGCCACCTATCATGAGTCTAGACAGGGGTGATTTTTCACCTTGATGGTACCCAAATTATCTCAAAATATCATTTCTTGGGGTTTTAACCTGACCCATGGGGTGGTCTAGACTCTTTTTTACTTTAATAATTTCTTAATTGGCCTTGTTAATATATATGCATCTAATGATGTTGTGGAGTGCACCCTACTCTAGAGATGGTTAGTTGATTCTATATTAGATGTGCATTAGATTATATGTGGTGACTTTAATATGATTGAATCTATGGAAGACAAAGAAGGTCACCTTCCCATGAGATGGTGTGTAGGAGAATGAGAAGCATAGTTTTACATGTGTAATAAACATGGGGTCTTCGACCTAAATCATCATAGATAAGACAATTATAATTCCCTGTGGTTCACCTAGTTCAATTTCTATTAGGGAGAATATTAGGTCCTTGAATGCCTTGATCATTCCCTCCCTGCTGAGAAAGACTTTTTATTCTATACTCTTTTTAATGGATGACCTATGTCCTTCATTCCAAATCTTTATTGTCTAACCACCACCCCATCTAATTTTACATGCATTGGACTTACCCTTAGTTTAAACCTAAAATCTCCTAGTTCTACCTCAACACTGCCCATCTTAAGCATGAGAGGACTATGGATCATATCACCTAGATTTAGAATTTGTTCCCTAGGCCCATAGGGGACATTGGTTGGATTGAATGATGGTCTGATGCTATAAATTTCACCATTGCCTTCTTACATATCTATGGGAAATAAGAAGCTATTTTAAGGTAGCACATTTAGAATGCTACAAACCATGAATACCTTAGGGTCTCACAATAGTTAAAAGCTACACCTTTAAACTCTCATTTATAGACTTAGGCTGCCATGTGGAAGCACAAGTTTCAAGTTGCAGAGGCTTACAAGGCCATAGGAGCACAACTCAAAGTAAGGATACATTGGTTTAAGGTAGGAAACAAAGTAAAAAAGGAATGTTTTGCTCTCCTTTGATCAAGACAAGCTGAAGACAAAGTCAAAACCATTAAAAGTGATTTAGATTGGCTTACCAGATTTTTAGATATCCTCCAAGCCTTTGTCCATCATTATCATGTTGTATTTGTGGCACAACCTTGATCACCTGCTTGTGAGGATGACCTCTCCCAATGCCTAATGTGGTCCCTTACAAGCTCTCGAATGCTTAGAGAGTTGCTTATCATCACCCTCTAAGTATCAATGATCTTAAGTAAGATGTTATGTAGATAGATTTTAATAAACCCTTAGGAATTGATGGCTTACCCTATGAATTATATCAAACCCTGTGGGACATGGTTGAATTTGATCTCCATGGAGTTTATTCTGAAGTGGTCATGACCAATTCCTTAGGCCACCTCGTCAATCAGGGTAACATCAAATTCATCCCCAAGGCAGGGGATCCTGAGGTAATTACCAACTAGAGATGCATCACTTTGTTGCATGTGCCCTAAAAAATCATATCTAAAGCATAAGCTTTCAAAATTAAGCACTTACTTCCCTTAATTATGCAAAGTGATCAAACTAGGTTCAATCAACATTCGATATATTTTGGATAAAATTATTGTTATTTGGGAGGGTATGGAATGGGCTAGAATTTCTAACCAAAAGGCCTTGTTCATCAAGATTGACTTTGAGAAAGCCTATGACTATATTGAGTGGCCTTTTATTATTGATATATTACAGGCACTGGGGTTTGGCCCTGAGTTTTTTCATAGTATCAATATTTTTTTCAGGATGTTAGGGCCTACATCACTATCAATGACTCTTAGTCTCAACTTTTTGAGTTCCAAAAGTCCATCATATAGGGTTTCCCCTAGCCCCTTTGCTTTATGTGTTGGATGTTGAAGGTTTTATCTATATTTTATCTAATTATGCTTATAATGGGCTGGTTAAATGGATCTATCTACCTAATCATGACCACTATTTAATCAATGGGCACTTTTCTAATGACTTATTTCTCACCCTATAGGAGGATGAAAGCTCTGTCAAGCATGCCATAGAATGTTTAGATATTTTTTCCCTTTCCTCTGAGTCATCTACCTAGTGGCATAAGACCCAATGCTACTACCAATCCTTTTTTCCCAAAACTCCTTGGCTAGAGGGATATATGTGGCAATGGATCCTTCCAAGGGTCTAGTTTAAATTTCAAGCATTATTTTTTATTTCATATCCTCTCATGTAGAGTTGTGGTCCTATGTGGTCCAAAGAGTGGAGAAAAAATCTCTTTCTAGATCACTAAGCCTTTGACCTTGGCCAAATTTTTTTTAAAGTGCTCACTACTACTCATGTTTAATACTTTTCTTATTGGGAACTTTAAAATGCCTCCTATGTGAAGCTTGAGAAGTTGTTGTGAGATTTTTTATGGCCCAAATCTGAAGCTCACCAGTGATTTCATCAAGTCTCATGGGCCATATGTTTCCATCTTAAAGAAGCTAGTGGGTTGGGGATAATTGACACAAAGATTTAAGGGACTACTATTGGTGCTAAATAGACAATCTAAATCTTGGAGGGTAATTAAGCCTATAAAATTTTAATATGGCACTTCATTTCTCAAGGATGCCCTCTTGGCAGAAAATCCTGACAAGGCATAAGATTTCACTATGCACTTATTTCTCCAGTGTATGTCAAATTAGGGGCATGTTTGTCATGTAGAGAATTTGGAAGGCCTTGGAAATGCTCAAACTTCACCTTATTTGGGTGGGGAAGGGGTTTAGAATGGTATTTATCTAAACCCCCAATCATTATGGTGGTCTCCTTAGCTAATCTTCCACAATGTCCCCTTTGCCATAGTCCCCTAGATCAAAAGCTTAAGGTTATTTAAGAAGGGTATTCTCACAATTAGTGATCTATTCTATAAGATATATAGGGATTGGATTATTTGGACTATGTTAAAGGCTAAATTCTAGCTTAACAAGGAAGATGTAAAATCCATTTTTGAATTACAGAGTTCCATACCTGATGAGTAATTACATAAGATTGAAGTTTCCTCTCTTATGCCATGGTATAAGGACTGGTCTTATCCTACAACCATACCATTCTATCATTATTATCCCCTCAACATATTGACATAAAGGCTCTTAATCATTAATGTTCTCTCTAATCCCTTCATCGAATTTGGGTATGAGATTTAATAACATTTGGGTGGCTTCTATTGAACCCAAAAAGGCTTACTTTATTTTGTGTATTTTTTACTAGGGTTTGCCCATTGGAAATAATCTCAAGCATATGGGGGTTCTTAATCCCACTTTCTTGGCTTGTAAATTCCCAAATACCATAAAACACCTCTTTTAGTTTTTCCCACATGCTCAGTTAGTTTGGAGATGGATTCATACCCTTTTAAAACCCTTCAAGCCTGAGATGTTCACATGCAAAATTGATCTCCTAGTAGACTCTGCCTTATTACCTACAAGATACAACAAATATGGTAGATTTTCCATACTAATGTTATATTTTAAATTTGTAAATCTAGAAATCAAGCATGTGTTAATATTGATATTATGTAAAAAAAAAATCTATAACTAATAAAGTTACTATGATTGCTAACATTACCCTCTAGATTCAAAGTCAAACAAACAAGTTCTAGATAGAGATTCATCATCTACAAGTTCTCTTTGACCACTAGGGGAATTCTCCTTGTGAAGTTAGCTATGAGACCCCTGATCCCCTACCTCACCACTCTCCTCATAGGGGTCATGAGCATGGGGGGAGGAATCACCACTCTCGTATCCAAACGTCTCAAAGTTGGAGGATATCCTCTCCTCACTCTCATTAGACATATTCTATTAAAGGATTTGATAGAGGTAAAGACAATGATGGTGGGGGGTGGAGACCCCCTCCATAAGACAATTTCTTGTGTCTAGAGCTAACCATCTCTCCCTCTTGCCAGGATTTTTAGAATGATGATGATACTAACCAACAAGATTATGGTTGGGACCCCCTCCTTGTGGATGAAGATTCCTTAACTCAATATGGATGAGGAGGGAAGCCTCAGGACCCTCTACCTCTACCTCCTCCTCTAGGCACTATGTTTGTAGCTACTACTTAGTTTGTTCCTTGATGTTTGTGTTTTTTTATTATCTTTTTTTGGTTAAGATGTACTTGAGTTAATTTAATTATGGTTATTAACTGCCTGTGGCCAATTATTTTGGACTTTGGTTTTTCATGAGGCTTTTTTTAGCTCAGTTTGGTATTTGGGGTGTGACTTTTCAACCCATTTTTTTATGACTAGAGTTGTACTATTAGTTTTTCTTTTAAATTAATAGAAAAGTGATTTTAAATTAAAAAAGGGTATAAAAGTATTGATAGATTTGAAAGTACTGATAATTAAAACATACATTTTTATCAGTGATGGAATTTTTGGCTAATTTCAGTGTCAACTTTAGAAATGTTTGGTTCTATATTATTATTTATAGAGATTGTAGGCATCTATTTAACAAAAGAATACAAATAGATATACAAAAATACACCCATACACATTTAAAATTAAAGCCTTCTTACCTTATATTTGAGCTACCAATAAATATTTATAAACAAGGAGGAGAAATATAGGAAAGGGAAATGGAAAAATAAAATGAAGATGCCAGAATAAAGAAATTAAAGATGTAAAATCAATAAGAAAAAGATCAAAAATTATTGAACCCTTCACCCATTCCTAGGCCTTTTCACTATTCCCACTTCTAATTTTTTATATTGCTAGATTTACCAAGGGAATAGAAAAAGATAAAAGATAAAGATAAATAAGATGACATAATGAAGAAAATTCTTTTCCTAGAAAATAATAATGATAAGAATAAGAAGAACAACAATAGTAAGAATTTTAGTGCGGGTTGTCATAGTTTTCATTTATTGGTGGAGAAAGATCAGGAGAGAGTGTAGTAGAGTGAACTAGTATTGTGTAAGTATGGTAAAAACCAAGTCAAAATTTAGTAAGGTATTACTTGCCTTATATTTTTTCCTCACCTTCTGGTAGATTATGAAGCTCACAGCCTTGGGAGTCGTCATCAAAGGCTCAATAGCCTGATTGATGAGTCTATTACTTTGTGGGATGGGAACTCACCTCTCCCCAACTTATTCTCAGCTAAAAGGATTAAATAATTTTCTCTCTTTCAAGGTAGTTGAGAAGTCTATGTGACAAAGGAATCAGATCAACCTACTATGTCATGGCAAATACCTGATGAGATATCTGATCAGACTAAAATTGAATACCTAGGGAAAAAATTGTTTAGAGAAAAGGAATGGAAATAAAATATTCTTTAATGAAGAAATGTCCTATTATATTATTGATGAAATCTAGAACACTATGATCTGGTTGAAAACATTGGATTTTGAAGAATCATTCTTTCTTAAACGTCATAAAGAATTGTTCCCATGTCTTTTTACTAGTGGGTTAATGGAATTGTCAGAAGTGTTAGATTATTTAATACTTGAAAACCATAGAAAGAATTAAATATAAAATAATAATCCCCAAGCCTTCCTCCATAAAAATTCATCAATTTGGGAGAAAAACTATTAAAAGGTCTAAATTTAGTGGGGTTGTTGCTCTAAACCAAGAACCAAGTCCACTGGCTTATTCCAACATTGTTCAACTTTAATTCAAAACTTATATAGTTCACCACGCCATTGAGATAATGGATTTATACCAACATAAATTACATATTATTCTAGGAATTACATCTCATATGTGACCATCTTGCTTTTATGATGAGAGTGTGGCTGTAAATTTTACTAAGTTGGGTGGAGAAAATGATGACAAAAAATGAGATAGAATATAGAGTAGTGAGGTGTGATATATATATATATATATATATATATATATATATAGGTGGAGACACAAAATCCACCATGGAAGGTGCATATTTTTTTCACCTTAACCCTTACCTTTTGAATGAGGGAGAAACACAAGGAAATGTAGAGTTTAACTCTAACCCCATTAAGGTAAGTATTACATTTGATGCAAGCCAAGGAAAATGTCACACCTAGCTTTCTGTTGCCCATGTTTTGTACACTTTGAAATTGGATTTTAATACCATGGATGAGTATAAGAATCTTATCACATTCATTTCATTCATATTGAAGAATAGATATGGGTCATTAAAATCTTACAACCCCAAGAATAAGGTGTGATCGTTTGTGGCTTCTTGGAGTCAGTCTACTTCTATGTAGACAATGGGTTTCTAGCTATTATGTATGAACTAATATTTAACAATTAAATTATGAGTATATGGTCGGATACGACCATCTTATCACATTAAATACATATGGCAAAGTTTTTTTTTTATAATTATTTGTTATTTATTTAAATGTCAAGGTTAGTAATTGTTTATGATGTCAACATAACAATATTCATAAATAACATCTTAGAGAATGTGTATATATTTAAATGAAAAACTTTATACAAAAATTTATAATTGTTAATATCATATGCATTTGAATTTTTTTGATTGGTTGAAGCAAAACTAAGTATTTGAAAAGTGAATCTATTAGTACCCTAACAAGGTAGGGACTAATAAAGTTTGTAATGGCATATTTGTAAAGCTACACTCTTTTTTTTTGGGTTAATAATAATTTGTTAGTCAATAATTTGGCTAAAATTTTGTTACATAGGTTTTTAAATAAATGCAAGTCATTATTAGTGAATGTCTTTTTTATTTTGATAGCTTTATAATTATGGTCATATTTAATATTTTTTCTATTTAGATAGTCTATAATTAATAAGGTGCCATGCGCCAAGTATCTATGGAGTTTCAAATAGAATTACATTTGTTTTAAATAAAAATAAGCAAGTCTTGTTTGTTAGAATATGTATTCTTAGAACCATGCAGTATGGAGCATAAATATTGTAAACCATAATGAATATGAAATTAGTAGTTTGTTTATGAAAATAAGTTTATTAAGTTTATCTATTTATGATTCCAAAATTTAGGAGTTTGAATTTTATATCTAAAAATAGATAATTTGCTAATATATTTTACAAAAAACATTTTAAAATCTCTATATCCACGAATGGCCATAATCTAAGAAAAGGTAATGCATAACAAAGACTAGTTTCATTATAATAAGTCACTAGCCATAATTATACAACAGAGACTAATTTCATTATAACTACAATACAGTTTGTATAGTAAATAACATAAGTTCATTATGTAACTTACATATAATTATCTAATTATGATTACTTTATCTCTTGCCAATCCTATTCACATTGATGATCCATTTGAGTGCTTTAGACTCAACTTCTAATATGTCAAAAACAAAATTAAATATATACAAGACAAACATTATAAGTTTTTTTTTTTTTTTTAAGGATAAGTATTGAAGGTTTTGACATATGGAGGAAGTTAAAATCAGCTTTGGTTTACTATGAAATTAAAGTATCTATGTATCAACCAATCTATCCCACAATTACTAGATGTTAATATAGTAGTATTGAAAGTGTGATTGTTGACAAAAATTGTACTGAATAACTTCAATTTATATTACATATGCTTTATGGTTGTCCTTTGTGAATACTTACAATAAAAACAAATATAAACACGTGAAAAATGAATTCCTAAGAAGAGTTATTGTGCCACATTTTTTGGCATGAATGGATAAGGATTTGAGCTCAGTTAAATATACACATTTAGTGAATTGGACTCTAACTAGCACTTCTAACTATTTTTTATGAAACTCTCAAAAAATGTCTAAAATTGAAAAAATAATAAATATAGGACATAAATAAATTAAATAACGTTCCTAAACTAATAAAACACTAATAAACCATATTCTAATATCAACAATCAAGTGATGACATTGGAAACATACTCAGCATTCCTCCTTTTGATGCAAAGAATATAAATACCCTATCATTTCATTAAGTCTTACACGAATCTTCTTCAAAAATATCTTAGTGAAAATATTAGTAAATTAATATTTACTTCTCAAATACTCAATAAAAAAAGCTTATCATTGACCAAGTTTATCTTAAAATGACATTTTAGTTCAATATGTTTGGTTTTAGCATGGAAAATTTGATTCTTGGATAATTATATTGCCCCATTGTTATCATTAAAAATATGTGTTAGCTCAAGTTGACCATTTTTAAAATTATCTAAGAGTATTCTCAACCATAATACTCATGTGCAAGCTAATGTAAGGGTTGTACATTCATATTCTATAGAAGTTAATGCAATTGTATCTTGTTTCTTTGAAGGTTTTTAATCAGCCCACTTCTCAATGTGAATTAGTAACTTGAATTTGACTTTTTGTCATCAAGAGATCTTCCCCAATATAAATATATGTATCCAATTAAACAAAATGAATTTATGGTATGATTTATCTACTATTATTATAAGTACCTTTTAAATATTTAAAAATTCTCTTCATTGCTTGTAAATGTTTGAGTGATGGTTTGACCATAAATATAAAAACTAATATAACACCATAATTGATATTAGGTCTTGTCATAGTCAGATACATCAAACCTTAAACCATACTTATAAAATTATTTTTATCAGCTGAAAGACTTATATCCTCTCTCATTAACTTTTCTCCATATACAATTGGAGTGTCCATGGACTTAGAATCTTGAAGATTGTACTTATTTAACATGTCTTGGGCATATTTGGCTTTACAAATGAATACTATTTATTTCTTTTGATGGATTTTAGTACCAATAAATTAATTTATAAGTTCAATATTATTCATCTCAAATTATAATTTCATAGTTTCCTTGAAGCTAGTCAACTTCTCCATATAGCTACCTATAAAAATCAAGTCATCTACATAAAGACAAACATATAAAACATTAGAACCCAATTCTTGTATGTAAATATTTGGTTCATTTTTACTTATTATAAATCCTTGATCCAATAAATAGCTATCAATTCTTGAGTACCAAGATTTTGGAGCTTGCTTCAGCCCATAAATAGCCTTTGCTTATATACATAAAACTATTTACCCTTTACTTCAAAACCTTGTGGCTACTCCACATATACTTATTCAATCACTCCATTTAGGAATACGCTTTTGACATGTATTTGATGGATTATTTATGAATAGATAAAAAAATTATTATTATTATTATAGTATATTGATGTGACATGGGTGCATAACTTTCCTCATAATCAATCCCACATGTTTGTGCAAACTCTTTTACAACTACTCTAGCTAATAGCTTGTTAATTATACCATCACTCTTTAATTTGGTTTTATAGACACACTTGGTTCCAATGACATATTTATAAAATGGAGGATAAAAAATATTTAGTGTATAATTCTTTTAAATTTAATACATCTCAAATTTCATAACATCAACTCATTCTTTCTTTTGACTAACTTCTGCATAACTTCTAGGTTCACTAGCCACACATGATAATGAAACATAAAATTTTCATCATATGTAACATCATAAAAATTACCTTCCTAATGTTGAATCCTTTTTATCCTCCTCTCATAGTTTTGATGTAATTTTTTTTCTGGATGTGGATTCAACAACAACTTGTGATTGCTTGGAGTTGATGAATATGGATGACTAGTCTCTTAAGAAGAGCTAGTATTGTTTCTTATTAAACTAAAATCATGTGAAATACTTTGTAAGCATTTAAAATCAACTTAAATAGGTTTACCTCTTCACCTATGACATATTTATCTATATTATTAAAATTAGCATACACTTCATTTTCAAAAAAATTACAATCCCTAGAAATAATTGTGGATTTACTAGTACAATTAGAAAATGTGTATGCTTTGATTTCATCACTATATCATGCAAAATTTTGATCAATACTCTTATGATATATATTGGATAAAAATAAATATACTTTATTTCACCCTTACCTTAACTTGTGGTGATTCATACTACCCTTTCCTCAAATTTAAATGGACTTTCCATCTCCCAATTGCACTTAGATTTTGAAGGAGTCATTTAACTTGTTGAAACCGTATTTGTGACTTGTCATGTGATTTGAGAAACCTAAATCAAGAGATAAAAAATTATTTCATTTTATAATACCATAATACATGTGAGAAAATAATTTGAGTGCTCTTTCTCCTCACTTTGTTCAACTTGGCATGCCTTATTTTCACTCTCTTTATTAGTTTGATTCTTAGCTGCCAATATATTTAAATATTTCATAAAAGGTCATGGTTTTTAATAATAATGAAAATGTAGGGTTATTTTTCTTTTACTTGTTCATTTAGCTTCAAATATTCATTTTTAATTTAATTTTTTTGAACTCTCTTGATATTGATTTTGATTTCTCTTTGGTCTTTGAAGCTCTTGACTTAGTTTCAAGTCCCTGTTCTTGATATTTTGTATAAATCCCTATTCTTGATCTTCTTTATAAAATATTTATTCATGTCCTTACACTCCTCAAGAGTGATCACAATATGAAACCATATTTGATTTGAATATCTCAAAAATTGACTTACTATGAACCTATATTCTATGGTTTCTCCATACACCCTCATTATATGCACTAAGTCATTTATCCTTATGAAATAATATTCTCCAACTCATTCATTATTTATCATTCTCAAATTTTCAAAATTCATTTTAACAGTTTGGAGTTTTGGTTCTCTTACCTTAATAGATACTTGATATAAATTTTACAAGGTATTCCATACCTCATAGACATTTTTGCATCTAACAATTGTTTTGATAGATGCTTGGGTCTATGGAAATTTAAATATAGAAAAAATCTTGTGTATTCACCTTTACTTCATCATTTTTTATTATTTTTGATCTTGAGTCAAAGTATTACAATATGTAGGTGGTGTGTACCCATGGACAACATTCTCCCAAACTTCCTTCCAAGCAAGTATTCTATTTAAGTGATCTCTCTAATATTTAAAGTTATCATTTTTTAAAATGAGAATAGAATCAAAATTCATAGAACTCATGATTCTCCTAATATTGACTTGAAGCCCTTTTGAACCAATATTGAACGAGGATATGATACCGAATGAAGGTTTTTATGTATATAGGGAGTGCAAATAATCTTTGATTTAATCTTAAATTAAATTTTTACATCAACCAATCTATCTTAGAATTAATTGTTTTTAATATAGTATGTTTTAAGTGTGATCATTTACAAAAGTTATACCAAATAATTAAAAAGTATAATGCATGTGCTTGTTGGTTTTCTTTTGTGAATACATGTAATAAAATTAGAGCTGAACACATGAAAAAGCTATTCCCAATAAGAACTATAATGTTACACTTATTTGGGATGAATTAATAAGGATTCAAGCTCAGTTAAGTACACATTTAATGCACTGGATTCTAATCGACACTTTTAGATATTTTTAGGAAGTTATCAAAAAGTATCTAAAATTAAAAAATAATAAATCTAAGACATATCTAAATTAAATAACTATCATAAATTAATAAAACACTAATAAACCGTATTCTAGCATTAACAATTGAGTGCTGACATTGGTATCATACTCAATAATTATAAATAAAACATTAGATAGTGTATATTATAAAGTAAAAATCTTGGAAGTTTTTAATAGAAACAAGTAACTTAAGGCATATTATTTTAAAATTTAAACAAAGAAAGTTAGGGATCCTATGGAACTAAGAGAGATAGAATAACCTTTTTGGTGAATAAACACAAAAGGAAAGAATTATGATATTAAAATGTAATAAGAAGCTTAATTAGGGTTAACAACACCACTTTTGTATGAGTGTAGTGGATACATTTTCAATACAATAGGAATAATTATGGGAGGTTGATAATTAATTCCACATTTGAACCCAATGGAGTACCATTTGATGAATTAGATTGTCCTCTTAGTCTTAGTGGTGGAAACTAAGACATTCACATACTTAGGTACCATGACCTTTTATAAGGTTTGTGTTATATCTAAATCTGGTCTCTTTGTATTCCTATCCATCTAATTGTTTAATATTTTGAATTATAATTAATAACCATGTTTATTATTTAACCTAAAATTTTTAATGCTTCCTATTTTGAATTATGATGAGTTTAGTTTATTCTAATTCATAAGTAGGTCTCACCTTTATCCCTCCCATTCATTTTTTTTAATTTAATGTATGTTCAATTGAAGGTTTTATTAATCTACAACCATTTTGTTTTTTTATATGTTGAGAATGTTGAATAAATTTTCTATTATATCTTAATCTGAATCTTCATATTCCTAATCATTTAATTATTTTTTTCTCTAAATTATGTTGACTTGGATTTTTATTAATCTATATCCATCTTTTTTCTTTTACCTACACATTTTTTATTCTTATTTTGGTTTTATAATAAATTTAGTTTCTCTTCTTTATCCTTCTCATTCAATTATTTTTATTTGGTTTATACGAAATTGGGATTTTTCTTGATTCATTATCACCTCTTTTTGTTTTACCTACCTATCAAAATATCTTCTATTTTGATCTATGTTGACTTTATTTTGTTTCAAATCATAACCGAGGTACTTATTTATCATAGTCATAAAATTCAGTTCTATTTTGACTTGTGTGAAATTGGGTTTTATAAATTCATAATAAGGTTTATTGTTTATTCTACCCATTTAGTTACTTTATATTTTTATCACATTTGTTGATTGGA
This sequence comes from Torreya grandis, assembly GCA_037957365.1. Classification (NCBI taxonomy): domain Eukaryota; kingdom Viridiplantae; phylum Streptophyta; class Pinopsida; order Cupressales; family Taxaceae; genus Torreya; species Torreya grandis. Next base: position 3,715,123 of record JARHVA010000610.1, on the reverse strand, counting down.
GTGTGGTAATTCCATAATTGGAGTGTGCAAGTTGATATTTGTATTACCTAATAAGTGTTGAAAAGAGGAGGGTTGAAAGAGGATAGTATTACGGTGTTTATGTATGATGATGTAATAGATAAAAGATAAATCCCCAAGAGAGAATATTATCATCCATAATCCTCAATGATTCAATATTTATCTAAGTGTTCCGAACATCACCATAATATTCATCTTAATAATTACATAAGTGCTTATGTCAAGAATATTTGTTAATACAACCCCATTATGAGTTAATAAAGTGAGAAAAGATTCCATACTGCTTGGTACAATTAAAAATATGTTATTGTAGTTATGTCTTATTGGTCTTGTTGGTATGTGGGGATAGTAGAGGTGGAATTTTTCATACTGGAGATTTTTTTTTAATAATTATTCTCAGTTTGGGTACCTTAAAACTTAATGAAGTGATAACATCTGGTTATCAATCATCTAAATTTAAATGGATTAACTTTTGGTTGTTTCTTCAAATTGAATTAAGCTTTCTCATGTTGTGTAAGAGTACATAGGTGAATAGGAATTGTTTTGGGAACTTACAGGATATGAAGAGGAGAATGCAAGACCAGCTGGACGGCATAACTAGGCATATAAGAGATTATGGCCTCTCGGAGGACCTTCGCCTGGAGGAATCTAGAGCTGCAAAAGAACTGGCTGAGTGGGAGCTTCGAGAGGAGATTTTTTGGAAGCAGAAGGCACGCATTGAGTGGCTTCAAGAGGGAGATAGAAATACGGCCTTTTTCCACAGATCTGTTCAAGGAAGAAGAAATGGAAACTTTATTACCTCTCTTGTTGCACAGGACGGGACGCACCTTTCTTCCTCTCAGGATATTAGAAGAGAAGCGGTTCGATACTTCTCTGAGCTCTTTGCTAGTGAACCACTGCGGGATGAAAGGGCAGAAAATGAGGTGTTGTCCTGCATTCCGTCCTTGGTGGATGACAGAACGAATGAAGGTCTTATGAGGCCAGTCAGAGTGGAGGAAGTGGAGGAAGCTTTGTTCAGCATGAAGAGAGGCAAGGCCCCTGGACCTGATGGATTTCCTGCTGATTTTTTTCAAGAATACTGGGATATAATTAAGCAAGATTTATTGAGTGTCATACAGGAATCCTATTCAAGCAAGGAAATGCTTAGAGCTTTGAATGCTACTTTCTTGGTGCTAATCCCGAAGAAGGAGCAGGCAAATAAGCTTGAGATGTTCAGGCCAATTGCGCTTTGCAATGTAGTGTATAAAATAATTACTAAGCTTATAGCGCAAAGACTGAAAGTACTCCTTCCCAATCTTATTTCTGAGGAGCAAGGAGGTTTTGTTGCTGGCAGACAAATTTTAGATGGAGTGGTGATAACTTCTGAAGCTATCCACTCTATGAGTATTTCACAAGAGAGAGCGATGTTTATTAAGCTTGATCTTGCGAAAGCCTATGACAGAGTTAGCTGGAGATTTTTACGAAAAATTTTGGAGGCCTTTGGTTTCAAGCAAAACTGGATTAGCTGGGTGTTCAGTTGTGTTGCCACGCCTTCCTTCTCTGTCCTTGTTAATGGTGAGCCTACAGAACTGTTTAGAGCCGACAGAGGTCTCCGTCAAGGATATCCTCTCTCCCCTTATCTGTTTATTATCATGGCCGAAGGGTTTGGGCGGCTCTTCAGGAGTCGAGTCTCCCAGAACCTGATACAGGGTTGGAGATGGGAAGGGGAGCTTGCCACCCTGTCCCATCTACAATTCGTTGATGACACTATCTTGGTAGGTAAAGCTCAGATAAAGGAGGCGGAAGCTTTCCGAGCTACTCTGGATAACTATCTGGCGGCTTCTGGATAGCGGATTAATGAGCAGAAATCTTCTATTGTCTTCTTTAACACCCCTGAGTCTATTCAGAGGAGGATTGCTGCTACTCTCCGATTTCATATTCACACATTACCGGTGGTTTATTTAGGGGTTCCTATAGTGGTGGGACGACAGCCAAGGCTATTTTGGCAAAATATTCTGGATAAACTGAGATAGAAGGTAAGCCATTGGACTTATAGATGGCTTTCTACTGCAGGAAGAGTTACTTTGCTTCAATCTGTTATCCAAGCTCTGCCTATATACCGCTGCATGGTTCAAAGTGCACCGGTCTATTTTTTAAAGGAGTACGATGCGCTCTCTAGGAGGTTCTTGTGGAGTGGCAATTTTTAGAATTCCAAGTGGAGTCTCATCAACTGGGACACGGTTTGCAATCCAAAGAAAGAAGGCGGCCTGGGCCTGTGGTCGGCCATATTAGCTAACCAAGCACTTGCGGCCAAACTCTACTGGCGGTGGTGCACGCACTTTTCTTCCTGGTGGGCCCGAATCTTGACTGCCAAATATCTTCTGGGCATTAATCTTCATGACATAGCTAGAATTCCTGTTGAGGGGAAAGGATCGATGATTTGGAGTACCCTCAAGCTTGGAGCGCATTTGGTTAAAAACGGTCTTTTTTGGGTTTGTAACAGTGGTTCAGAGGCCTTATTCTGGGAAGACTCCTGGGATGGTGAGCCACCTTTGCTTCACTCACATCCTCACCTGCATTCTCTTGCGAACTCCTTTCAGGCTGTTGGGTGGAATACCGTGTTATACTACAAGGAGCCTTATAATATGGGAACGAGCATTGGATACAGGTGGAAACATTCCTCTGATTGGCTGCCTGGAGGATCGGATGAGGAGAGAATAGTCTTATCTCAAATTTTGGAGACCAGAAGGTGTAGTGTGTTGCAAGACCCTGATACTCTTGCTTGGAGTGGTGATGTTACGGGACAGTATTCTGTGGCTGCAGGATACAGGAACCTGATTGAGCAAACGAGGGAGGCTGGTCAGTTTTAGTGGGGTAAGTATATTTGGAATCGATGGGCTTGGCCCAAATGCAATTTTTTTCTTTGGTTGCTCACACACAAGAGATGTCTCACCTGGGACAATCTCCAGAGGAGGGGCTTTTAGGGCCCTTCTATGTGCTCTTTGTGTTATAACAGTGAGGAAACTGGAGTCCATCTCTTTTTCCAATGCTCTTTTGCTATTCAAGTCTGGCACCTGTGGTGGAGGGCGTGGAATGTTCCTTGCAGGCACGTTTCCAATCTCAATTAGTTCTGGTCTAGGTTGGGTGAAGTTCCAATTAAAAACACCCTGTTTCAGAATGCCTGGGCGGTGGGCCACTCCTTCATTCTGTGGCACCTGTGGCTTGAAAGGAACCGACGTATCTTCAGGGGAGAGAGGCTGGAGTTGAGTCTATTGTGGCTCAAAATTACCAACGCACTCCAAGAGACCTTTTCAGCTAGAGGCACGATGGCTTCTGATGATGTTATTGGAGCGGAGACTGTTTTGACACGCCTGGGAGTTAGTTTAACCGCTGCTAGAAAGATTTTGGATGGCAGTAGCTTGGCGAATGGGAGGAAGAGACAGGTTCGGCCTGTCAATAGAGCTGGCAGCTGGATGCCACCTGTGGTTGGGGTGGTTAAAATAAATACTGATGGATCCTCTCACGGCAACCCAGGTTTGGCTGGAATTGGAGGAATTGGGCGTGATTGCCCAGGTAACATTCAATTTGTATTCTCCATTTACAGAGGCTGTCATACGAATAATCAGATGGAGGCCGAAGCTATTCTGGAGGCTGTGAAAATTTGTTGTGTTTACAGTCATCTCAATGTCATTTGTGAGTTGGATTCTCAAGTTATAATTAATCTGTTAAATAAGGATAATCATGATAGGATTGAGTGGAATTTAAGAGTCATTATTCAACAGATTAGGCAATTTAGTCAGTCCTTAAAGTCGATTTCCTTTCAACACATCCCACGGGAGTGGAATGGTGTGGCAGACATGCTGGCCAAGTGGGCCTCAGAGAATGGGACTTCTTGGAATATCACGGAGATGAATAGGCTTCCCGCAAATATGTGTCATGAGCTGGTCCAAATGGTGGATCAGGAGAAAATCTTGTAATTGTTTTCTTCTTTGGTTCTTAATAAATCTTTACCCCCTTTTGAGTCAAAAAAAGAGTACATAGGTGAGTTTTGGAATATGCAATCCCAACAATTACTATTAAATTGTGTTCACCTTTCAACGTTAAATATTGTACAAGTGCATATCCTTAATATATATTTTGATGCAATTTCCTCTATACCTTTTGGGTATCTTTTATTTAATATAGGTAGATATCATTTGTGGTTTCTAGGTGTCTAGGTTCATTTTTTAGTCTCCTCACCATCTATTAGGATGTATAAATAAGATCATTTTTCAAGTGTTTTGCAGTAATAAAAATACAAGTTCTGCTAGAATTGGTGTGTGAAGTGTCAATAGCTCTAGTTATCTTAGTTTATTTTGTAAGACATTATTTTTTATCAATAGAAGAAAATTATATTTATGTGTCTATCACTTTGCCTTTCTTATCTCTATTTTCTTAATTTGGTATTAGAGCCAATAATTGAATCTTTTTTTGGCCCAAGTCTTTATAATCTTTAGATTCCTCAATTTACCAACAATGATTATGAGTATTGATCAATCATAATGAAAACTTTATTTAGTTGTAAATATATATGGGAGCTTGTGAAAAATAGGTTTTCTAAACATGTGAATACAAAAAAAATCAATGCATTATCTCAGGCAAAGAAGTATTTGATCAAAGATAATAAAAAAAATTATTACAAGACTCTCTTCTACATTTTTAGGGAATGCGTGAAAGTGTTTTCCAAAAGGTTATGACATTAGAAAAATCAAATAAAGCATGGGACATCCTCCAAACTTCATGTAAAGGTATGGCAAAGGCAAACATTGAAAACTTACAAATTTTGAGAAGAGATTTTGAGACTAGGTCTATGAAGGATCTGAATCTGTAGATTCTTTTTTAACTCAAGTTAGTGGTCTAGTTAATCAAATCAGGTATCATGGTGGGAATATTGAAGATAAAAGAATAATATAAAGTATTTTGAGGGTCCTACCCATAAATATTTAGTCTATTGTTGTGCCTATACAAGATACAAATTATCTTTCATAATTTCCTATAGTTGAGCTTCATGCATCTCTAATATCTCATGAACATAGGCTAAGTCATTCTTCTAGCTCTTATGTGGAGTATCCTTTTAAGTCACAAGTTCTTATTAGTTAGGTTAAAGGTAGAGGGAGATATAACTTTAAAGGCATAGGAATAAATTGATTAAGAGGTGAAATAACCAGTCTAAAAAATTTAAGTAGAAGTGGTAGCAGGTAAAATCCAAGTTAGAATTAGTCACATGGCCAAAGGTATGACAATAATAAAATTTAATGTCATTACTATGTGAGTGTATATATATATATATTTTTGGCAAGCAAAGTTCAAATTTTTATAAATAAAATGAGAATCAATAAACTATATTTTTGGCATGCAATGTTGCTTAAGAGAGCCCAAAAAATGTTTGGTTTTTAGGTTCAAGTTGTAGTAATCACATGACACATAATTATAAATTAGTAAAATTAGATGTTACTTTGGATAATGATAATAGAGTGTAGTCATGGTAAAATTTAATATTATTATTATAACTAAGTAGAGGGATAAAAAAATTATTTTAGATGTTTACTATGTTTTGTGTTTAAATGATAATTTAATGAGTACTAACTAACTTGTTTAGAATGGTTGTAAAGTGTTTTGCAAAAATAATGAATGTTTAATTTTGGATCAATTTCCAATAAATTATCTAATATACAAAGTCTAAATTAACAACAATATAATGTTTCCTTTGAGGTTGAAACCATATTTGAGGATGAAATTTGCTCAAGTTTACCCCTCAACTAGACCTCAAGTGGGTCAAGAAAAATCTTAATTTTTTTAGTAGTTAAACCCATAACTCTCACCCAAGTGATACCTTATGATTCTTATAAAAATGATAAAAAGAATCCAATATATCATATAAGTGACACCTTTCTATGATATAAATTTTAGTAAAAAATATACTCAAGCATTCACTATTTAATGATACCTTAAGAAACTTTTTAGTTAGAAATAAAAGACATGAATTGGATTTAGAATGTATGATTTAGAAACTTTAACTTTGGAGGTATAAATTTTATACATAGGAAATATATGGTAAAATATTTTCCATTGATACAAAAACCAGATAGAATATGTGAAGGGTGTAATTAGAGAAAGCAACACAGAGAGTCATTCCCAACTAGTAAGTCAGTTAGAACAAAAACAGCATTGGAAATTATTCACTCTGATTTGTGTATACAAATGTAGGAACCTTAAATTAGTGTATGATTTTAATTTTTTACATTCATTTATGACCACTAGAATGTCATGGGTGTATATCCTAAAGCACAAGTCTAAAGTTTTCAAGGTTTTTTTAGTTCAAAGTCCTAGTTAAGAAGCAAAGTAAGAACTACACTAAAGTTATGAGATCATACAGAGGTGGAAAATATATCTCTAACACTTTTTTGAATTTTTATAAGGATTATGGAATCCACAAGTGTTTTACTCACAGGTATACACCTCAATAAAATGGGGTGGTAGAGAAAAAAAATAGAACAATCATGGATATGGCCAAGAGTATGTTGAATCCAAACATTCTCCAAATAAGTATTATACAAAGAATGTTGCATATGTAGTCTACATAATTAATAGATGCCCAACCAAGAGTGTCAAGAACATGATTTCATAGGAAGCATGTAGCATAATAAATCACAATGTTACTCATATGAGAGAGTTCGGATGTGTAGAATATGCACATGAACTAGATGCATTGAGAAAGAAATTGGATAACAAGGGAGAAATATGTATCTTTGTAGGATACAATAAGGACACAAAAGCTTATAAACTGTATAATCCAATTACCAAAAAGGTGATAATCAACATATATGTTCAATTAATAGAAGAAGAAGCTTATGATAAAAGTTTGGAGAAAACAATAAGTATTGTCATATGTTTACCTTAAGATAGTAGTCCCATGTCCACTCAAGCTCAACATGGTGGTTTGAAAATGAAACCTCCATCAAATATAATTATATCCTCATGCATGCAAGTAATAACTCCATCAAATGAAGAAAAATAATTACCATAAGGTACACCTATAATGATACATTTTTTAACAAACATTCTAGGTGCAAGTCCATCTAGTCCAAATTTTTCATGGGAGATATTAAATCCAATATTGGCAGACATAAAACAAGAAATTTGATGGATATCTATGATCAAAATTAAGGTGAACATAATGTTGATTTGTTTAATCTTTTTTCCTTTATTTTCATATAAATTTGATCCAATTCATTTTGAATAAGCAATTTAAGATAAAAATTGCACACTAGCCATGGACGAAAAGATTGATGCTATAAATAAGAATCATAAATGGGATTTAGTGGATATTATATAAGGAAAATATGCAATAGGAGAAAAGTGGTTTTTAAGACCAAGTTTAATGCAAAAGGAGATGTGAAAAAGCATAAGGTAAGGCTAGTAAAGGGTTTTTCACAACAAATTGGAGTTGACAACAATGAAACATTAACTCTAGTGGCCCATTAGGACATAATCATAAAAATATTAGAAATTGTAGCTCAAATAAAGTGGTCAATATATCATATGGATGTAAAATATAAATTTATTAATGGTTTTGTAGGAGTATATGTGCAAAAACCACTAGGATATGAGATATTAGGTCATGAACACAAGGTCTAGAAACTCAAGAAAGCACTCTATAGACTCAAACAAGCTCTTAGAGCACGGTATAGCTAGAATTGATTCTTGTATTTTATAGAATGGATTTAAAAGGTACAAAAATGAGCCTATATTATATACAAATATAAATGGACAAGTTAAAATTTTAATTATATATATGTATGTTGTTGATTTAATTTTCATAGGTGATTTATAAATTGATTTGTTTAAGTTAACCATGAAGAAATAATTTGAGATGACCGATTTGTGTCTCATGAAGTTTTTGCTTAGCATTGAGGTGAATCAAATTGAAAATGTCATATTCATTTCTCAAGCCAAATATGCTAGAGATATTTTGAAAATGTTTAATATGATAAACTATAAGCCATCACCTACACAAATTATAACAAGTTTGAAGTTAAGCAAGGATGATAAGGGACCCAATGTTGATCTAGAATTGTATAAAAGACTCATTGGTAGTTTGATGTATCTCACAACCACAATGCCAAATATAATGTATAAAGTGATTAGTATTTAAAGGTTCATAGAGTATCTAAAAGACTCTTATTGGCAAGTAGGAAAAATAATTTTGAGCCATGTGAGTGAAACTATAAATCATGGTATTTTGTATTCAACATCAGATGAGTTCAAACTCATAGGATGCACAGACAATGATTGTGTGGGTAACATTGATGATAGGAAAATTACATCCAATTATGATTTCAAGTTTGGAATAGGTGATATCATTTGAATTCAATAAAAACCCATTATCACTCTTTCATTGGCATAAGCAAAGTATGTAGTAGCAATAGTTTTAACATGTCAAACAATTTAGATGAAAATATTGTTAGTAGATTTGATACATAAACATGAATAAGAAGTAAAGATTTTGTGTGAAAACAAATCAAAAATAACACTATCCAAAAATCATGTATTTCAAAATAGGAGTAAGCATATAGATACTAGATATCATTTCATCAAATAATTAGTCAACAATGGAGAGATCTATTTGGAGTTCTGTAGATTCAAAGATCAATATGCAAACGTCTTCACTGAGACATTAGGAAAAGAAAGTAAAATTAAGTATCTAAGAGATTGTTTAGTTGTCTTAGATGGTGGTATTTATGGTTAAGGGGGAGTATTGGAATATGTAATCCCAATCACTGATATTTAATATTGTTCATCCTCCAACATTTAATATTCTAGAAGTGCATACCCCTAAGATATTTGCATGTAATTTCCTCTATACCTTTTGGGTGTCTTTTATTTAATATGGATAAATGTAGTTTATTATTTTGAGGTGTCTATGTTCATTTTCTAGAATTATCCTCACCTTTTATGAGGATCTATAAATAAAATCAATTTTCATGTGTTTTGCAGCAAGGAAAATACAACAAAAAGTTCTGCCATAGTTTGTGTGTGAAGTGTAAAGAGCTCAAGCTCTCTTAAATTATTTTTTTAAGACAATGTTTTTGATCAATAGAAGTGAGTAATTTTTTTTGGTCTCTATCACCTTGTATTTATTCTCTCTAATTCCTTCATTGAGAATGTCACCATGGAAAATTTATCTATTATTCTTCTTGGGAATAAACATTTGTTAAAGGGTGGAAGTGGAAAGGTTGTTGAAGGTGGTACTAATGATCATATTTTCATTTATTACTCTAATTATAAAGGGGCTTAAGTTCTTTGTGGGTATTACGATTTATTCAAAACTATAGCTTGATTTGTATTTGGTGTTGGTGGATTCCCTTGTGACTAGGGTAAATTTAATTGTTTACATACCAAATGTGAAGATAACAAAAAAGGGGAAAAGGTGTATCTAGTTATCATAACAATTCATGTTTTCATATGATAGGTTAGATAGAAAGAATGAATTTGAATAAAATAATCAAACTTCTATTTATAACAAAGTAGATTCATGCAATACCTTAATAAACAACTCAACCATTAAAAATCCCATATAATAAATAAATGAGGTAGAATATGCATAATCTAATGTTACTATAAATATTAAAATCCACAAACAAAATAGGATATAATACATACACCCAAAAATTTATACAAAATAGATTCATGGAGATCAATCCAAGGAAATCATAGAGCATTAAAATAGATCCATGATCTCATAATTTTGTAAAATAAAAAAAAATTGAAGAGAATCCTACAGGCAGACAATTTGAAGCTTACCCTCTCATTTTTTATTGAATCTATAGAGTGAGAGTAGGCCTTCTAGGTACACATAGATAATGATTGAATTTTATGATATTATAGGTCATAGAAAGTTAAATCACTACATAGTCCATAAAAGGCTCCTATGAATTAATTTTTTATGAATAAACACTTAAAATATACAACACTATGTATATTGTGCATAAATATGCCAAAAATATCAAGGATGACTTAATTTACATCTATGGTTTGTAATATTTATAGGGTTATAAAAATTTAGGATTTACAAAGAATATTGTAGTGTGGTTTACCTGTGAGATGAGATGGTTCAAATTTGTGTAGGTTATGAGCTCAATGTCAAGTGAAAAGTGGAAAATCTTAAATGGATTCATTATCTAGGAGGATTAAAATTTGTGTCTTCCAATAATAGTGTTTTAAGGCTTAACAATAGATGTTGAGACAACTAAAGGTCTATGATCTCTTTGCCAACTTCAATAGACAAGTACATAACTACTTATAATAATTACCCAATTTTTAGGAAAAAAAGTTTGGTAGGTTACTACTGTTTAATAAGATCCTTGCATCAAATGAATAATAGAAAAAATGAATGAAACAAAAGCGTATAGTGGTGCACACTATAATAAACATAGTGTAATACATAATACTGTAAGGATTTCATACCAAATTCATCAAATTCAAACCAAAAAAATATAAATATCATTCTATATATACATCGATTAAAGTAAGTTTAACCGCTTCTTAGATACAAATAAGAAAGGATTCCAAACACCAATGTAAATAACTTCGAAAACCAAAAAATGTAAATAGAGGAAAGTGACTCTGAACTTATTTTCAACTGGCATAATGCTTAACAAGAACTAGATTGATAAACAAATAAGTAATATCAAATTTCATACCAAATAATACACTTACTAGTGTATAATATAACTCAAAAAATAGTTTGCATTATTTATTTACTAGGGTTTGAAAAACTTCTTAATTCTCAGTCATCATGGGAGAGATGGAAGCATGGTTTACAAAGCTATAGGGGAGGATTTTAAGTACTACATGTATAATTATTCTATTATATTATATAGGGACACAACAATAAGAGATCAAAAGTGGACATAGATTTATTTGATTAGGGATGGAAAGAACATTTCTCATTGCCATGCCATGATTTTATATGATTTTGAGATAAAAATATTTTCCCTAAAAGTCATGGGATAGAATGGATATGGCATCAAGGGAACTCACTACATACCAAGAGATCCTCCCATGAAATTGGGGTCACATGGTTTGGTTCCAGTGGGGAAATCACAATTCTATTTTTCCTTACCTTCAAAATAGAATTTTCTAACTTGTAGAATTGTGTAATTTGTTTAGATGATTAAATATTATTAATCGTCTATTTTTTTTCATTACTCTAGTCTTTATTTGTAAAATATGTATTATTAAGAGAATCCAGTGACTAAATAATTTGATAGGAGGCTAGAGGAAAATAGAGGAAGAAAGCTAAACATGATCTTGAGTGCATCACTAATAATGAGGTTGTTAATATGCTCTAGTGACATCATAAAGATTTAAAAAGATGATATAGCTAAAGAGTTGTATTCATTAGTGGAAATGATGATGTAATCTGAACGCATATGATTTAAAGTAAATGTAAGACCAAAAATACTAAAGCTAAGCATGGTAACCAGTGTAATCATAACCATATTTATATAGTGGATTAGTGACCATGTTTAGTTGTAGTGGCTACATACACAATGTTTAGTGAGGTGGTCAACCTCCACTAAAAGGCATACTGAAGACTTAGTCCCATTATCTAGTTCTTACCTTCTTAGTGAGACCCAACTAACTAAAGTATCATAATTGAGGTGAAACAAAGACGCAAATCACACTTGTGTTTAATAGAGTATATGTCCCTATCCACACATTTTAAAATTCAATGATGTTCATTTTTACTGATCTCATTGTAAACAATGTATGTATATCAATTACATAGTGTGTTTAGTCCCCTATTCAATTTTATTTAGATTATCTTAGATAATGTGTGTGTTCATATATATGATCATAATTTTAGTGAGGTTTTTCACACTATATGTGTAATGTGTATGAACTCATTGTGAGTCCTAGTCCATGCTTTCCCTATTAGATTGATGATGTGTTGTCATCCATCCTTATTAATTCTAAACTGAAGTATGTCCTAATTCTAATGCAATATGATTCTTTTCCCTTTGTACCATGTATGTATTAAGTGAGTAATGTTGGAATATTATAGGTTAGTACATCATAGTTGTGGTGTGTCGATCTTAGTTATATTAGTCATAGTATTTAGATTATGTGTGTACAATTTGTCATGATAATTAAACCATAGATTAGATTGAATGAGTGTTGTTAGGAAGAGCTAATAATTTATTCCTACTTTGTATTAGAAAAATCATGTATAATTATCTCTCTACTTTCTTAATAAAATAATCTATTGAGTATTTTGGATAAGTATTTGAACAAAAATAATACAACCACTCAAATACAAAGTTATGTTCCATACTTACTAATATTTTGATGATTTTTTCCATATGTTTCAATTTTTTGAGATCAAAAATTTATATGTCAATTCCTCAAGTACACATAAATTGCTTATACCTCTATGATTTCCAAATATTAGGAAAAATCAACATTCAAACCTAAACCTAAAGATGTGTCAATGTTTCAAGCTAAGAATGAGGTCAAAACCATAAATGTAATTTAAAAACCTCTTGACAGGCTTGTCCATCCACCTTCTAGGAACACATGAAAAAATTACAAAATAAATTGAGCCTCCTCATAAACTGCCTAAATGTTTACTTGAATGAAACTTGATTACTCTTCCTAAGCCATATCAATTAGATATTTCTTGACCTATGCCTAATAGATATGATGCCAACCAATAATGTGAATACCATAGAGCTTATTGTTGAAGATCTAGATTGCACCCTATCTGGGCAAATGATTGGTCAGGTCTTCTACCCAAATCTAGTCTAACATAGAACTGACCCCAGGCTATGGGTATCCTATAATGGGGTTAGACCTCTAAGATTTTTAATGAGGTTGGCTCATCTGATGCATCATTTAGCTCATTTCCACTAATAAAATCTACTAATGACCAAGGAAAAGGGAGAGAGAGATAACATGAAATGGAAACCAAAGATAACAATGGTGATGCACTTAAAAGATGGTATTTGAACTTTTAAAACACTAATGAAATAATTAAAAGACTATATCTAGGACTCCTAATATCTGTCATACATCAATATTTCATGCAAAGGTTCACCAAGTGATCAAAAGCTGAGGGAAGTGATGGAGAGGTCTAATGCAAGACACTAACCAGTCAAAGTATCCACATGAAAGATTTGATTAAAATATATTTGAAAACTAAAGATGACCTACATAACAATATCAACTAGTAACTAGGTGAGATGGTTTCTACCGCATATGCAAATCAAACTGACATGTACACACTATCCCAAACCAATTAAATTAGAAAGTAGTCTTGTATTTATTTTAAGAGGTTACAAGCTTCATCTTGGTAGAGTTTAGTCATGCCCAAGAGAGGGATACAATGGGATCATTTTTTAGGCTCAAAAGCCTCTATATGTAGCAGAAAGGGAGAAAGAGAGATGGGAACAATGCATAAGAAATTCGAAAAAGTGTCCTAGTCATGTAGTTGTAGCTTATTGATTGCTTTTTGCATGCATCCTTCCTTTAAATAAGATTAATCCTTATCAATAAGCTAACCTCTATTTATTCCAATAGTCCTTGAGTTACTTCTCATTGGCTGAGAGATCCCACTATAAGACAAGGGTTTGTTTTGCATGATGACAAAGGCTGCTTGAACAGAATTAATGCCCTTAACTGCTTATCCAAATACCTATTCTCCAACTTGGGACCTTAAGCCCACTTGACTTATTCATGAGGATAAAATCCTCAAATATTGAAACTAATAGAGCCATGCCATGAATGGTGGTTATTATCTACTTTGTCGGGGATGGATCCACATCAACAGATGGGACCCTTTACATTAATCACATAGCTACTCCACTTTCATGTTTGGATCATAGGTCCATTCTATAGGTGGAAAACCAATCTAAGATTATTGGTTTTCCTATAGTCTTTACATCAATGTAGACCTATAGACTGCATAGCCTCTTTATTAATCTACATAAGTCCAAATAGACCCATTGTGTCTTTGCAAGAATTGATAATTTACCATATGCATATATCTTTCTTTTAATAATGGTGAACATAGTCATAAAATGAACCCTACACATCATAAATATTCAAATCAGAGGTCCATGTTTATCCTTAATAGCAGTCCTTTTATGTTATTTATACCTAACTACATGGTTATGCCCACTCCTTACTGTTTGATCAAACTCTAATGGTAGAATGATGACCCCTACAAGACTTATTTACTTTGACTGAAAAACTACCTTTTGGTTCAACTTCATCCATCAAATATTGCTCAGGCCAATTAAAATGATTCAACCTTTCTTTACTCTCATTGGCCTTATAGATCCTTATTGTTAGATCTTGACCATTTTAACCTCTTGTGTGTGATTGATTTCCTTGGTACAAACAAATGTGATCCATTAATTTTCTACCATGAAGATCCTTTGAAATGTTGACTCTAGCTTTCATTGTTAGATCAAGATGTACAAATGAATATGGACTGTCAAATTTGCTTGGACCCATCACTTAAACTCAAAAATATAGTTGATGAGACCCAAATGTGAAATTTGCATGCATGTATTTGACATCTACATGAAAGTATTTGATGTCTGTATGAATGTCTTAGGATTTTTGAACCCCAATGGTTATTTACCATGTTTTAAATTTGACATCCCCACACCCATAATTTGAAATTCACACACCCATCACTTTAATTTCACATAAGCATCATTGACATTGATACAAATATCAATCTTTGAACCCAAATGTTTAGCTTAAACTTGACTTTCATGTGAATGTTCTATTCTGTAGGTTCAGCTTTGAATGCTTAGATCTTGAGATAGAAACCTCACACGGGCATGAAACTTTTAGAGGATAATCTTTGCATAAATAACTCCATAGTGCTGTAATATTTTGGCTCATGAGGGTTTCAAGATGCATTTATTAAATATATAAGTGAACTAATATGTTCCTTTTTTGGATGACATCTTGGTGATGGTCTAGTCCTTTAAACTTCCACACTTCATCTTTTGATCATTCCTTCAAGGTTATGATTAATTTCTAAGGATTGTGTAACCTAGTTCATGCTCCTAAATTCTTGAAACATGTGAGAACATATTTGTATTTAATATTTTCAACCTTAGACCCCTTTAATAATCCATTTGATCCACTACTTCATTAGGAACTTTTCTCATCCTCTTTGTCTAGGCAAAAACCTAGTATGTGGGCTAAAATGGCCAACATTTGTGGTGACTCATAGGAAAACATGCATGCTATGCTTGAGAACCCAGACTTAGCTACCTTGAAAAGTTCATTAGGCATGGAATCACCTCTTTGGTTTAACATATTAATCTAAACCTAAGAACAAGTCTGACCCTTTCCAAAACCTCCTCTTGAAGCAAAAGGGACAACATAAATAAAATAAAGGAAAGTGCACATAGGCACTTAGAAAAAAGAAAAACAACTAACTTACTAAATGAATGTGCACAAAGGTATTTAGATAAAATCATGAAAACTATTCTAATATATACAAGACCCTTTTAAAACTGATCCTTCTAGATCAAAAGGAAAAGTCCTTAAGTCACCTTTATGTGATGAGCAAAGATGTGAAACAGGCTACCTTTTAAACCTTTACTTCATTGAACTTAGATACTTTATGATTTCCAATCATTTTGGCATGTTCTCCAATAGATGAAATAGGATAAATATGCCCCCAATATAGACATACTCTTCATTTGGTTCAAGACTTGCTTGGTGATGGACTATAGGAGCACTTATCACCTGATGGCACTTTTATACGTGAAGGATGACTATCTTATTCTAAGCAAAATATCTCTAGTTCATCCCAAGAGGAAACTTATTCTTGATCACTTGGGATAATTCCAACCTCAACACCATCCCTGTTATGCTTACCTTGAAATAACTCACATCGAAGTTCACCAACCCATCTAGGATTCAAGATGTCACAGCTTCATGGCTCTTGATCTAACCATTATTCTTCATCTTTGAAGACATTAGTATTTCTTTCAATGGACAAGTTACCTTGAGACTCGTCAACCTATTCAACCTGATTGGCAAGTTCACCTTCATGTTCTGGAGGAGGCATAGGGTAGTTTAGAGCCTCTACCTAGTTCATGAAGTCATGGTATAGTTGTTTCCATATTTCATTTTGATCCCCTTCCTCCTTAATAGTGCACTCCACCTCATGCACCACTACAAAATAATCTTCTATATGTTTTTATTGATTCAAGAAGGTTGAATTGCTCTTGTGTTCACCAAGGGGAGTCCCTATGGTGATTCATTTATCATAGTCACTCATGACATCTTCTTGATTAGTTATGACTTAGGATCTTTCTTGTTCACTTGTTCCCCTCGAGATGGGTTCCTTCTCAAGGGAGGGGGGATGGGAAGTTGAGGCTGATTGGATGGGTTTTCCTAATTTTACCACCTCACTAATCTATTTATCCACCATTAGATTAATTCTTCATTTTCAGGATCTTGCTCCTCAATTAGAGCACATATGATTACCTCTTGTATTAGCAACTAAACACGAAATTTAACTAGAATCAATAAGTAACTAGAAATATGAAACAACACAGGATGTAAGAGACAATACACAATTGTATTAATAATCACTCAGAAGAAAATACAATAAAGAAGATGCCACTTCTTCTTCCACCTCAAAGGCTCGCCACACCTCAAGACCTTCTTCCCTCTCTCTCTCGGTCACAACAATCAACTCCAATACAGAATTGATGTTCACCTCCACCAGTCAGTAACACGCTACCAGTACACCAAGTACACAACCGTACTCCAAGTAGATCTCCTACTCTCTATTGCTACCTAAAAATCACTAGACCTTACTCACCATTGTAGATCTCCAAACATGGTCCTGCACACCTACTGACCAAGATCATACAAACACGAAGAACCCTTCTGATTCTCCAAACTAGCACCCACACTTGGTACTGTGGCACTAGGAGGAACACACCATTGCTCTCCTCTCTCTGAAGGAGCTTATTTTGCTCTCTTACTCTCTAGCACTAGTTTACAATACAGCCCATGAGTCTATATATAGATCTCATGCTTACAATAATTAGACTATCTTAATTATAATAATTAGACACGCAACTCAAGACTACAACTAGCCTTTAACATGCAAACTAACAGTCCAAAAATAGACTCTACAAAATCTGCATGTAAACTGCATGTTCATACACAGGCTGCCAACATCGGCTCCTCCCTGACCGATGTCAGCCAACTAGTAACCAACGTCAGTTGCTTTTGCACTGCTATCTGATCGACGTCGATTGATCAGACCGATGTCAGTTGCCTTGTAACTCATTTTGCAACTCTCTGCAACCTTCACAACCTCCATAACTCCTCCTATTTGCATCTTGGTGAAGCTTTTAGCTCCACAACCTAACAATATCCCACTTGGAGATAAATAGTTGCACCTGTACCTGTACACCATCTAATTTATTCCCTAGCTTGTATCCCTCTTCAAGCTCCATCTTGAAGACCAACCACCACACAACCTATGATGCTACAACTGTCATCCAAGTAACCTACCACATCCGAACCTACATATCCATGTAGTGAAGACCTTGACCTTGCATAACATGAATCCCTACTGCTGGTCCCTCTCAAACACCTAAGAATCCACTAAAATTCCCTCCAGTACTCCTTCCCCGAATTGGCTCCATACTTTTTGACAACTCCAACTGCTTGGGAAAACTCAGGTCTACACTAGACCTCATGTGATTTCGAACCCTGTTCTAAGCTCTGCTTGAACTGTCCAGCCCTTGGTGTGCTTTCTAATTTTGCATCCTGCATCTTGAACCTCTCCAACACCATCTTCACATCAGCTCCCACTGGAGACAAAATCTCCATGTCTCTTATGCCAAAGAATTTCGTTGCTCCAAATTCCTCATGACATGCCACTAAACTAACCTTACCTTTAGCTCAGCAAAACCCTGTATGTACAAACCTGCTAGCAAATCACCCACATATAGTAACTGGATAATGTTGTAATCATCATTCACTTGGTAAAGAAAACCACAGTAATTACACTAATGTTGACAAAATCCATGCTTCATCATCCACCTGTCAAACCTGTACCACTATCCTGCAGCTACCTTAAGACCATATACCTTGGCCTTTCGTCTCACATATCCATCCACTCTCTTCTTCAACTTGAGAATCCATCCATCTCTCAGTGATTTCTTCTAGCTAACAACTCCACCAACAAACACCTATTTGGTTCTTCTCCAAGGACTCACACTCCTCATCCATGCCAAGCTCCCACTGTTTCTAGATTCTACCTGCATTGCCTCTTCACATCTTCCTAGTTCTTGACCATTAGTAAGCAATATAAAGAAGGTGAATAATGAATATGAGGTTCACTTACCCTTTCAGTCCTCAATATGAGCATTTGAGACCTTTTTGACAGCTTGTTGTCTGCCCACCATCCATTCCAGTGACCGATCTCGGCCATTTCCCAGTCTGCATCCGACCGATGTCGGTTCCCTGCACTGACCCTGACTGCTGATGTCATTTCCCTAGCCGACACTGATATCCCTCCTACTGACATCGATTCCTGTCTGACTAATGTCGGTCTTCCTATTGCCAACGTCGGTTACTATCTGACCGACGCCGGTACCTGTGTTCACCTGTGAGTGATGACTTTTTACCTACGAGCTCATTTTGGATCAAAACCTATTCAAGTCAACACAGCCCTACTTAGAATAATTTAGTCCCCTCAGCTGATCTCTATCTATCATCTCCTCCATGAACACCAAGGCTTTTCAGTTCTTAAGTTTGTCAAAGATATCTGTCTTCCGCTTAAGAACATGCATTCCCCTCCTACATATGTGACCAAGCCTACAAAGCCACATCTCTGCAATAGAAGGTGAATCAATAATATAAGTAGATAGATAAAGGATACCTACTTTCTTACCACCATCTAATTCAAGTGCATCCGTTGTGAGAGTTACAGTGCATCTCCCATCACCCAACTTTCCTGAAGAAATTAGACTCATCTTCAAGATTAGGCCCTGCATGACCTTCAACACCTGTGTGTTACCCGTCTACAATTTCAGCTTCACTTCCCCTCGTCAATAATCTGACAAGGCTCACCAACCCCTAAATAAATCTCTTCAAAGTCTCCAAAGACACACCTATGAAAAGATGCTCTATTTCAAGCTGCATGGAAAGAGGTAAAAGAATCTGTAAGCAAAGATTCTACTTTATCCAGAGCAACCTGTACAACATCACCTGCAACATCTGCTTCTACACGTTGATCTTCTACCAACCAATAATCTACCTTTACCTGCTCTTTATTTCCATCAATCAAACCATTCATGCTATTTAGTTTCTCCATTCGTAGTTTACTTTCTTCTACCATTGCTATACTCCCACTCAATCTAAAACCCCTGTGAGTGACCTGTAATCAACAAACACTAACTAGATTTGAACCACCTGTTAGTCAACCCAACCAAAAGCTTTGATACCACTTGTCAGGATCATGCTCCTCAATTAGAGCACATATGATTACCTCTTGTATTAGCAACTAAACATGGAATTTAACCAGAATCAATAAGTAACTAGAAATATGAAACAACACAGGATGTGAGAGACAATACACAATTGTATTAATAATCACTCAGAAGAAAATACAATAAAGAAGATGCCACTTCTTCTTCCACCTCAAAGGCTCACCACACCTCAAGACCTTCTTCCCTCTCTCTCTCGATCACAACAATCAACTCCAATACAGAATTGATGTTCACCTCCACCAGTCAGTAACATGCTGCCAGTACACCAAGTACACAACCATACTCCAAGTAGATCTCCTACTCTCTACTGCTACCTGCAAATCACTAGACCTTACTCACCATTGTAGATCTCCAAACATGGTCCTGCACACATGCTGACCAAGTTCATACAAACATGAAGAACCCTTCTGATTCTCCAAACCAGCACCCACACTTGGTACTATGACACTAGGAGGAACACACCATTGCTCTCCTCTCTCTGAAGGAGCTTATTTTGCTCTCTTACTCCCTAGCACTAGTTTACAATATATCCCATGAGTCTATATATAGATCTCATGCTTATAATAATTTGACTATCTTAATTACAATAATTAGATGCACAACTCAAGACTACAACTAGCCTTTAACATGCAAACTAATAGTCCAAAAATAGACTCTCCAGAATCTGCATGCAAACTACATGTTCATACACAGGCTACCGACGTCGGCTCCTCCCTGACCGATGTTGGCCGACTGGTAACTGACGTCGGTTGCTTCTGCACTACTATCTAACTGACGTCGATTGATCAGACTGACGTTGGTTGCCCTGCAACTCATTTTTCAACTCTTCACAACCTTTGCAACCTTCGTAACTCCTCCTATTTGCATCCTGGTGAATATTTTAGCTCTACAACCTAACATTCATTTCATATAACTCATCATTGATAGAACCATATCAGACTTCCTCTCCAATAGACATCCACTTACCTGTCAACATTTGAATTGACTTCCTCATCCTCTCTATCAGATGGAAAGGGATCACATGAATCTCTCTATCCCATTTTCTCATCACCAATTCTAATTTTAGAATATTTGGATTGAGTTCCAATAAGGATGTGGTAGCAGCAACATATTTTTGATAAGGTTAGATAGAGGGGTAAGTAGGTTGATATAAAGGATAGATAGACTCTTTATAGGGATGATAGGAATGATTAGAATACTTGTAGGGGTCATAATAATGTTGGTAGGATTCATTTGGTTGATTATATGGCTCACCAACTTGATTAAGATAGAATTCTACCCCAAACCCATCCATAAAGACTCATAAAGGAGACCAGATAAAGATAAAACTTGTTTGAAGTCTTACCTAGACTATTGTAACTAGTTAAAAGCTTGGAGTCGCCATTGATGTTTTTATATGTGCCTCCAAAGGCTGATTGGATGAAGAAAACACCAAAAAATTTCACTAATGAATAATGTAGTAAGTCCCACCGAGTGTGTTAGAACTTTTGGAGATCTAGATTATACTCTAG
Source organism: Torreya grandis (assembly GCA_037957365.1). Lineage (NCBI taxonomy): Eukaryota > Viridiplantae > Streptophyta > Pinopsida > Cupressales > Taxaceae > Torreya > Torreya grandis. Next base: position 3,694,020 of record JARHVA010000610.1, on the reverse strand, counting down.
TTGGGCAAATGATTATTTAGGTCCTCTACCCAAATCTAGTCCAACATGGGATTGACCCCAAGCTATTAGTGTCCTATAATGGGTTCAAACCTATAGGATTTTTAATGAGGATAGCTCTTCTAATGCATCAGTTTAGCTCATTTCCATTGCTAAAACCTACTAATGACTAGGGAAAAGAGATAGAGAGATAACATGAAAGGGAACCTAAACTAACAATGGTGATGCACCTAAACTATAGTTGATCCATTCTATTTAAACTCTTTAAACACTAATAAAATAAGTAAAAGACTAGATCTAGGATGCGAAATATCTATCATACATCAGTATTTCATGCAAAGGTTCACCAAATGATCAAAATCTGAGGGAAGTGATGGAGAGGTCTAATGCAAGAGACTAACTAGTCAAAGTATCCACATGTAAGCTTTGATCAAAAGATATTTGAACACTCAATATGACCTACATAACAAGATCAGCTAGTAACTAAGTGAGATCAAGATTTGACAAGGGAGAGGTTTCTAACACATATGCAAATCAAACTAACATGTACACACTATACTAGAACAATGAAATTAGAAAGTAGTCTTGTATTCATTTCAAGAGGTTACAAGCTCCATCTCGGTAGAGTTTAGTCATGCCCAAGAGAGGGATGTAGAGGTATCATTTGTTAGGCTCAAAAACCTTTATATATAATAGAAAGGGAGAGAGAGATGGGAATAATGCGTAGGAGAGTGGAGAAAGGGTCTTAGTCATGTAGTGGCAGCTCATTATTTTCTTTCTGCATGCATCCTTCCTTCAAACATGATTAATCCTTATCAATAAGCCAACCTCCATGTATTCCAATAGTCCTCGAGTTCCTTCTCATTGGCTGAGAGATCCCACCAGAAGACAAGGGTTTGTTTTGCATGATGACAAAGTCTACTTGAACAAAATTAATGCCCTTAATTACTTCTCTAACTACATGTTATCTATCTTTGGACCCTAATCCCACTTGACTTATTCATGAGGATCAAATCCTTAAATCTTGAAAATGATAGATCCATGTCATGAATGATGGTTAGTATCTATTTTATCAGGGATGGAGCCATGTTGATAGATGGGACCCTTTACAATAATCACTTATCTTCTCTACTTTAATGTTTGGATCATAGGTCTATTCTATAGGTAGGAAACAAATATAAAATTGTTGGTTTTCATATAGTATTTATGTTGATGTAGAAATATAGACTACATAGCCTCTTTATTGATCTAAATAGGTCCAAATAGACCCATTATGTCTTTTTAGGAACCAATAATTCACCATATTCATGGATTTTTATTTTAATAATGGTAAACATAGTCATAGAATGAACCCTAAACATCATAAATCTTCAAACCAGAGGTCCGTATTTAGCCTTAATGGTGGTCCTTTTATGTTCTTTATACCTGATGCATGGTTATGTCTACTTCTTGGTGTTTTATCGAGCTCTAATGGCAAAATTATGACCCCTACAAGACTTGTTTTCTTTGGTTTAAAAATTGCCTTTTGGTTCAATTTCATCCATCGAATATTGCTCAAGCCAATTAAAAAGATCCAGCTTGTCTTTACTCTCATCGGCCTCATAGATCCCTGCTATCAGATATTGACCCTTTTGACCTCCTACATACCATTTATGTCCTTGATATGAACAAATATGATCCATTAATTTCTTTCCATAAAGATCCTTTGACATGTTGAGATGAGCTCTCATTGTTAGATCAAGATGTACAAATGAATATGAACCATCAAATTTTCTTGGACCCACCATTTGAACTCAAATAGCTAACTCATGAGACCCAACTTTGACATTTACATGCCCATATTTGACATTTGTATGAATATATTTGATGTTCGTATGAACGTCTTAAGATTTTTGAACCCCAATAGTTATTTTTCATGTCTTAAATTTGACATCCATGTGACCTTCAAACTTTGAAACCAAATGTTGAGCTTAAACTTGATGTTCACATTCACGTTCCATTCTAAAAGTTTAACTTTGAATGCTTAGATCTTGAGATAGAAAGCTTGTGCAGGCATGAAACTTTCAGAGGATGATCTTGGAATAAATAAATCCATGGTACTACAATCTTTTGGCTTGTGAGGATTTCCAGGTGCATTTATTTAATTCACAAGTGAAATAGTCTATTCCTTTTCTAGATGATGTCCTAATGATGATTTGGTCCTTTGAACTTGCATAGTTCATCTTTTGATCATTCCTAAGGTTATGATTAATTTATAAGGCTTGTGCAACTTGTTTTATGCTCTTGAATGCTTAAAACATGTGATAACCTTCTAGTCTTTAATCTTTGAAACCTTAGACCCATTTTATAAGCCTTTTAATCCACTAATTCATTTCAAACTTTGCTCATCCTCTTTGTCTAGGAAAAATCCTAGTATATGGGCCAAAATGGACAACACTTCCAAAAATTCTACCAATTTATGATACAAACTATGCCATAAGAGTCAATATATTATTTATAATAACACTATTCAAATTGATGTCCATAATTATATATTGTATGAATATGTTGCAATGTATAATAAATGATTGTGACTGTTCAATAATATTTTTCCAAATCATAATACTAAGAAGCATGATGATGTTCATGTGAATACATCTCCATATCACTCAACTATTTCAAAAGTATGAAATTTATAGAATTATCAATATGATTTCATGTTCTTATACGAAAAAACAATTAATCACATTCTATCCCCATGAGATCCTACATGATGATTTAAACAATGGCCCTCTATACATACATGGTTTTGTGGATTCATATCCTTTGATCACACATGGCATTATGGTTGATAATGGTTCAAGTCAAATTATAATTACAATGTCATATCTATCTAGTCAAGGTTTCACATAAAAATATTTACTTGGTACAACTATGACACTTAAGAGTTATGATGGTATTATATGCACGCCCCTTGGTGGTATTGAATTAATTGTTACAATTGGCACTGAGACTATATTGGTGTTTTTATATGTAGTATCAGATGTTATTTTTTATAATCTATCATTTGGATGCCCATGTTAGAATCAAATGAGAGAAATATCATCCACATTACAACATTGCCGTATGTTTGTACATAATGAAAAAGTATAACTATTCATAGTGCATCTTTTAAGTTATCTAATTTGCCTTAGAAATAACATGAGATGTTACTTAAATCACTTCGTAAAATGAGAATCATTCAAACTTATGTGGTATCTTCTATAATTTTACCACATTAAATTATGGTTCTTACTATCATTTCATATAATAATTTGACATCTTGAATCACAACTCTTAAAATTAAACTTTTTATAGTTACACCACCCTGATACATAATGCCTAATAATCCGTTTCCTAAGATTATACTACAACCTCTTATAATGATTTGTATTAAATCACCTATGTAAAATTTAGTTTCACCATGACATATTTAAACTAATACATCTAATTTCTAAGAGGTGAAGGTAGCTTCTCAATCCCATTATCTACATATCTATCTTTGTGATGATTATTAAAGTTATTACAACACTTATGATTATATTTATGATATTTTTTGTGATGTATTTGACTCTCATAGTCTAGGTTATGACATTTTAGATGAGATTATTGGTTAGCCATGCCAGCCTATCCCTTGGGCTTCATCAATATATTAGTATTGTGTTATAATTTATTATTGTACAAAGATAATTTATTTTATACATCATGCCTTTCATATTCCTTCTATATGATGGGAAGATATAATAAATAATATAAATATCCTCTAATATAGTAGAAGGGATAAGACCATATTAGATCGAACATACATACAATAAAGCATATCATAAAGTGGGGTAGAGGCTATAAACTAGAGTTGTTTGTAAATGGGGGATCATGGATATAATTAGGGAGGCCAAACAATGAAATAAATAACAAAAATAACCTAGATCTAAGAAGTAAAAGAGGTAAACTAAAGATAGAGAAATGCCATTAGGCAGTAATTAAGAGGTGTCCAAGCTAAGGGTTATAACTAAGAGGCATATAACTAAGGATATATTGGCATGAAAATATAAATTAATTTAATCAAAGCATGTAAAAAATATAAAATCATACTAATATAGTATATGTTTATAAACCAAATCAAAGAAATATCACTTGCCTTGGGTTGAATTTTCAGAGCTTCAATATCCCCCTTAGATCAAGTACCACTTTATGAGAGATGTTATAGGTGGATAATCAAGAGGTGAGGATGAAAAACTAAGTATTCTTAGTTAGGGACTATATAACTATATGTACTTCTATGGTTCAACTTTATTTTCAATAACTCCAAAGACCTTGTAGAAACATAAACCTCCACAAGTATAAGCTCATATGCTCTAATTAATCCTCTTATACTAAAGGCTTGATTTTATGTGTAACAATATTAGGATGGTGTGTGTTTATTATAAAAATGATATTTGGAATCCCTAAAAATGACATAAAAATTTTGATGGAATTGATCTATATCAATATAGTATAAAGACCTACACAAAAATAGTACTACATCAACCATGTCAAGCTAGTATAAAAAACAAATAATTATATTGAGTAGGGAAATATAGTTCGAAAGGAACATATAAAAGAACAATAATTTTATCATCCATGACCATTATAATTATAAACATAGGGGTTAAAACAAAATTAAATCAATTTATATTAAGTTAGTTGGGAGAAATCCTGAAACTAGGGAAAAGTGGCAGAATGAAGGGGAAAGAGACACAGAGGAGATTAGAATGACCAAATATAAATATATCAAGTGTAATTATGTATATTAGGTGATAATATAATAATAATATCTCATAAATTACCATGATTTTGGCAAACCTTGATTCTAGGGAACTACTTAGGTCTTGTACTCAAGGAGAAAGATGCACCAATGAATCTTGCAAAAGAAATTGTTAGTGATTGAAAAATATATGTATATAAATATGCCTCACCCAAATCTTATCATGTATCACAATATTGTAACATAAAATGGTGTTTTTAGAAATAAATATAATAAACACAAAATATCTAAAAAAATATTGTAAATAAATGTTGATATGTATGAGATAAATGATAGCAACACAAATGAATATATGTACCTTCTCTTACCCAGTTAGATTGAAAATAAATAATATAAAATGTGAGAGTGGTACCAATAAGAATCTATAAATTTGGGTGCATAAATATTTTTATGTAAGGTGCTAATCTTATGTTGTAACTACTTGGGCTAGCCTAAAAAAGATATATATATATATATATATATTATTGTAAAAATGTTCCATTCGCACCACATAATTCCTTGTGATTCTAGGATTAAAATGCTTCTTATAGTTTGTCAAAATGACCTCAGAAAACAAATCTATGATCAAATGAAATATGAAGTAAAATTCCATTAGGTTTAAATTTTCAAAAGTTGAATATAAATAAGTAAAAATAAAATCATTTAAACATTTTCTATTTTCACATCATGAGAGATTTGAGCAACCATTTATGATGTGGAGAGAGATGATGGTATAGGATAGATAATTGGATGTCATGGAGGACATATATGACCTATTATCATAACTAACAAGGTAAGACATAATTAAAGTTGGGAAGGGTAGAATTGATAAATCTAGGAAACTAAACACTGAAACAAATAAGTATGACATAATGTTTTTAAACAAACATCAAATTAAAGAGAAAATTTTGATGGGAGAGAAGAAGGCCCTATATTAATGAATTTTGAAATGAATGAGCTCATATAGTTATGCAAGTGAGATATTACAAATTTACTTAAGAACATCTTGAATAATAGATTCTTACACTTATTGTATATATTAAATACTTCTCAAGCCTCAGTAACACTGCACTGGCATCTCTATCAAAGTTTAGATTAATTAAAGTTATTGACAAAAAAGCCATCAATATTATAATAAAATTTAATAGTCCCTAAAATATTATGGAAACACAAGTAGATTAAATGCTAATGGATAGACTAAAATATATTGATGAGGTTAGGAAAGCCTTCAAGTTGATGATGATTGAGTAAACCATAATCATTGAAGAGATGAAGACCATGAATAAAGAATTGGAAATGTGCAAAGGATTGAGAAGATATGTAAAATTAAATGACGCTTACTAAAGAGAAACTATTTTGTGTTATAAATTATTTCAATAAATATGAAGATAATTGTAATCACCTAAAAATGACACTTGAGTGCTAAGAGCGCTACTTGAGACCACCTATCCCTAGACCTATCCTAGGGCCTATTTTCACACTTATTTATCCTTTATGTAGGCCACAAGTATCCCTAGTCATCCCTAAAGTAGTCATAAACCTTCATTCTTACATCTTGGCCCTTCATGCCTTAGGTTCTACCACATGGACACTAACACCATAATAGGGACAATAACACCACATGGTGCAATTGTCCCAATATTTACACTATTGTCCTTTCCCTCTTTTTTCCACAAAAATATATATATTTTAAATATTATACCTCTTAAGGTTAGTCTAGACCTCTTTTAACACCTGCACAAGCACCAAAACAATATAAATACATGACTTTTATCCTTTACCCACTATATGGAAATTAGATGCAAATTACATATACAAATTTAGAACAAATTGTGCATAATTAAGAATATTAATACCTATTCTACCCTACTTCTGAATACTACCATCTACAAAATTCTTAAGCTTAGATTACTTAGATTTCCAGTCTCAAGCACACTCAAATCACTCAAGTCAAACATCATACTAGATTCACTTTCACTTGTACCAATACATAGGTGGGGATAACGACATCGGGCTTGATCCCTCTTCAAAGTATTGGTATGTAGAAAAATCTCATCATAGCATGGTGTTGAGGATGTATAGCCAACCCCACTAACAAACACACTTTTTTACTTATATCATTTGGATGCCCTAACAACATGGATAATTAGGGTTTGATCATAAAATTAGTTAAAACATGCCATCTATAGGGTTTCAAAAATCATGCATGTAGGAACAAGTTTGACAGACCAAGACATAGGTACACCTAAAATTTCAAAATAACCTTGCACAAAGGACACTACCATCAAAATAGAGACACTAGTGTCACATGACACTAATATCCAATTAGGTAAATAATATCTAGGAGGGTTTTGACAATTGGATCCTATTTACAATGCTCTGACCATCCTCTACCTCAGTTTTCAACGCCCAAATCATCTATCTCAGTCATTTTCCAGCTAAGTTCTTATTTACATTATTTATTGATATATTTAGAAAGGTCAAAATTATTCAATTCCATAACAAATTATTGGTTGTGTTTATTGCATATGTATATTCTAATTTATTATACTTATCTATTTAAAAATATAGTATTTACATTTAATACGTATTAAAAGTTTAAAACATTTGGTGAACCTATCTGACTTCAAATACTATTCAAACCCTAACCATAAATACTACTATGGTTTATATCCTAATTTTTCCTATTTTCATTGGTTGTGTTAAGATTTTAAAATTTCATACATTATATTTTATCATCTCTATTTCACTTTTTTTACTATGTTATATCTAAAAAAGCTATCTCTCTTCCCTTAAGAAGTGCTAGCCTTAGTGGCAATCTTATTGAGCATACTCAGATTCCTTCTATTAGAGATTATACCATGGACAAGGGACCAATTACAACTCCAGTCATTGATCCTTTACTGATTATGTATATTTCAATGATAATACATCTGAAGATGAGCAATACAATCAAGATCAAGATGATACACAAGATGGAAATCAAGACACTCTTCCCCCACTTAACAATGAAAATCAAATTGTCAAAAAGGATAAGACTCTATAGAGATTCATAGATATATTTTTGGAATATCTCCATGATCATGAATATATTTTATAATCCATAATGGAAATAAATAACAAATCAAATAATGGTCAATCTTTTACTCCCCAAGATAATAACATTGTTACACCTACACTGGGGCCAACTTAGCTAACACAACAACCAAATTTAACTTAATAACCTTTAGTGATAACTACACCCACTATGTCTATTTCCTCCTATCTACATGTAAAATACCTTATGCAGGAGATTCATACTCTGCATTCTAAGGTGTTACATCTTGAGCAGGGAGCCACTAGGCCATCACATGCCTAAGATTATCATTTTATTTTACATACACCTTTGGCACATCACATAGCAAAAAATCCTTTACCATCAAGATTCATGACACCTAAGCTTAAATTATATGATGTTTTTAGACACCCCATTCTGTCCATAACTGGCTTCCAACTGAACTTCAGATTGATTTCTACTAAATAATGCAAATTAAGCCTAGAAATCACTAAATGTCCCAATTTCATTTACACATTAGATATTAGTGCTCAAAATAATATTGAATCATATTTATTTAGGGTGTTATCTTGTACACAATATTATCCTCTCATGGATTCATCTCTAGTCACCTTGCAACCTAGCAACTGGTAGTTTAGTCTTTGGACCCATTAAGCAGGGCACTTGAGCAATTCTTAAAATGCTAAAATGCTAAGTAGAATGAATTAACTAATAAAACCAAATTATATGATTAAGTAAATTTTCCATATGAAATTAGTGAAAATAAAAAAAATTAAAAGGAAAATTCAATAAATATGAGGTCATGATGACATCATCATCCTCAAAGTCAAGGAATTAAAATATCTCACTAAATACCTTAAATGCAAAAATGGAGAGACATGCTTAATAAATGGGATATCTATCCCAAATATAATTATATGTGCCCTCCTTAACTCAAATAGGGTTAGCCTTAACTCAACTAGGGTTAGTTCAAACTCAAATGTGGTTAATTATAACCTAACTACACTTGGGTTAGAGTTAACTTTAAATGTTATAAATACAAGGCCTCACTTATTGATAAACAAGCTCTTTTGGTGTAAATTTATCGTGCATAAATATATGCAAATATTTCATTATTGTAGTGTTACCATGCCCATTCACTAAGACAAGCCAAACTAAATATAGTTGACATTAACAAGGTGACAAGGAGAGTTGAATCAATGGAGTTTAATTGACAAATATTTCTTGATCACATAGTTGAGCACACCATCCCATTTCTAACTCACAAAACTTTGTCTCATGAAAGTTAAAATATCTTGTTTTACTTATATTTGTTAATTATTTATGTAGTTATATGGATCCTTGAGTGTCTAGTCTAGAGGTGTTAGTTCTTAGTGTGTTTGTTTTGATTTGATTTCTTGACTAACATGATATTAATCTCTCCTCTATACATTCATTGATCACAATGGTAAGGGTAACCCATAACACCATCTCCAAGATTTTCATGTAGATTATGTGTCTAATGATTAGCTTCTCACTAAGATGTTTCCATGTAGTCTAAAGGATTATGCCTTGCAGTGGTTCTATGATCTACAAAATTAGTCTATCACTACCTTTAATCCATTGATAGATATGTTTTTATCACACTTCTCAATAAACATTAATGATAATATCTCATATGCTCCAGTAACACAACTGAATTAAAAATCAAATAAGCCTATTGTAAAATATGTCTTATGATATAAGACTATATTGGCCAAGTTGACTAGCCCCATGAAAGATAAAAATATCTAGGATATATTCAAACAAAGCCTATTACCAACATTACATGAAGCTATCTTGTTCAATAAGTTTCCAACCTTCACATTTCTATGTCACATAATGAAAGAAAGAGAAGTTAAGATTCTCTCTATGGGAAAATTAAAATATACAAGTAGATCAAGATCAAGTACTAAGAGTTATAGTAAGCCTCCATACAAAGTAAGGGATATGAAAAATAATAATGATCCAAAGGGCATAGTTAATGAAGCTTCATAGCCATCTCCTCACCTAGTTTTATTAGCTCCTCCATGGAGAGTTTTCACCAACATTCCAGAATTGCTAGCACGTGTTTTACAATAGCTCTTAAAATACAATGTCATATCTCTCCCTCCCATCCAAGAGGTAGATATGACACAAAAAATTATAATTAACTATAATACTAATGAATTTTATGAATATCATAGGGCACCATGCTATACAACAAACCAAAACATCAAATTGAAACATAAGATACAAGATTTGATAGATGCTAACATTATTGATGTGAGCACACCCACATAGGCACCCAAATTTAAAAAAATGAAATATAAGGCATTTAAAATACTCTTAGATACATTTCCAAATCATACAAAAACTGAGTTAGGGTCACTTCAAGTGTTCACTACATGTGTCAGGCACATCCACCACTAACATCATATCACACTACTATAGAGGATGCATACCCCTTACACAATATCATTGGTGTGTACCATACTATAGTTATATATACACCACTCATCACTTTATTAGAGTAGGATATTATTAATGATGATTCATATTTATATTCACTCTTTGTACTAGTTTACATAGATCATCATCTTATTTAGAGTGTTATGAATGATAATGGGTCAAGTATTAAAATCTGCATTATCACATTTCTACAACATTTGGGGTATTCAGAGTAAGATATATGTCCTACAAACACAATTATTCATGGTTTCAATGGCCATGTTCAAAGCTCCATCAAGGATGTTGTATTTTCACTACAAGTTAGACTAGGACATGTGGCTACTAGATTATTATATTACCTAGTGTAGGCACATTTGAAATGTTATTGAGTAGGCCATGTATACAACAATTATGAGCCATCCCATCCACCATGCATAGATTCTTTAAATATATACATGAAAATTAGGTGATCATAGCTAAGGGTCTATATATTCTACATATCCCATAGGTAGTTACATCAAAATTACCAGTTATAACTCAGTTACTTGACCATAGTTCCTATCAGTACACCATAGAATTTAGTGGAGCCACTAGTGCAGGCAAGGTCCACTCCTATAGTATTACCATGTATTCATAATCTCCCACAAATACCATTATTAGAGAGACCCCTACATCATATATATGTTTCATAGTCTAGAGGGCCTACTTTTACTCATTTTCTTTTGAGAGCAATGTTATTGGGTTCTCAGGGTTTTTAGTATAAACCACCTATGCTAGTTAAAACATCTTCTACCAGATGGGTCCCTAAGACCCTTACAATTCACAAGACACCATATTTTGTTTCACATGTTCCTATCACCACTTTATAGGCAATGCCAAATATAGATCACTTGTTATGATAGGTTTAGAGACCACAATTACCTTTTCATACAACACACATGATCATCATTCCTTTATTTGGCATAAGCCACATTGATAGTGAGTCTCCCATGAGACTTATCAATTATTATTATTCCTCCCTTCTTGTACATAATTTATTTCTCTCTTGATCCTTGTATATGGTTTCATTTTCATGTTACTTGTACATAGCTTATATCCATAAAATACAAAATCAATATAATAAATCAAAAAATACAAAAAAATCAACTATTTTACTAAAAAAACACAAAATTATAGATTGTATGCATTTTCATGTTTACATCTCTTATATTTTCTAAACACTACATATGTTAGATGTCTCAGTATAATTAGTTTTAGCATACATACATGCTTCACTTATTCTTGGTGAGTGCTTATAGATTGTTATAGGACTCAAGTCCACTACACCAATCCAAATTTGCTATTATCTACCTACTGGGGGAATCTATAGAGATACATAGGTTATTCCTTTGACACATTCACCTATTTAGGGGCACCCTATAAACAATTTTGATTACTAGGTTCCATACTTCTACATTTTACATCACAACTTTAGCATTGTTATATTTTGACATTGATCATTCTACACTTACTCATATTTTTTATTGGTTATTACTACTTTAGACTCAACATATGTACCTCTTGTCTCTTATACAGATTTGTATTACATATTCATGCATAATTTCATTTCTAGCTTTCCTAGTTTAGAGTTAATTATGTCTATATGCTTATTATATTTGAGGGGATTTGAATATTCCAATGCTCTTTAGCTCTGCATCACTTCTTTTCATAGTATGTATGCTTTGGATATGTGTCTATGTCCTTGTGTGTGATTTCTTGATTGTGTATGTGGACATTTGAACATGTCCTTCCAAAGAGATCTAAGCCAATTTTTTTGTTGATTGTGTATGTGGATATTTAAACATGTACTTGTATGTTTTGGTTTCTCATATATAATGACATGTGCCCATTTCCTTTGTATTTTGGCCCTTTGGAATACTTTACATACCTCATGTGTGTTATTGTATGCTTTTAGTATACGTCATGGCCATGACACTTGTCTCTTACTTGTTACATACTCCAATTTTAGATGCCATGAGGAACCTCATGCCTCTCCCATTCTTACTTGAGTGTCATGATGGACATCATGCCCCACCCCCTAGGTAGCTACTTATATATTACTTAGATTTGATATTACATACATTGTAATATCTATCTTGATAGCTTTATGAATGTTAGACATAACATACATCACACATTATAAACTTATGCCTAAATTCTCTAACATTCTAATGTTATGTATGCATATTATATTGAATTATTATGTAAATATCATATATACTCCAGCTAACACACATCATATAGAGGTTTTTATTTTTGAGGATAGTTATTACATAGGTTCAATAACTCCCCTCAAAAGAGGTGGAATTCACAAGGGTTTTGTCATAGAGATTAGGCTCTTATAGTGTAATCATAGTACATTTTTTAGCACACACACTGAGATTATAAAAATTAGACTTAGGTAAACACATTAAAAAATAGTGACATAGAGATCAATATAGTTATAAAAAAATCAAAATAGTTAGACAATAGCACCCAAATTAGAACACTAGCACCACATGACACTAATGTCTAAGATATGACCTTGTATTATGTAGTAGCCTTAATTTTAGAAAATATAGATTGGCTAGGCAAGTACAAAAGGTGAAATATAGGTTTGCATATGTTTAGTTATAGATTTGCCATTTTTGGCTTAGTTTAGCTTAGGTTCATACCAACTTGCTCATATTCAAAACATCATGTATGGCATGACCCCATTTATAATTCAAATACTCAAACACATATTATTATAACTCAGTCCAAAATCCATATGCTTAGATATCAAATTTAAGGGCATGTGCATGACACATTATTTACATTTCCTCACTTACACATCAATTGATTAGAGGGAATGACAAACTCTATGTCATTATCTACACTTTACACATCAAACATCATATTACATGTTGCACACAAGTTTCATGCCTTACTCCATCTATAGTGGTTGGCATTCCTAAGTGGATTAGATCCACCTAATATAACCCAATGGATGCATAGATGACATCTCCAATTAGATATCTCTAATTATAAATTTCCATTTATATCTCATAGTTTTAGTTTTATATATATCTACTACATGTTGGTGGGTAATGATCGAAGCATAGTATACTTGAGTTCTTTAGCCACCTAAATTAAAGGGTTAGACACACCATCAATCTAATCCAAGCTATTCACAGGTCATGATCCACCAAGAAGGGGTGGGCAATTATGGATTCAAAACTAGATTGAGCTCTTGAGCCACCCACACATGGGGATTGAGCAAACCATCACCTTAGTCCAAGCTATTCATCAATTTATTAATACATATATGCACACACACAAGTCATCACCATGTTTATGTATTGGTTCATGTACCTAGTGAGGTATATTCATTATTTTCCTCTTTATTATCCCTTTAATCATTTTTTACTAAGTTTTAATTCTTTACTCAGTTTTGTCTTTGCTTTTGATATCTATTAAGTAAGGATTGATTTATGCATGTTTCACTTGTAGGACATGTAATGGATCATGATTCACATACTCAGATCTAGACTCATATGCTTCATCTCTTAGGTAAGTCTAGGTATGCTTATTTTTATTTTATCCTAATCATTTCACTTTGTTACATTTCTAGAATAAATGGGGGGTAATGTAATCACCTGAAAATAGCACTTTAGTGCTAAGAGTTTTACTTCAGACCACCTATTTATAGATTAACCCTAGACATATCTTAGGGCCTATTTTCACACTTATCGTGCCTTAATGTGGACCATATATGTCCCTAGTCATCCCTAAATTAGTCCCAGACCTCATTCTTGCATCCTAGACCTTCAAGCCTCAGGTTCTACCACCTAAATACTAGTACCATAATAAGGATAGTAGTGCCACATGGCACTAGTGTCCCAATATTTATGCTACTATCCTTTCCCTCATTTTTTCACAAATGGATATCTTTTCAAATCGTATACCTCTTAGGGTCAGCCTAAACCTCTTTATCACTGCACAAGGACCAAAATAATATAAATACATGAATTTTATCCCTTTATCGACTAGATGGAAATCATATGCAAATTATGTATGCAACTCAAAATAAGTTGTGAAAATTAAGGTTATCAACCCCTATTCTATCATATTTATGCATACTACCATTTATAACATTCTTAAACTCTGAGTATTCAAATTTTTAGTCTCAAACACATTCAAAAAACTTAACTTAATCATAATACTAGCCTCACTTACACTTTCACTAGCACTTAGGTGTGGAGAACTACATCGGGCTTGATACCTCTTCAGAGTATTGGTATGTAGGTAAGTCTTATCATAGGAAGGTGTTGAGGATGTCCATCCTGCCCCACTAACAAATGCACTTTTTTGGTTATTTTAACCATATGCCCTAGAAACATGGATGATTAGGTTTTGCTCATAAAATTAGTTAAAACAAGCCATCTATAGGGTTTCAAATCTCATGCATGCAATAATAGGCTTGATAGACCTAGACATAGGTACACCAAAAGTTTAGAATAGTCCTACATAGAGGACTTTACTACCAAAATAGGGACACTAGTACCACATGATGTTATTGTATAATTAGGGAACTATTGTCTAGGAGGGGTTTTGACACCTAGATTCTATTTGTGATACTCAGACCAACCATTACCTTAGTTTTTAGCTCCTAGATCAGTTGTCTCAATCATTTTTGATCCACATCCCTTCTCAAGGATACATCTCTCCTCAAAGATAATCAAACTGGCACATTTTTCGACTGAGAATCACCTCAAGTGTCCTCGTGGCTGGCCATAGAAGGATTTGAAAGAGGACCCAGATCATCCCAGGACTTTTGGTGTGACGACCAGTCCTCTATTGGTATCAGAGTTAGGTATCGAGGTCGAGACTCATAGAAGCTAGTGGGCATGATCCACATCCCTTCTTAGGGATACATCTCTCCTTAGAGATAATCAGACCACCATATGTTCTGACTAGGAATCACCTCAGGTGTCCTCGTGGCTAGCCATATAGGGATCTGGAAGAGGACCCAGATCATCTTGGGACTTTTAGTGTGATGGTCCTGGGATGATCTAGGTCCTCTTCCAAATCCCTATATGGCAGCCACAAGGACACCCAAGGTGATTCTCAGTCAGAACATGTGGCAGTCTGATTATCTTTGAGGAGAGACATATCCCTGAGAAGGGATGTGGATCATGCCCACTAGCATTCGTGAGTCTCAACCTCGAGACCTAGCTCTGATATCAATAGAAGACTGGTTATCATGCCAAAAGCTCTGGAGTGATCTAGGTCTTCTTCCATACCCCTATATGGCCAGCCACCAAAGCACCTAAGGTGATTCCCAGTCAGACACGTGGTGAGCACTAACCACCTCTAGAGGTGTATCCCTGAGAAGAGATGTGGATCATGCCCACTAGCTTCCACGAGTCTTGACCTCGAGACCTAGCTCTAATACCAATAGAGGACTGGCCGTCACACCAAAAGCCCTGGGATGATCTGGGTCCTCTTCCAGATCCCTATATGGCCAACCATGAGGACACACAAGGTGATTCCCAATCAGAACACATGGTGGTATGATTATCTTTAAAGAGAGATGTATCCCTAAGAAGGGATGTGGATCATGCCCACTAGCTTTCATGAGTCTCGACCTCAAGACCCAGTTTTGATATCAACATAGGACTGGCCATCACACCAGAAGTCCCAGGATGATCTGGGTCCTCTTCCAAATCCCTATATGGCCAGCCACAAGGACACCCGAGGTGATTCTTGGTCAGAACATGTGGCAGTCTGATTATCTCTGAGGAGAGATGTATCCCTGAGAAGGGATGTGGATCAATTTTCTAGTTAAGATCTTATTTACATTATTTATTACTATTTTAGAAAGGTTAAAATTAATTAATTCTATAAAAAATAGTGGTTGTATTTATTACATATTTATACCCTAATTTACTATACTCAGATCTTTAACAACATAGGATTTAAATTCACTAAGTCCTAAAAGGTTAAAACAATAACACTTATCAGTTATGGTCCCAAAGCATTCACTAGAAAAATAATGATTTGGAATATGCTCTTGAAGATCTTCAAAGTCAGTCAAAAAATTATGATGACATGAGATTCAAAATCCATGCTAACATCTAGTTAAGTCACTACGAATTTTTATAGGAAGAAGACTTTGATTTATATACAACTACAAATCTAAAACAATTTTTTTATAAACTGGTAAAATAAGAATTGTTTGGAGTAAATACTTTTAATGTTGAGGCAATAAAAAATTTGAGTGACATACACAATGTCATTTATGAATTCAATAATTGTCTTCCTAATTTATTTAAAATAGTTGATGAGTTGTCTAAATTTTGGTACACTCTTAACCTATAGAGTTTATAGGAATATGTGTGGCTAATGTGTGGCCTACATCACCTTTTATCTTATATTATCACATTTCTTTGTGTTCTCATATTGTTAGTAGTGTTGATGTGTGAATAAATCATAGCCTAAGTAGGGTATATTTATGAGGTATTAGTTTTTACTTGAGCATCAAATTAAAAATTATATTCTTATTGCATAGTTGTGGAGGTTACCCCCTTAAATTAGCTCAGTCTTATTTATCAAGTATTATACTTTGCTATCAATTATTATTGTGGATCTATTTATTTTATTCTCATTATTGTACTTTAATATACTCATGATATTTACATTTATATCCATTTTTTTGAACTATCTTGATCTACCTAAGTAATTTAATTACAAGTGGTATCATATCTTTGATTTGTGCAAGGTTTAGAAACACAATTTTTATTTTTTAGATCTAGTATTTATGAGTTGAAGGATCAAAAATACATAACATATGATTTAGGAAGAATATATTTTTCTATCAGTGTAGTATTGCTTGAGGTTTTTGTAAGGAAAATAAAGTCTAGAATTTTTTTTCACACCCTTTTGAAAATTAGCAGTCATTATATTCATTTCAATGAGATGATCACAATAGTATAATCCTCTAGTACACTATTTTTCATCCCCAAAACTCTCTACCCTAAAATCCCAAACCCTAGTCCAAACACTCAAGGTCATGCAAAAGAGTAAGCCACTCTAGGAAAACACCTAGGAAGAAGGATTTGGAGTCCAAAACTTTTGATTCTTAGGTTTCTAGGTTGGTTACCCAACTCTAGGTAGATGTGCAAAGCATGGTGAAAAAATAAGATTTAGATGTGATCAAAGGGGTCATGGATATAATAAAGTAAGAGTTGAGAATGATTAATGGACATAAACTTATTTTTCAATAATGTTACCATTGAATAGTTACCTAGTGGGCCACTTAGGTTCTCCCAAATAGAGCAATCAAAGCACAAATATAGGTTTTAAGAACTTGCTACAAAAATTGAAGTGTGTAAGTTTGATGGTAAGGATCTAATTACTTGGATCAATCAAATGATTTTTTTTATCTGCATCAAACCCCATGTACACATAAGGTGGCCATGGCATCTCTATATTTGGAACTGAAATAATTCATTTGGTATAAATGGTTATGTGTTCAAAATAAAAATAAGGGCCTTATAGATACCTAGTCAAATTTACTAATGAGTCACAAATGCACTACTGCAAATGTGTCATAGAAAATTATTTTAGATAATTATCAAGGCTAAGACAAATGAGGATTTTTAATGATTATATTCAACAATTCCAAAATATATCTTTGTGTGTGGTTGACATCACTTAAGACAACCTGAATAATCTATTCTTCAATGGGCTCAAGGACAACATCAAACTCAATATTTAGAATTTTAATCCAAGTTCAGGATTAGAGTCCATGATTTTCACATAAAATATAGAGGAAAGATATTTGGTTAGATGATGGCCTTTCACTATTAGTAGATAGCACATTACTTCAACACAATCATTCCCTCAGCCCACAAGATTAACTCCTCAACAAATTAAAGAGAAATGACTCTATATTTGATCTCCATTGCATGATATTTTATTTTATAATTTATCATTTATGATTATTATTTGTCATTTACTTATGCATGTGAAGAAAATAAATAATGGTTTTGTAGGTTCCTAGGTGCATTAGTTTAACTCCAGAGATATGGGAGTATAATTATCCTTTTTATATATTCATTTTTTAATTTAATGTTTGTGCTTTAATAAATAGGTCAGAGTTAGGTAAAATATAGACACCTAAAAATGGCCCTAAGGAATTTATTAAGTTTAAATTCTATGTTTATACTCTACATGTTTATTTTTCAATAGATAGTCCAAATAAGACATGTTTGTCATCTTTTGATAGTATAAGCTATTCCTCTCAACCCTTTTGCTCTTCCTCTTTCTCTTCCTCTCTCATTTTTATTGGGCTTTGTGTCAAAAATGACTAGTTCCCTTAACACCTATTGGGAGCACCCTCAACACTTATAGGTGCTTATTTTGGTCTTCATCAAATTAGGATGCAATTGTTCCCTTTATTCTTGTTTTAATAAAACTTCTAGTCTTTGGACATTTGTTTATGCACCAATAAGGTCCTACTTTGAATTCAATTTTTCTATAAATAAACAAACATTGTAGTTTATCCATAGAGATAACAATTATAGGTATTCAAGATAAATCAAGTAACCATTAGAGAATTTATTATTGTTTCAAGATAACATTTATTATGGAGAAATTTTGGGGCACCATCTATGGTTTTATCTATTTATGAGATTTTTTTTATGTAAATTATTATTTTTCAACATCTTAATATTGGAGTTATCACCCTTAAGGGCCTAAGAATTAGTTATTGTTTGAGCCTTGTTAATTTTAAACTTCAGGCCATAAGATCACTTTGTTTTCCTCAAAGTTTTTAGATATCACATGTGTAATTGGAACTGCTCTAGGGAAAAGAAGAAATTTATTTTTATATAGGTGTTAAAACATAGTTTAAAGCAAGGAAAGTGATCAGACTGAAGCAAACCCAATCATGAATTTGTTTCAAAGATTCTATGTCATTTGTCCAAAGTGTTGGGTACTCTTGGGGATTGTCTCAAGCACACTTGATGTTTGCATGCCAAATCTTTGATCAAATCTGAAATTTTGAGCAATGGTGTTCATAATGTTAGATGTGCATTTTCAAGTTCAAAATCATATAAAAAATTAGGAATCATGATTAGACCCTATATGTTTATTCTCCTAATTGATTCAAAAATAATAAATTATATATTATTGATTTATTTATGACATGTCTAATAAAGACAAATCCATTTATTTACATTTGGTTTATTTATTCATATTATTTTATGTATGCCCCATAATCATCATAGGGAACATACCAAGAGTATCTTGGACTAAATAATTACAAAACATTTAAATAAATAACATGTTGGTCGAAGCAAATATTCAAAACTAGCGATGCAACATTTAATAAGGGCCATGTAGCAACTAATCCCCACCTTTAGTAATAGTTTTATTGTGAATTTTCGGTGATGTTCAAAGCTATCCTAGTCTTGTAATAAGTAGTTGATGAAGTAATTACCAAATAAATATAAATAAAGTGGTGGTACATTATTCATAAATGGAGAATATTTTGCCACTAAAATAAGTCTGCTATGAAAAGCTATAGTTGTAAAGACCAAAGCTTATGTGGGAGTTGAGGATGTGCGACTATGTGTGAGAGATTTTGTATTGTAATTTGTTTAAAATCAATTTTGCATATAAATTTTCAATGTAATCTCATTGAAATAGTAAATGATACACAAAAAATAAAAATAAAAAATAAAAAAATATTAATGATGGGATTTAAAGATATATTATTTTCATAGTATATGCCATAGAAGTAATGGCTATTATAACATATAGTTCTGAAGATGTTAATAATAACATACAAGATCATTTGAAATGTTCAATAATACTTGATTAGAGAGAGATTCATTTTTTTATCATGTTCGGACTACCTAAGTGGGTCAAGAAGGAAATGGATGTACAATTTGTCATGTGTCATTTTCCACATGCCAAAAGGCATTACTAAAATTACATGTAGTAAAAATGTTCATTGTTGTTGGCAACTTTCAAATTTTAATGTAAGTTGTTTATCCTCTAAAACTTGGCATGCAACCAATTATTTCTAATATCGCATTATATATATCCAAAATGAGATTTGGAATCAAAGCAAATGGAGTGATTCTACCATGATTATGGGGATTGTGGGACTTGGTGGATCAGGGAAGTCAAATCTAGTCAGACGTATTTATAGCTCAAAGCATTGTGAATCCAAAAGATCTAAATTTTTGTGTGATGTTAGTAAAAAAATATTAACCATATTTATAGCTACAACTATTCAATGATATCATGGGTTATCAGCAACACATGGACATTGAGAATACTAGTAAAAGGAGTTTTATTTGAGATAGTATATAAGGGATCCCACGAATTCTGATTGTGTTCTATGGCATATAATATGCAGAGAAAATAGAGAGTTTGTTATTAGTGAAAAATTTCCTTCAAATAGGACTTTACTTTCTCACTCTCAAATAGTTATATTATATGATGTTAAGCTATTAGATGTAAACATTGTGTAAGAGATCTTATACTAACACACTATTATATCAACCATATAGGAAAACAATAATGTCTATTGCATATATTTTTATAATCTCATTTGATTAACATAGTGGCTAGTCCCTGCATTTGTATTAATAATTATTTGTGCTCTAGTTTGAGTGCAATTTTGAAATGTACGCTTGTTTTAATAATTTGAACTTGAAAATACAAATCTAATATCATGTTAATTGTTATTATAATTTGAATTTGATCAGTATTTATGTTGCCTTTGTTTTCTATTATTAAGTAGGCTTTCAACAATATTAATTGTAACTAACAAATTTGATTTTATATTCATTTAAACTAGTCTTATAAAACATTGTGTTTAATATCTTAATTTGTGATATAGGTTTGTGGAATAGTGTTTTGTTGCTCTAGATATCAAATTATAATTTTATAGTAATATATATGTATAGTTTTTTACTTATTTCATATTAAAATAATAATTAATAAAAAAATAGGCTGAGTTGAAAGGCCAATGCCAAAAATATTTATCACAAATCTGAATTAATATATTAAAAAGCTACATTGACAATTTTAGTGTGACAAATTCAAAAAGAGATTGATGTGAATCTTTTGAAATTTTAAATGACAAGTTTTTGTCCTACGTCATATCCAATGGTGTTTCCTAATGTCCATTTAATAACTTTGACAATGAAATCTAGACATGACCATAATAAACACCCTTATGAATATGGGTATTATGAAAAGTAGAGATGTATATTGGCTATTTGACCCTGATCCTTGCATTTCACGTCTTAGATTAATGATAATATGGGTGTGATTTGGGATTTGGGTTTAATGAATCCACCAAATAGTCTCCATTCATTATACCTACCTCAAAATCATGGAGGTTCTCCGCTTGTTACATATAGTCATACCACATTCAAGGTTACAAAAAATGTAGAAAAATATTTGGGACTATTAGAGGTAGAAACCAAGGATGCCATGTTGTATTATTATAGATGGAAAATCACCTCTTATTTTGGGAGAAAATAATGTAGTCCACTATCCCAATCCACCAAATCTATTGAAGGTATTTTACATAAACAAGAAAGATGCTCTCAGTTTGAAATTTGAAAGGGGTGTGCCACTAACATTCTCAGTATAAGTTGGTCATGATGTTACATTGTATATTACTTTAAATTCCATTAATGGGGTTACATCTATAAATAAATCTCAAAATGAAACCATCTATACATGTGGAGAAGATGCTCACAGGGTACTTGCAAATCCTTTCAAGTTGAAGTGGACTCTAGATCGAAACACCCATGATCAAGTATTTTATCAATTTCTAAAAGCTATAACACTTAGAAGTTTTACCCCATTTTGCACTATTAAAAACCCAAGCCCACTTGATGCTTATAAATGAGTGTGCACCATGTTTGTGTCATTTGGCCATGTTTGATGACTTGTTGGTATTTTCACCATTACATTAAAAAAATTCCAATGTCTGCTAAGTATTCTATCAAATATGATGGTGGAGATTTTTTAGTACCCTTCATTAAAGTTAAGAAATGTTCCAATGCAAATATATTACAGTTGAATTCCATAACTCATAGAACTAATTTTTACGTGATAGTAAGGAAACAAAAATTTGTAAGTACTCTGTAATATGTCTTCATTATTCATAATATTTTTTTATAATAAAAAATGAATGTAATAATTAAAAGTTGTATGGGTTGTTAGGGTATTAAGTATTCATGACATCAACATAATAATATTCCCAAATAATACCCTTGGGAATATTCCATTATTTTTGTGGAAAATTTTGGAAAATTTTTGGAATTATTAAAACCATATACATTTATTAAAAAAAATTATTGGCTAAACAAATATGGATTAATTGGAAAGTGAAACCATTAGTACTCTGCCTTGGTAAGGACTAATAAGATCACCATTATACGTTGATAGGTGATTTTGAAGATTATATATTTAAAATTTTATTAGAAATAATATTTATCAATTCATATTAAAAAAATATTAATGAAAACAAATTCCATTTAGTGAATTTTAGAGTTTCTTCATGTCAACTTAGTTATGTGGAGAGGCATTCTTATAATAACATCTGAGAATAGTGAAAGGTTATAATAGGATGAGTATATTCATTTTTTAAATGATCGACATAATTAAAAAACAAAAAATAATCAAATTTAATAAAACACCCAATATAAAAAAACAAAATAAGATGCACAACAAAAATAATGAAAACATGTGCATCCCAATGTAATAAAATCATTTTATTCTTGAAATCAAAATTTTGATAAACTTCATGGGTGGTAAAACTAGTTGATTTTGATTCACTTTTTATATATTTAAAGAATCAAACTTACATTATTATTCAATTAATTTAATAGTAACTACTTTTATTGTAAAGATTGTTTTAATGTTCTATATATATTTAAAGTATTAAAATTACACTATTATTCAATTAATTTAATTATAACTTCTATAAGTTTGGAAGAAGAAATAAGGGGATGACCCAAATTTCAAGTGACATAACCATGAAAAAATCTACAACTCCTTTTTCTCTCACTTTGGATATGTTACAAAGATGGGTGTTGCTAAGGGTTGCCCTAGGATTGCACCCCCTGCCTCCCCTCCCCCATCCTCTTAGCTTTTTGTAACCCCCCCAACCCTATCCCTCTCCCTTGGATATAATCCCTCTAAGGAAGCTCTGACCTCTTGGTTGACCCCCCAATGGGAATCTTCTTAGACCCCCCTACCAAGGCTTCTAAGCTTTATGTGGATGTTGGTGTCTCTTCAAAGAAGAAAGGGTGTAGATCAGAGGCAGAATTTCTAAGGGTAGAATCACACTCTCTTATCATAAATGATTCTTAGTGGACCTGAAAAGATCTCCTCTCTAGGTGAGGGATATAGGTAGCCTTGGATTGCAGTTAATCCCTTCTGGTGGGCAGTTGTCAAGTCCTATTATTGAATGGTGTTTTGTTTCACCCCTATCTTTATGACCTTCTTAGTGGATTCATGTTGGTTGGTTGTCTCTGGGTTTTTTATTGAAGATTGGTTAAAGACTAGTGATTCTAGCTTCTCTCCTCTTCATTGCTCTTTCATTTATTTGGTGTTCCCCTTGTTTGTTATCTCCTCTCTTGTTGTACTCCCTTTCAGGAGGTGGAGGCCCTTGTGTTTATTTTTTTCATTGTCCTTCTATTTTGTTGTGGGGAATGGGGCCCCAATTGTGTCCCATATTGGTTCATAACTCTGGTCAAAAGTGTTTACCTCATCAAATAAAAACTATAACTTCTCTCATTGTATATATTGTTTATTTTAATGTTTTATGTATCTAGGTTGGTTTTGGCACCTTAATCAAACATATAATTTATATAGTAATACCAACATATTACTATTCACAACTAAAATTTCTCATAGATAGACTTCTTTAAAATTTAGAACCATGAACGACCAATATTTTAGGGTGGTTTAGTGTAAGTCTTTACAGTTACTCTTTTTAGTTTTTTATTTTTAAAATTGTCGCTTATCTTATTTTTAAAATTTATATATTCAAGTGTTTTAATGTTTGAGTATGAGATATATTTTATTATTTTTATTAATCAATCATATATTTATTTTAGCTATATATTTATTGAACAAAATTGTTAGGTAATTAAATAATATTAATTTACAAGTTACCTTTGTTAATATATCTAATTTCTTGAGAAAGGGTTTAGAGTGAGAACTTTAAAGTAGGGAAATTGAAGAGGATAGAGAAAAAGAAACTTACATGATGCTAATATGAGATATAATAACCATCAAAAGTATAAAATTCACTAATAATGTATGATTTGAACTAATAATTGACAAGGACACAAACACGTCTAAAAATCATGCAATTTAACAACTAACTAGCATAGATATCTTAAATAGATATATCTAAAAGATGATGAGAGATATCACTCTTGAGGTGCCTATATTGAATTTGTCACATAAGCTATATAGGTGTTTCGATAGTGATATCTTTCAATTTATTTTAGATAGATATAAATTATGTGTTTTTTGGGATACAATTTGTACATTAGAGACCTAATACAAAAATATTCTTGAGTGATGGTATAAGTTTGAATATCTACTATCCTTATTAGATATTCTAATTGTGATCAATATTAATCTAAGAGGGGATATTATTATTGTGTTAGGATGATTAAAAACTAAACAAAAACACACTAATAAAATTAACACCTAAAGCCTAGACACTCAAGGAGCAAGACAACAATATAAGTAACTATCAATAGAAGACAAAAAAACCATTATCTATCTTCCTTGAGAGCAAGAGTTTTCTATTGGCCATGGAAGAATGTGATCGGTCGTGTGATCAAAGAATCTTTGGCAAGAGTTCTCCTTGCATCATCTCTCCTTGTCACCTTCATAATTTGGGCTTGGCTCGGGCTTGGGCTTGGCTTGGCTCTCTCTCTCAACAAATGAGCATTATAACATTACAAAAAGGGTCTTTGAAGGTATTTTTGCATCATAACATTACACCAAAATAGCTTTTTGAATAATGGGTGAAGCCTTATATTTATAGCCTTCCAAACTAACTCTAACCTAAGTGCAGTTAGGTTAGAGTTAGTCATGTTTAAGTTTAGACTAACCCTAGTTGAGTTAAGGATTAAGGGAAGATATTTTCAATTATTTGACTTTGAGGATGATGACATCATCATGACCTCATTTTTATTAGAATTTATTTTTTACAAAATTTATTTTCACTAATTGCATTTATATTTAACTTAAGAATTTAATTTTATTTTCTTAGTTAATTTTTTTTGCTTAGCATG
Source organism: Torreya grandis (assembly GCA_037957365.1). Classification (NCBI taxonomy): domain Eukaryota; kingdom Viridiplantae; phylum Streptophyta; class Pinopsida; order Cupressales; family Taxaceae; genus Torreya; species Torreya grandis. The sequence goes on along the minus strand of JARHVA010000610.1, from coordinate 3,668,363 downwards.
CTCTTTAATAATTGTTTAAGTTCCCTGCTTAATGGGTCTAAAGGCCAAACTATCAGTTTGCTAGGTTGTAAGTTGACTCAAGATGAATCCATGAGAGGTTACTATTACATACAAGATAATATCCCAAATAGGGATGCCTCAACATGATTTTGAGCACTAATGTCTGATGTGTGGATGAATTTGGGACATTTAATGATTCTTAGGTTTAATTTTCACTATTTGGTAAAAAATAATTTGAAGTATTGGTGTAACACAATTGTGGCCAAAATGGGGTGTCTATATTTTTCCCCTATTTGGAAAGATGTTGTAAGATAAAGGCATAGTAATGTCTTCTCAAAGAATTAAAAATTCATTAATGCCTTGGCCAATGCCCCAGAAGGTGATGGATGAGCCCTAGATGCCCCCTTGAGGGAGCGAGTAGAAAATAAGGTCAAAAAATGTTCCCTTGAAAAGAATAAAATGATGAGACCTATAGGGAATAGGGGTGGAGATACTAATTTTCCCAAAGATAGTTATAATCAGTGGCATAGTGAGATGCCCCAGTAGGGCAGGTAAAAATAATGATTGCAGTTAAAATCATTAGCATAATGAAAACATGCCTTAGTAAGGTAGATAGATTGAAAAATAATGATTTTCCTGAGGTGGTTACAATCATTGGCATAGTGGTTTGCCCTAATAGGGTAGATGGAAGTGTGATATAATTTGGTTGTATCCCATTAAGGCAAATTTAAAAAGGGGGCTCACATACTAAATTCATACTCATGGAGTAATAGTAAGTTGACATAGATTATAAACATGAATTTAGGTTGACTGTGAGTATGGAGATGTACGTCTGAACTAGTAAGGATTTAAAATTAATTTATGATTTAATTACTTTGTAATTGGGTAGTGTTTGGGTATCTCTAGAATTTTCTAGGTGAAAATAAAGAGAAGTATTGCATCACCATTACTTATAAGCTCCACCAAACTAATTTCTAGTGTAACTTTGGATATCATATATCATAGTTATAGGTAACTATATTAACAATATGTATCCAAATCATGGATAACTCAGTCTAAATGTAATTACAAATCACTTAGGCATAAGATATGAAAAATCAAATCCTAACTGAATATAATGCAATAAACTAAGTGTAGGAACATACACTAATTCACAACTTAAGTACAAGATATGGGTAATCAAGACTCATGTGTAATTAAAGTGAAAGAATCCTAAGACAACTGATAAATAAAAAGGTAAAGAGTTAAAATAAAAATAAAAGAAGATAAACACAAAAAAACAAAACACCAATAAATAAATAACAAAACACCAATAAGTAAACACATAATAAAATACCATTAAACAAATATGGACGTAAACAAATCAAATAAAACAAAACAATATAAATAAATAAACAATGGTTAATGAAAATGTTAGTATAAATAGAATATAAATTATTCATGCATGTGTAATAGAGGTGTTACTCTTGGCGATAGGGTGACCCCTAAGCTAGGTAACAATGATGTAGGTATTAAAACACAATAACAAAAGACTAACAATGTTTCTCCTAGGCTATATGAAATAATGACATGTAAAAATAAAATGGAGGGAATAGAATAAAAAGGAAGGGGTAGCTAAGATGACTCTAGATGCACTAGGCAAGTGAATGCTACCTACATAGTTCTATGGATAGAAGATCTGACATGAACTTTAGGCCAAATGTAGTTCTCTTAAGATATGGGATAGAATAAAAGTAATGATAAGAGAACGTGATTAATTTTTTATAATAAAGTATGAATGATCTCATAAAATGATTAGTATGTAAGAAAAGATGTGGATGATGGTCACAATCATGAAAGCATCAACACACAAAAAATTGTGTGAGTGCGAGAATATGGTTTATGTGAAAAAGACACTAAAAGGCAAGAGATGAGTATCGAAAAATGAACTAAATTAGTAATTCATAGTGTCTACTACATCTAAGTCTAAGAATGAGAATGAGGTCATAAAATAGTGAGATCATAGGTAATGTTTGCTCACAAAATGAGGAGAGCATAATAAAATCAAAATGATTATTAGTATATCAAATTCAAATACATAATGCACATAACATGAACTAGAAAAATGGTGAGAACATACAACATAAGGCCAATAAGGATGGGGAAACTAAAGGACAAGTGGTTACTTGTGAAATAGATAGGAGTCCTAAGATACTTAAGGTAATGAAGTGGTCAAAAAAGAAAGGAAAGTGTAGTTAAGCTAACTCAAGATACCCCATGTATCCAAGTGTTGCCTACATAGTCTGTGTGGACTTCAGGTTGATGTAATTCTCCTAGAAATGGGAGGAAAAAGACCAAGATGGTATAAAAATAAACTAAATACATAATAAGGCCCATCCTAGAAAATTTTGATAGATTTATATCTCAGATGGAAATTCTAAGCCAATTTTCATGATTTTTTTAGGATTTTTGAAAAAATTTAAATGTTTTTGGAATTTTCTAAGCACCTCAAATTGATCAAGAATTATGAGATACAAAAGTGTCCAAATCTCAAAATGGTGAGATCATTGCTTAAACATGCTCTTAAAATGGAGAGAGAATTTAAACTTAAATTTCTCAAAAAATGGTGAGAGAATGGAAAAGGGGTGATTGAGATAACCTTAATGTGAATCAAGCATTGTCTACATAATCCTGTTAGGACCTCAAATCATTTTAGTTCCTCCTTAAAACAGAGGATTTGACTAAGTAGTAACAAGTTTGTGAATTTATTAAATTGATAGAGTATAGTAACAGTAATGGCAAGGTGAGGTGGTAATTCACAGGAAAGGTGTTGATCTTATTTTTCCCATAGGTGGTTAAAATGAAAAAATAATAGCATGGGTCAATTATACTAATTTAACCAAAGGAAGTTATAATTAGTAGCGTTATGAATGAGATATAACATGACAACAATGAAGAATGCAATTGCAAAACCACTTCCATATTGCCCCAAAGTACTACCTCTTTGTGAATACTGAATCAACTGCTAAAAATTCATATGAATACCCTCACTATAGGTTCCTAAAGAATCAATGGATTGGAACCAAGGTCAAATCAGGTGGTGTAAGGGAGGGTAAAACAACTTTGGTCAATAGGGAAGGTATGGAAGGGAAAGTATATGATATAATACCAAGGAAGGTGATATTATGGTATGACGTAAATGATCCTCACATACAACACCTTAGATATCTCAATAAAAATAATGCTTGAGATGTATTATGTTCATAGGCTCATCAAGTTCATTTCTATTTGGTGTAGCTAACCTATAATCTCTTGAACTATAATTATCAATAATGACAGAGGGGCCTATCTAATTAGGCTTGAATTTGACTTGCTTCATTTTATTGACTATGGTATTCTTCTAGTTTTATTTGAGGAAAAGATCACCAAGCTCAAAAATTTTGTGTTTGACACACCAACAATACTGACCATGTAGTCTATTATGATATGCTTAAAGGTTGTTTACTGTCGCCATGCATTTTTCATCTAGTAACTGTAGCTCTTGCAGGCAAGCTACTCTATTATCCTCATAATCAAAGATGTGTTTCAATGAGATACACAAATAATGAAACTTGACCTTGATTATAATAATGGCCTTAGTGCCATAGACAAAGGAATATGATATGGTTGTTGTTGGAGTATGATAATTAGAATGGTAAGCCTAGAGGGCATAGAAGATTTTTAGGTGACAATCATGACTAATATCATTGAAAATCTTCTTAAGAATATTTAAAATGGTCTTGTTAGATGCCTTTTCTTGGCCATTACCTTATGGTTAATATGCATTGGAAAAGTGTTGGGTGATGTTAAACTCAGCACAAAGTGCTTTGACATCCTTGTTCTTAAATGATCTACCATTATAAGATATAATATCAGATGGGATACCATAGTGGTAAATGAGATGGTTAAAGATGAATTTGAAAATTTGTTTTCTAGTCATATAAGTGAGGGGTATAGCATCAACCCAGTTAGTGAAATACTCAGTGGTGGTAATATTATGTTTATGTCTATCTGAGGAGGTAGGTTAATCTTTCCAATGCGATCAAGTCCCCACATTAAAAATGACCATGATGTAGTCATTGGTTTGAGTGTCCTAGCAGGATAATTTATCAAATTGGCATGCCTATGACATTTGTTCCATATTTTAACATAAGCAGCTACATCTACTTCCAAGGTTGGCCAATAGTAACCAGTACGTAGGAGACTTTTGGAAAAGATGGCCCCATTGGTGTGGGATACACAAACTCTTTCATGAACTTCCCTTAACATTAATGTGTCTTCTACCAAATTCAAACAATGAAGCAAATTTTCATCAAAGCTTCTATGATAAAAGTTTGGAATAAGTAGGGTATATTGAGAGGCTTGGTGTGTGAAATTTTTTTGTTGGTTTTTATGAAATTATAGTAGAAGGACTTGGTCATAAGGGTAGTTATATAAGTCTAAATACCAAATAGAATTGGGACCAACAATGTCACAAATCATTTTAATAGTTAAAGGTTCATGAGAAGGCACTAGAAGATGATCAATGAGGAATTGATAGTATTTTTCCTTGTCTATACTATAGATCAAATAACCAATTGTATCCATGGCATATATTATCCTATTAGTGGTCCATGGTATGTGTTCAAACTAAATGTGGGCAATTTGCTTCTTGAGAATGTCCACCATGGCCATATATGGTACCAACTTAGCATCTTTGGTCTAGAAATAGTTTATAACCTGATTGATGATTAGCTAAGAATCACCATGAACTAAGAGATGATGAATGTTCTATTGTACTACTTGGTGAATCCTTGAAATGAGTGTTTTGTATTTAACATGTTATTAGTACAAGGAAAGATGATAAAAAATGATTTGGGATTAAGATCCCCCTATGGTGTAATAAATAATTGGCCTAATCTTTATCCATGAGATGTAAATGACCCATCAAAATACAACTTCTAATGTTGCTCCTAAAGAGTTGTTTATGCAATGGTCATGATGGATTCATATAGGAATGCAAAAGTGAGTGGTTAAGTGTATAAAAGGGGAGCTTCATCAAGCTGATCTGCAAGTATTTATCCCTTAATGGCCTTTTGATTGACATACTCAATATCAAACTCACTCATAATCATGATCCACTTAGCCATGTGGCCTTGTAAATCTATTTTTGATAGTAGATACTTGAGTGGATTTGCTTTGGTAATGACTATGGTCTTGTTGTTGAGCATGTAATGACATAGCTTTTGAGATGTAAAGACCATATCTAAACAAGATTTTTCTATCGATGTATATTTATGTTCATACACTACTAGTATATGGATTAGATAGTATATAACATGTTCTTTCCCATGTTCATCATGTTGGGCTAATAGTGCCCCTAGGGCATTGTTAGTGGTAGATAGGTATAATAGAAATGGCCTCCCTAGCATTGGTGGTAATAAAATAGGTGGATTAGATAGGTGTTCTTTCAGGTGATCAAAGGCTTTTTGACATTCTACATCCTAAAGAAAGGTAATACCTTTCTTTAATAAATGAGTAAAAGGATGACATTTATCAGCCAATTATGAAATGAAGCATCTAATAGACTAGATTTTGACCTGCAAATTATAAATCTGCTTCAAAGTGAAAGGTGGTGGCATATTTGTAATGGATTGTATTTTGGTAGGAATAACTTAAATGCATTAATAAGAGACAATAAAACCTAACAATTTTCTTGAAGTAACACCAAATATGCACTTCTTGGGATTAAGTCAAACCTTGTACTCATGAAGCCTTTTAAATATACATCATAGTATGGCTAGATGATCTACATAGGTCTTAAATTTACCTAATATGTCATTAACATAGTCTTTAATAATATCATGCATCATGTCATGAAATATAATATTCATAGCTCTCTGGTATGTGGCCCCAACATTCTTGAGGTTGAATGGCATAACCTAATAGTAAAGTATTACCCAAGGAGTGGTGAATGTTATTTTGTGTTGGTCTTCTAGCATGACCCTGATCTAATTATATACTAAAAACCCATCCATAAGGGAAATCATTTCATACCTTAATGTGGAGTCAACTATCATGTCGATATTTAATATAGAAAATTCATCCTTTGAACAAGGCTTTTTGATGTCTATGAAATGGGTACAAATTCTAATACCGTTTGGCTTTTTACTAATAGGCACAATGTTTGAGATCAACTCTAAATATTCAATAGGTCTAATGCATCTCACTTCCAAGAGTTTTCCAAATCTTTATTAACTAATAAAACAATATGAGGATGCATCTTAAGTATTTTTTTCTTAATAGATTTGGCATCAGATGTACAATGAGGTGGTGTCCAACCAAGCTGAGTTCTAAACTTGACATGTTCAAATAGGTCCATGCAAATATGTCAACAAACTCCCTCAAAAGGGTTGTAAAAACTTCACATTCTTCCTTAGTGAGGGACATGCCAAACTTTATCCACTTAGGGTCTTTTGGAGTCCCAATGTTGACTTTCATAGTGTCTTCTATGAAGATAGTCGAGCCATCTTCTAGAATGGTTAGCAAAGATGTGAATTGGCCTATAATGACAAAGTATTTTTGTTAGACTAGTTCTTCGAGTTCTCCCTATAGGCATCCAATTCCTATCACCATTGTGTTTAAATTATCAATCTTACTCAAAAATTTATGATAACACATAATTTGGGTCAAAACCATTAAAACACATTAAATGGTTTGAGCTTATCGTATATAAGTGCCAATTTAGGATAATCTATCCCTAAATGGGGCAATGCATTTTATGTGATTATTAACTTTTCTCAAATCATTTCAAGTCAAAATGGAAAAAATGTAATTTGATCCTCTAAACCATTAAATTCTTATAAATTAGAAGCACACGACATATGCATGTGTTATTTTATGTTAACAATGTCATAAATGGGATATTGGTTTGTACATAACTAACACCTTATTCTAATTATACTCCCATCAAATTAGGACCTAGTAACTTGACATTCTAACTAGTTTGATCAAGTGGGCACCCAGTTTCCAAAGAATTGCATAAAACTTAATTAAACTCACTTAAGAAAACTAAACCAAATTAAGAGCTTAAGTGGAAAATCCATGGAATTTATTAGATATATTTTAATTAGAAATTCATTTCTAATATTTGCATAATCTAGTGACGTCATCAGTGGGGTGGCATCCATAAGCCATAAATGGAACAAATATCTAGTTTAAGCCTTCCCATACCTCATTAATGCCCTTTTCTTCCAAATATTAATGAGGGTATTTATGCTTTGAGCCTCCAAAATGGAATTTATCCATGGCCACACATCTTGATCTCAAGATGGACGGTCATGGTTAATTATGATCAATTCCAAAAATCTATAAATAAGAGGGCCAAGACCACCACTTTTAAGCTTCTTTGGTGGAAACGTATTATCCAGAATTCTCCTCACAAGCTCTTTTTGTGTAGCATTATTATGCTTAATTTGCAATAGGATAGATTCACTATTGGCATAACATTGGTCAAATATCATGAGCCTAGTTTCATTGGTACATTGAGAGATGATGGAGGATCAATCCACTCATCATTGACAAAGACTTGATCACCAAATCGAAAGGGAAAAATCATGTTTTGAGCTGCATTTGGAGGTGGGATGCTTTTGGGTTAGTATATACTTTCTTTCAATAGCTCTTAATTTTCATTTACAAATCCCATGAAGGAGTTGGCTTGGTTAGTTATGTTCTTTATGCATTTCTTGAGTTTTCTTGATTAATGCTTCATCTAACTCACTTTGGATTCCATCTCTACATCTTAACATGACCGATAAGACCATGCATCATATACAAGTAAGGAGACTAATTTGACATTCTTAGATTTTCTAAAAAATGATTAAAAATCTCTAAAAATCAAGTTTTATCTTTATTGTCCCCATGTTTTTGTTCTTTTTATTGACATAGTTTACATAGTGACTGGTATTGATTTATCCTAACTGGCATCAGTCTTGTCCTAATCAGTATAGGTCCATATGCAAGGTAGAACATGGAAAAAACTTGGTTTTTGAGTTTTCTTGAAAGTTGTAGGTTGTTATTCTTGGTTTTAGAACTTACAAAGTCTTTATTTAGTTCTTTTCTTGTAGGATCCACAGACTTATTTTATTTTTATGCTTGTTTTGGATAAAAACCTCTTTTGTGGAATCATTTTGTTTTACCTATGGGTTTATAGGTAACTGGCATTGGTTTTAGTTGACCAACAATGGTTCTATTATATCTACATCAATTTTATTATAATCAATATCGATCCGTGTGGACCAATGTCGATCCCTATGTCAAGATAATAGAGAAACTCGAGAGCAAGTTTTCAAATCTTATTTTCTCATTGATATTTGTGCTTTAAGGCAAACATAAAACCTCTAAAAATTATAAGACACATGCTGGAAAAAGTTCCAAATTTGACAATGGTTAAATCTTGAAAACTTTCATTTGGTGCTTAAAAGGAATCTAGGTGTTTATATTTTTTCATTTTGTGAAAGTTTTACAAGTTTTCAACTAAGGCCAAGGGGCCAAAAATATTCCACAAATGCTTTCATTTGGTACATTAAAGTAAACAATTATTTGTTTTATGCTAGATCTTTTATACTTGTTTATTTTTCATAAAATGAAGGATGCATGTATGCTCTCCCCTTGTCCCCTTTAGGTAACTCAGGTGACTAACAGTGATTTTTTTTTGCATTTGTGCCTTATCCAAGGCATGAAAAGAATGTTATTAGGGTGCTCCCCAAATCTATATGGTTTGGGTGATCTAAACACAACCTGTAAAGTCTTTTCACTTAGTCATTTATTTTATGCAACTTGACTTGTGAGTGTGAGTTCATAGCCTCCTCATGAGTCCTTTAGAGGTGAGTTGACCTAGGGTTTCATCTCTTAGAATTGTACCAACACCACTCCATAATGCAATATATAAATTAGGGCATGTATAATATTATTACCAAGGGGTTAAGTAGCTAACCTCTCTAATCATAATGAAAACCTAAGTCAAGTTTGGCTAACCAAGGGACTCCAATAAGAAGTATATGGATGGAATCACTATGCAAAGGAATATATCCTTGAATAGTAAGTTAGTGGATATGAACTCAATTGACATGAGGAATCTCTAGTGTTAACCATACTTGGGACCATCTAGATGTTCAAAAAGTTAGTTTTAGAAGAACCCCACTTGCCATGAACATATTGTTGAAGTAGGGTGAGTAGCTCAAAGTTCCATATCATCGTAAAATCTCTTGGGGGGGTGTAAAAACCCTACTATTTCATGCACATTTATTTTTGGATTAACACTTAAAATCTTCTCAAGGGCATGTATATAGATGGAATTCAATGGTATGAAGCAACCTTGTCATTTTTAAGACTTTGGATGTTATACTTAGTTGTATTTTGTCTTTTTATCCTTTACTTGCTTGGTCTTATTGAGTCTAAAACTTGTTTGAAAACCATAACATGTTAACCAAATGCCTTTTTTATCCATCATTTTTTTTGAACAAGGAGGCATTACACTGACCAAATCAAAACCTCTTTTTGCCTTGTTCAAATCCTCATTTGAAACATTGTGTCTATATTATCTAAATAATGTTATTATGCTGCCAATTTGAGTCTAAACCATTTTGCAAAAATCTTCAAGTCCTTCATTTTTAATTAAAATTTAGAATCTCACCTTTCTAAGTTCTAGGCCAAGGTGTTAATTAGTTTGCCCTTTGCACTTGATTTGAGTTAACTTTGGGTATGATTTCTTGTTTGGGTTGAAGGCAATTTTATAGACTCATATCATATTTTTATCATCATTATGAACTTAAGTTATCTTGCATTCTCTCACACTCTATGTGTTAGGACCATTCTACTTCCTATTACCATGTGGCGGTGTTGTGCTACCCATTTAGTTTTAATTTTATACTTAGGATTTCTTGTATGTTTTCACGTCTTAAGCTTCTTAGTTTTCATTGTTCCCTTTTTCATCAAAAAGACTCTTTTCTAATTTTCTAATTGCAACTCATCGAAGTAGTACCTAAATTTTATTGTATTGATGTATCTTTAAACCTAGGTTTGTTGTGATATTTTACACTTTGGGTTTCAAAGGTATCATACCCTCTTATAATTTGATGATTTCAACCCACCAAAGTTGAGTAATTTTGTAACCATTTCTTCTAATTATGTGGTACTATGCCACTTCTCTTTATTATAGTCTCTTTTTGCCTTGTCACTTGTTTGGAGAAAATCAAAACACACCTTGTTAACATTTACAAACACATTTAAAATCTTAACAAACATAGAGAATAATATTTCAAACATGACGTAAAGGTATACTTGTAGTAGGGTCTCTTACGGCCCTAACTACAAGGAGGATCATTTTTATGATGGGCATAAACACTTCATCGTGTTTGAGGATACCACCCTCTTTGGGCCTATTTATTGAAAACCAAACCAATCCATGCTAATTTTTGTATGTCATCCCCACCTTTCTCCTTTAGCTTGTACAAGCCACCAAGTTCCACAATGCTCGAAGGTTACCATTATTTTTTATCCTTCTTTTTTAGCTTGCATGAGAAACCAAACTCTATAAAGCTTGAAGGTTACCATTTTAGTTTATCCTTCTCTTTCAGCTTACATGAATAACTAAACTCCACAATGCTCAAAGGTTATTATTTTGGGTTATCCTTCTCTTTTATATTATGTGATCAACCAAGTTCCATAACGCTCGAAGGTTACCATTTTAGGTTATCCTTCTCTTTTATCTTGTGTGAGCAACCAAGTTATACAATCATCAAAGGTTACCATTTTAGGCTATCCTTCTCTTTTAGCTTGTGTGAGAAACCAAGTTTCACAATGCTCGAGGGTTACCATTTTAGGCTCTCCTCCTTTCAATTTCAAAAGTAACCAAACTTCACAATGCCTTGTCATTACCATTTTAGGTCCATCGCTAGTATCTATTGAACCTATTATTGAGGAATGTCAATTATACAAACCAGTCTTTGTTGATCCCTTCTTCAATAGTCTAATTTATTGGAGAACCCATTATTAAACCATAAACCATTAATTATACAGCTCCAACCATTCCTCACTTTAGAAAATTTTTGTTGGTATTTGAGCCATAATAGAACCAACCATTGGCTCTTCAAGAACCATCTTTTGAGGACTAAAATGTGTTTAAAGTTGATATTTTGCAAATAATTGTAAACCAAGACTATGATGTTATTGTTGAAACACCCATTTTTATGAGTCAACTTATGATGAATCACCCTTTGATACTATACCTATTATCGAAGAGTTTCACTCTGATGAGCTAGTCTTTATTGAGTCACTTTTTAATGATTATAACCACCTTTGGGAAAATCATTACCTCAACCATTGTCCTATTTTTAAAGATCCTCATCCCTTTGACAAGTCAATCTCTACGGAGTTGTCTCTTGATCTTTTTCCCCTTGTTGAGGAGTCTCATTTTGATAGGCTAGTTTTTTTTAGTCACCTCTTAAGCAGTTCCCTCTCTTTTAGGGGCTTCACCTAGATGAGCTAATCTATATTGAACCCTTCATAGATGAATCAATTTTTACAAAGATCATTATGCCATCATAGGCCATTACTTGTCTAAAATTAAGAATTCAACAAAACATCATTATAGAAACATCCACACAAGATGAAGAATCAGAATTACAGTCAGGTTCTATTTTTGAATTGACATCAAATTTAACATCAAAATCAAATCACTATCAATCTCAATATCAGATTTAGAGTCCCTAGACTTAGACTCAGCTTCATAATCATAATATAATCATGTTTGTCACAATATTGGTTACACTTGCCTTGTAGATCAATTTGAATATATGTGTGATCCTTTTATGATTTTTTAGGATGATTACTTCAGCATCAACACATGTTCTCCTACTATCTTATACAAGGATTGTGTTTCCTTTCATCATTTCATTACCACCACAAAAAATAGCCATTATATTAACATTCCACCTCCCGAAAGCATCAATTGGGAATGAAAAAATCACATTTTTTTGAATTTCATCCATGGTGACATATCGAGTGTAGCATATTAGGGGGACCAAGACCACATTCATGTAAAATAAAAAAAATATCCTAGTGAAACCTTTTTGGACGTGCTAGGGGATGATCAAAGTTCAAACTTAGAATATTTTAGTGAAACTATTTTGAAGGAACTAGAAGATAATCAAATTCAAATTTTAACATCTCTTCATGAAACCTTCTTGGAGGTGGTATGGGATAATCAAGATAACTTATTTGGTAAAAACCTCATTGAGGTGCCAATAATTGATCATAATAGTTCTTCATTGCTTGAAGAAAACATTTTCAAAGATGAAATCATTATATATTATAATCTATAGCATAATCATATGGTATCTACTCACAAGATCAAATAATAGAAAAATATGGTGGTCTTATTGAGAGTATATTCATAAGTCTTGGGCCCTGCCACAACCAAAATTATGTTGAATCTAGAATCAACAACATTGTGTGTGATTGAAAATACCAATATTCATTTATTTCCCAACCATTATACATTTCATTATCATCCATATTTTCATTTCCAACTTATACCATTTATCCTATGCCTAGCACTATTTACCATCCTTGGATACACTTTCCTTTGCATAGGCTATAAAAATATCTTGTCTCAATGTCTAAAGGAAATATAATCAAAGACCAATTAGGATCATAACAACATCATTGGAATCCAAATCTGTAGGAGCTTCTTGATAGAGAAACTATTCGTATGTGGTGTTGGTTAGAAAAAATTTATGATTATCCTAGTTGTCTCATATGTTGACTAGGACGTGCATCTCCATGTTAGTAGGAGAAGCAGAACCATTTTTCATTTGCCATTTACCCTAACATTTCCCTTGCCTCATCACTTGGGGGAAACCCTATTTTAGACCATTTAATTCTAGGAATCTCATACCATTGTGTCTTATTTATCGTGCATTTAAACTACATTGACTTGAGGTCCTTTGGTACTATGTAGGTAGTGCATAATTTCTATTTAGGTTAGCTCGATCATGTTATCCATGCTCTCACAATTTTAAGAGCAACTAGTGTCATTTAAAATGTTCATTCATGGAATGCTCTATAGTATGGGGCAGATTTATAGTGGGGCACTGAGTGTGAAGGCCTTGTACAAGGTGCAAGAGGCTAAGGTGTTGGACATGGAAGTATTATCGTGTAGCTACATGTGTGAGAATTAGTTATCTCATCACAATGATAGGAATGTCCCCAAGGAGTGAGACACTTACATTCCTTGGGACAAGCCTCTAGAGTAGGCTATATTCCTTATATTCTAAGCACACTTGGTTTAAGACTAACACATAGGCCTAAAGAGAAGAAAGGTAAAATACCACTAATCTAACCTAGGATCTTGAGGGAAAAAAGAGGTAAAAGGTAAGCAAATTCTAAAATTAAAAGGTGATGTACCCAAAATAGAGTTACCACTCCCTCTACCATAAACACAATGCAAACCTTTAAGAATAATACAATATCACATAGTTTCTACCAAGTCACTCCAAATGCATAAGTGTTTCACATAGAGGCATGAGAACACAACACAACATTGAGAGAGATGAAGGTTATCCATAGATAAAGCCTACGTAGACCCTGGTGCACATAGGATATGACCTACAAGTGATCTTAGAGTTTAATGAGGAGGTGTTAAGAATGGATGATGATGAGAGGGGCAAACAATACTAATAGATAATATTTCTTTTGGCTTTTTTTTCAAGATTTTTTTAGAGTTGTTTCTATCTATTTCCTTCAGACAAAAATTTTGAAGGAATTCTATGTCGATCTTTTCCTTAAACCATTCTTTCAAATAAAAAGTTTGAAGGAATTAGGTCTTCAGGCTTTTGTCAATGCCCTTTAGTCTTTTAAAAAAGATCCTTCAAAATTTTGATAAGTGACTTTGCCAAAGGGAAAGTGATCCCTCAGCATCTGAAATAGCCTTTCAATTTTTTGAAATAATCCCTTCAGACTTATTGAAGGTACCCTTCATAAATATTGGAAGTGAACTTTCCTGAAGGGATTCTACCCTTCAAAAAAACTATAAATGTCCTTTTAGAAAAAAGTGTCCCTCAAAATTTTGTAGGAACCATTTCCTTTGTTCATTTCCTTTGAAAAAAATTTTGAAGGAATTTTGTCTTTGGAACCATTGTAAATTACCCCTTGAACTTTCCAAAACTGCCCTTCAGGCTTTTTCAAAGTGTCCCCTTGGAATTTATGAAATGGTCAATCATCTGGTTTATTTTCTTTAAACAAAAAGTTTGAAGGAAATCTTAACATGGCCCTTCTCAAATAAAATGACCCTTCAAGATTTTTCTCTACACCTTTCAAATAAATTTATTAGTCCACTTGCCCTTATGAATTGCCTTTTTTTGAAGGGCATATACCCTTTGATAAAGTTGGAAAGGAACTTTGGGAAAATGAACAAGCCCTACAGAATTTTTGACAATACCCTTCGAGATTTGTAAATGGTCCTTTTCTAAAGGGAAGGAACCCTTTAGATTTGTTTTAAATTCCACCTACCCTTTTGATGAGTACCCTTCAATAAAATTAAAGTGTCCTTTGAGAAACTATGTGATGGTCCTTGAAAAAGTTGTTTCAGATAAAAAGTCTCAAACAACTTTGATACTTAGACAAAACTTGAAGTTTTCCTTCCATGAAAGCTTGAAGTATTTCTTGTGATTGTGAAAACTTGAAGTATTTTGACTATCCCTTTAGAACTGATCTATGCAAAATCAAATTGGCAATGAAAATATTTAAATAATAAGGGAGGCAATTTGACCTATGGGGTCAAAATTATCAACAGCACCATCTCTACCCTATGATAAAAAGGAAAAATACTAAAACTAAGAACTATAAATGATGAAACATTGGACGATACACAAAAATACTTAACCAAAGAAGAATGATAATGGATAATCTTAACATCACAAGCTTGATTAAGACCACCTAGGAATGGACCATCTAAGGAATAACCATCATTGTAGTCAGGTGTGTGAAGGTCAATGATGTAAATAGGGATGACCTTGTCATCCAAAGAAGTGTGGTAAATATAATGTCGACTCTTAGTTAAAATGATGGGTATATCATCACAAGGAGGTTTGTGAGAATGAGGTTACAAAGAAGTAGGAAGCTAGGAAATTAGATGAGGTGAGAGATCAAAAGTTTTGATCTATAAGTTAATCTCATCATGTTCATCATCATCAAAATCTAAGAGGTTAAGAGGAATATTCCCAATGAGCTTGGGATGACCGTTGTAACCTTGAGTTTAATTAATAGGAAAATTAAAGCATTGAGACTCATGAAATGGAACATTAGGCAAAGGTTCAAGGATAGGAATCTTGAAGACACCATATTCTTAAAATTGTTCAAAATTATAAGGGTCAGTGTCACATAAAATCCTATATATGGCTCCATTATGAAGGAATTTAACATAATGGTAGGTGGAAGAAGCAACTAATCTCATAAGGTGAGTCCATGGCCTACCAAGCAAGATGTTATAAGAAAGAGGAAAGTTAAATATCATTGTCTTCATGCAAATGGTGATAGGTGAGACAGTAATGGGAAGCCACACACAACCTAATCGATGCATTTTCAATAAATCATATCTTTGCCATGTGTTGCATGTGGACTTGAGATTACATTCATAATATCCAAGGGTTTTGATAAAATTGAGAGAGGTGACACAAGTGTTGGAACCCTTGTGAATCTTGACTTGGATATCACCTATTTGGATACTAATGAATAAAAGAGGATCATCTATATGAATCTCATTAGGAATCATAGAAGTGATAGGTAATTTTAAAGAAAAAGAAGTGTCCATTATTTCATCGACATGGTTGGACATCTCTTCACATTGTTGTAATATGTTATCCTCGAATTTAGATAAGGTTGCTTCATGTCCTACTAGGGGAGGACGAGGGATGTTCATTTTGAACAATAGTTGCATAAGATGGTTTCTATGATGTGGAGAGGTCCTCATAAGCTCAAGGAATGAAATTTGGGATGGGAGATCAGTAAGATCCATAATGGGATCCCACTCATCATAACCCATGAGAAGATTATTATAAATAGGTGCATAATGATTAAGAATATATTTTAAATAAGGAACCAAAGTGTATTGAAATTTATGTTGATAAGAAGGAGAATGTTTAGAATAAGGTTGGAAATTATATTGTGAAGATAAAGCAGTTGGTTCAAATTAATTTTGAGAATTGGTATAATAAGTGTTAGTAGAATCTTGATTATTAATGGTGTTAGGTAAACAAGATATAGGGATGGTATAAATACAATGGGAAGTGTTATCCAAGGGAGAGTTTGGAATTGGATCATCAAAGGTTATAAGTTTATCTTCCCCTAACTCATTTAAATGAGTTAGAGAAGAATATTGGACAACATGAAATGTGCAATATAATGGAGGAGTGTAGATAGGTTGAGAATCAATGAAAGTAACCACCCTTCACATATTAGTCATGTTAACCACATTATTTTTAGAAGTGGGTCAACAAGACTTTCTACATTATTGGTGGAAGGGGTGGGCTTATCTTGAGTATCTTGATTAGGTTTGTGATTAGGAAGAGGGTCCTTATAGATGGCCAAATGAGCATTGGCTTGATTTAAGGCTTGAGATTTAGTATGTGATTCATGAGCCTTAAAATCAATGTCATAGGCTTGTTGACACTTTCAAATGATTGAATCATGATCAAAATTAAGACCAAGAAGAAAATCGATAGCTAAATTATAGAGTTTCTTATAGGTCTCATGAGAATGACCCCAACTAGTGTGAAACCAAAAATAAATATTAGGATCATACTAAGATTTCATAAGATGAGTAGGTTCAAGTTCTCATAGTAGAGGCTTGGGTAAACATTTAATTAATTCAATTGAGGATAGAGGTTTGTGAACATTAATGGTATTTGGTGAAGATAAATGAGGATTGGTATAATTTTGAGAAGGGGGAGTTGGTTCTAAAGATTAGTTAGGAACAATAGCTTAAATGGTGTGAATGGTATCATAAGAGTCTATAACACCATCATTGGTAGAATTAAATTTTGTGTTCTTGATTAAGAGACAAGGATGCACAGAAGGTTGGGGTGGTTTGAATTGACACATAAGGAAATATTTACATTTGGCTTGGTCAATAGCCTCCTCCAAAGTACATGGAGAGAGAGTGTAAACCTGATATTGTAACTTAGGAAAAAGAGCATTAGTGAAGAGATGAAAAATGTTCTCATCAGCCATGTTATGCTTATACTTGTTTGACAAAGTTTTCCACCTTTTAACAAAATCTTGGGTTGTTTCATTTTCAAGTTGTTTAAAATTTATGAAGTGGACCAAAGTATTTTCGAGAAGATCACTAGTTTGGAATTCCTGAATTAAAGCATTCACTAAATCCTCCAAACTAGTAATAGAATGAGTTCTGAGTTGATTGTACCAATCTAAGGCATCACCAGTGAGCGTTTTGGATAAGATCTTGGTAGAGAAAAAAGTGTTCAATTTGACCCAATCCTTATAAAGATTTCCAAATGTTTTAAGATGAAGGGTAGGATCAATTGATCCATTATAATAAATTATAGGGGTGATACCTCTTATATCAATATTAGTAACTTAAGTGGTAAGAGGATCATTTTGAAGGTGCTTAATGGTTTTGTTAACCAAAGGAGGTTGAGGAAGTAGATTGCCTTGATAATCTCAAAGAGGAAGAGGCAGAACATTATGATTATGTGTGCCCCAAGTCATTGGTTGAGGATGAGTTTGAAGATGAAGAAGGTGATTTTGTATTCTAATCATTTGATTTGTATTATGAGCTTGAAAAGTAGTCATTTGATTTAGTAACAAGAGTTTGTGGGTTTGATTGGCATTTTTAGTGTTATTTGAAACATTAGAGTTAGTATTAGTGGTTTGGGTACCATTATTGGTGTTGATAAGAGCTTGAGAGGAACTATGAGAATGTGAAGCACTACTAGCAAAATTTGCTTATGAAGAAAAAGATGGACTAGTGAAGGGATGAGAAGAGGAAGTAATAGAAGCATGATTACCTTGGGTAGCCAATGATGTACTAGTAGAAGGATTAAGGATAGTGGATCTTATAAGAGGCCCACTATATGTAGAACCTAATGCATAGAGGTGGAAGAATTTAAATAAGAAGAGGTCATGATGTGATAAGGGGTCATAATCGAAGGAAGAGACTGAGAATCAAAAAAGGTGGTACCCCCAAATCCTTTTGAGAATGTGTGAATAGGTGAATGAGGTTCTTCAAATTGACCACTAATCATGATATGGTAAATGGTAGATGGATCCTTTCCTCGATGTTGAGGAAATTTAGAGATAAATAAGATAATTTCAAGGGTATAATCTAATTCAATTTGATATTCTAGAGAGAAGAGAGGATTGTGCTACGAAGAGGTATTAAGAGGGGTCTCATAGTTTATTGTACGAGTGGTTATGTGAATATTACTCTCATCCAAGAGAGGATCCCTAATCTACATATGGGAGACCCTATGAGGATTGGTAAAATTCATCATGTTTATTGAATTCAACTTAGTGTTGTCTTCAAACAAAAAATTCATGATGAAGTAAAAGGACTTAAAACTAGGAAAGAGAGATGCAAAATCAAGGAAATAAGAAGTGATGAAACTAGTACAGGGTCAATTGGGTTGACCTAGCACAAAAAACAAGGCTTTTAAATTATATAAGGTCAATTGGGTTGACCTAGCATAGTAAACAGAGGCTAAAAAAGTATATAAGGTTGACTAGGTCGATCTAGTATAGCAAACAGGGAAAATCAGACAACCTATAATAGACTGTGTCAATTAAAACAACCATGTACTGAGATAAGAATAATTTTTCAAGTATTTATAAAATTAAGAACTAAATGGAAACACATAATCAATTAGATCAATGAGGTTGATCCAATCAAGGCACGCAAAACAAAACCTTGCACCAACACTGGCTAATGCAAGTTTTTGCAATACAACACATAATTGAGCAAAGAGCAAGAAATCAACTTGGAAAGTAAAAGATAAATAGATGGTCAACCTAAATGTTGTTATATTATTATATTATAATTTTAGATGTGATAAGAAGTTATCTATAAGCAAGGAACTAGAAAGTAATTTAAGGACAGTTTCAGAAAGTTTGGGTTGAAAGGGATTTGTATTGGCAATGGTACAGTCTTGGTATTGGGACCTACCCCCTCACTTTACACACCACAATAATAAGGATATTAGGTGCTTATCTAGAATTTACCATTAAACATGTGTTTATACTTGGCTATAAAACCAAGTCAGCTTCCCCCTTGGTGATGAAATCCAAGTAGGTAGGCCTTGGGTAGATAATTATTAAGGTGTTTGTTTAAGATTTTGTGATTTAGTCGTGTCTGCATAAAATTGAAAATAGTGAAACTAATTGATATATTGAAAACCACCTAATTAGATTATATGATCTATTCTAAGCATGCAAGTAATAATAAATGAAGGTGTGAGCTAATTACTAGCATATAAAGGTTAATTCCAACTTTGAAACATAGTATAATGTCATTGTAGTCAATAGTGTATGCACAAAATATAGAACAAGGTAAATATTGTCACATCTATACTACAAAATCAAAGGCCTAAAGATGAACAGGGTTAATAGATTTTACCTAGTTATCCAAATAGCACATAGAATACAAAATTGGGTCGATAAGGTCGATCCAATTGACTTTATAGGGGTAGTTTTAAACACTACAAACTATGAAAGGAAAGACTATAAGAAAAGAGAGAAAGGATGGAAAGGAACCTTGGTGAGTTTGAAGAGGCAAATAAATTAGATTATTGTCAAAAAACCTTGATAAATGCCTATAAATCCTACTACTAGGGTCAACTGGGTCGATTTAGCTTTACAAAAGCCTGTTGTTAAGTGCCTAAAATGTGTAGGGTCAATTGAGTCGACTTAGTAGTTTAGATTAGATGTCTAAAAGTCTATGCTACGCCCCTAACCTATCACATGCATGAGGATAGTATTAGCCGAATTATGGCTTACTTATCCCTCTTTGACATTATATTGTGGCCAACTTGTGGCTTGCTTTAGATTAGTAGGTCGGCCTATGGAGTAACCATGGCCTAGTTAGACTATATATAGGAGGTAGTGGGTAATCATTTATCATCATTGTGAATTATATTGTTATTGAAGCTTGTGGAGGTTGCCTCCTCGAAGTGGATTATCTATTATCATATTTTCAGATATATTTTAGTCATATTTGGATATAATTTTGCTGTTATACTGAATTCTTGAAGTAATTTCATTACAAGTGGTATCAGAGCTGCGATTTGGGCAATCTTGTGGGCAAAACACTAATTTTGTGATATATATAAAATGGTTGCAAATTTCTCATAATTTTATTTACTGAAGGTTAGAAATAATTACATAAAGCTTCCATTAAAGTTTTAGATCATTTGGATCTGTTTTTCAAAAGTTATCGCTATTTTATTATATTTCATAAAATTGCTCTATTGTGCGCAATTCAAAGAATTTTTATGAGTTATTTACATTTTTGGAAAGCTTAGAAAAATTTGGATATGGTTTATTATTTGTATATTTTGAATTTAGGCTGACATAATTCCAAAATCACTTGGTCAAAGTTAGGTCAAAATTGTCAATAAGGGTCGACATTGTAAAACCCTTTTATGGCAGGTCCACAAACTTGGGGCCGAGTAAAGGGGGATGAAACTCCAGGAAAAACTCCTAACAAGGATGAGATGGAGTCAGAAGGGGGGTGTAATAGACCCTTTGTACCAGGTTTTTTTGACATAGATCACAAAGTGAGCCAGCTTGACTATAGTATGCAAGGCATTCAGAGTGAGGTGCAAGACCTACAATCTAATATGCAATCCATAAAAGATAGTTTGGGATATATCATGATAGCTTTGAATATTAATCAATCAAATCATCAAGCTAACTCTATTTCACAAACCCACCAGGGTGGTTCTCCTAACCAATCTACTTCAAATCCAACTCCATGGCCACAGAAGAACCTATTACCAAAAGTGGATATGCGCAAATTCGATGGAAAAGATTCACTCAATTGGCTCAACCAAATGGAGAGTTTTTTTGACCTACATCAGATTCCACTTGGACAGAAGGTCACCATGGCATCTTTGTATCTTGAACCTGATCAATTCATTTCGTATCGATGGTTGTGTGATCAAAAGAAAAAGATGGGTCTCAATGTCACTTGGACAATTTTTCAAGAGCAGCTACAATTACACAATGGCAATAGTGTGACAGATAATTACTTCAGCCAATTGGAAAAATTGTAACAAACTAGCTCTATCAGGGATTATATTCATCATTTTCAAAACCTATCCTTACGCGTGGAGACAATTTCTGATGCAAACTTGAATGACCTATTTTTGGGTGGACTCAAGGACCACATTCAACATGAGGTACGCATGTTTAATCCACTTAATATTTTTGAATCTATTATCCTAGCACGTAGAGCTGAGGAAAAATTCCTAGCCAACAAGAGACAGCCATTCACTCACTTCAAAGATCGTAGCATATCATCATCAGCATTTCCTCCACCTACTAGATTGACCCCTCAGCAAATTGAAGAAAAGAGTGCAAAAGGATTATGTTTTGGTTGTGATAGCAAGTGGAGTAAAGGACATAGATGTGTTGAGAAGAAGTTATTCTACATTGAGGGACCAAATGAAGATGAAGAAGCAGATGATGCCTCTAATGATGATGAGGAAGATATAGAGGAGGTACCTAAAGATTCCCACCCTACAATCTCTTGTCATGCACTTGTAGGTATTAGCACTCCACAAACTCTTAAGGTGGTGGGTTTCCTCAAGAAACAGAAGGTGACAGTGTTGATTGATTTAGAGAGTACACAACTTTATAAACCATAAGTTGGCCACTCGATTGAATTGTTTCATCTACCCAGCACCAAAATTTTAGGTAATGATTGCAGATGGTGGCACAATTAATTGTTCAGGCAAATGCCATAGTATTAAGCTTACTATGGGTGGGTACAATCTTGACTCTCCTATGTTTTCTATTCCCATGGGTAACACAGACATTGTTTTGGGAGTCCAATGGCTCACAACCTTAGGTACCATTGAGATGAACTTCCAAGAACTATTCATGTGCTTTCATTCTGAAGGTAAGAAAATTGAATTACATGGATTACATGCAAAATCTCCACAGTTGGTTAGTTCACATCAGATGACCAAGATGCTAAAAAAGGGGGCAGATGGAATTATTGCACGATTATACTCTATAGAAGTTCAACCCCCAAAGGTATCTACACGACTGATCTGCAAATAATTCTTGAAGACCACTCATCTATTTTTGGGGCCATGCCAAAAGGAATACCACCAAAAAGAGAACATGATCATGCCATTCAACTAATTCCAGGTAGTCAACCACCAAATATTAGACCATATAGATATCCATATGCACAAAAGAGTGAAATTTAAAAGATGGTCCATGAGATGTTGGAGGCAGGGATCATCAAGCATAGCCAAAGTGCATATTCATCACCAGTGGTCATGGTGCGGAAGAAGGATGACACATGGAGGATGTGCCCCGATTATAGGGAACTCAACAAGTACACCATCAAAGATAAGTTTCTTATTCCAGTAATTGATGATTTACTTGATGAGTTGCATGGTGCTAATTATTTCACAAAATTAGATCTTCGCTCGGGGTACTATCAAATTAGAATCAAGGATGAAGATGTTCATAAAACTACTTTTAGAACACATGAGGGCCATTATGAGTTTTTGGTAATGCCCTTTGGTCTTACAAATGCACCATCTACTTTTTAGAGTTTGATGAACACTATTTTTAGGCCTTTTTTAAGGAAGTTTGTGCTAGTTTTCTTTGATGACATATTGATTTATAGTCAGACATGGGAAGCACATCTACAACATGTGAAACAGGTATTGATAGTTTTGGAGAAGCATCAACTTTATGCAAAACCATCTAAATGTGCTTTTGGAGTACAGGAGGTAGAGTACCTTAGTCACATTGTTTCCCATGAAGGGGTCAAAGTTGATCCTTAGAAGATCAAAGCAATAAAGGAATGGCCCATGCCAAAAACTCTCAAAAACCTTCGAGGTTTTCTTGGACTAACAGGTTACTATAGAAGATTTGTGAAAGGTTATGGCAGCATAGCAGCTCCACTCACTACATTGCTAAAGAAGGATGTTTTCCATTGGAATGATGATGCCACCAAAGCATTTGAGAAACTAAAAGTAGATATGTGCACCACTCCAGTTTTGGCTACTCCAGACTTCTCACAAACATTCATTGTTGAATTTGATGCTTCTGGGTCTGGATTGAGGGCAGTACTAATGCAGGAAGGAAGACTCATTGCATTTGAAAGTCATCAATTCAAAGGTAAGAATGTACAAAAACCTGTCTATGAGAAATAAATGATGGCTATTCTTCATGCATTTAAACAATGGATACCTTATCTGATGGGTAGACACTTTAAGGTGAAAACGGATCATGATAGTCTCAAATACTTTTTGGAGCAAAGATTATCATCTGAGGAACAACAAAAATGGGTAACCAAAATGTTGGGTTATGATTTTGAAATCATCTACAAGAAGGGTAAAGATAATGTAGTAGCAGATGCATTATCTAGATGGGATGCATCCACAGAAGCATTACTTGGTGCAATGTCCATATTGCAAGCAGATTGGGTGGATGAAGCTAGGTTAGAATGGGAGCAAGACCAAGATACACAGGTTCTGATTCAGAATCTCCAGAAAGGTACTTTATCCTCTGACAAATTTGAATGGAAAGGTAATGTCCTATGGTATAAAGGTAGGTTATACTTGTGCAAAACTTCAAAGCGTAAGCATAAGCTTCTTGCAGAGTTGCATGCATCTCCACTTGGGGGACTCAGGGTTCTTGAAAACTTATCATAGAATTAAGAAAGATTATTTTGGGAAGGACTCAAGGGAGATGTACAAAATTTTGTGGAAGAATGCATGATATGACAACAAAATAAAGGTGAAACAGGTAAGACCCCAGGTTTGTTACAACCATTAGCAATTCCTAGTCAAAGGTGGGAGGAGGTTTCCATGGATTTCATCACTGGGTTGCCTTGTTCTAAAGGTAATAATGTTATTTTGGTCATTGTGGATAGGCTTACAAAATATGCCCATTTTTGTGCTCTCTCACACCCATTTTCAGCAAGTACCATTATGGCTATTTTTATGGAAGCAGTTCTCAAATTACATGGAACCCCAAAAATAATTGTAAGTGATCGTGATCCTATTTTCACTAGCAATTTTTGGACTGAACTATTTTCTTGTTTGGGTACTCAGCTAGCTCATAGCTCATCTTACCACCCCCAATCTAATGGACAAACTGAAGTGGTTAACAAATGTTTAGAGGGGTATCTCTATTGTTTTGCATCAGATAAACAAGAACATTGGGTTAAATGGCTACCACTTGTAGAATGGTGGTATAACACATCTTTCCATACCTCTTCTAAAATGTCTCCATTTCTAGCACTATATGGTTACCATCCACCTTCCATCACTTCTTCATTAAAGGTGCACACCAAGGTTCGAGATGTGGAAGAGCACATTCAACATCAACAAGAGGTTTTGGCTAGTTTGAGAGAGAATTTAGCCTTGGCACAAAATAGGATGAAGCAACAAGCAGATCAACACTGGAGTGAGTGAAATTTTGAGGTGGGTGACTGGGTATTTGTTCATTTGCAACCTTACAAGCAGATGTCCTTGAAGCAATAGAAAAAAGACAACAAACTTGCTCCAAAGTATTATGGCCCTTATCAGGTTCTACAAAAAATTGGAAGTGTGGCTTACAAGCTCGAGTTACGTCATTCATCTCACATACACCCAATATTTCATGTTTCTTGTTTGAAGAAGGTCATTGGACAGAAAGTTTTTGCCCAGACAGAGCTTCCAAAACTAGATGAAGAAGGACGAGTCATTTTGGAACCAGAGAAGATCCTCCAAACACGTACTAAGCGGTTGAGAACCAGAGAGATTAAGGAATATTTGATCAAGTGGAAAAACCAAAGCAGTGAAGATGCAACTTGGGAAGGTGAAGAATTTCTGCAATAACATCCACAATTGTTCAACATTGAGGACAACATTGGTTTAAATGGGAAGGGCATGCTACGCCCCTAACCTATCACATGCATGAGGATAGTATTAGTCGACTTATGGCTTACTTATCCCTCTTTGACATTATATTGTGGTCGACTTATGGCTTTCTTTAGATTAGTAGGTCGGCCTATGGAGTAACCATGGCCTAGTTAGACTATATATAGGAGGTAGTGAGTAATCATTTATCATCATTGTGAATTATATTGTTATTGAAGCTTGTGGAGGTTGCCCCCTCAAAGTGGCTTATCTATTATCATATTTTCAGATATATTTCAGTCATATTTGGATATAATTCTGCTATTATACTGAATTCTTGAAGTAATTGCATTACAATCTAAAAAATTGTACTAGGTCGACTGGGTTGATCCAGTAGCCTATGTCTACAAAAGAACCTACATAGAAAAAATAGAGTTATATGGATGCAACTATGTGTTAAACTTGTGCAAAAAAGTTAAAACTATGTTGATTTAGTTGATCGAGTATGACAAATATATGATAAAATAATGAAAAATAAGTCAAAAAATCCATTAGTTATATTGGGTTCACCAGAATGTATGCAATAAAAAATGCATCATATCTATAAATTAATCTTAACTTGAAGAAGATAGATCATACCTACACTTCCCATTGGAAATACATTTGTTAAGCAGGAGCATGACTAATATGGGGATCTGTTAGACCTGATTAGGGGATCTTTATCATAATGCACCATTATAAGGAGGGTTTTAAAGCCTCTAGTCTAACATAATCATGCAATAATCCTAAGGGGTTCATAGGTTTTGATATTTCACCTATTCTAATAACAAGAAAAGTAAATCTAATCTAGTTCTCACCAAAACTTGTGGAAAAAAGTGGGGGTTATAAACAATAAAACTAAACATGTATAAAAAAACATATACTCACATCAATGTATATAGAATCCTAATACATGAAAGAGAATCACAAATGCATTATCTATCTACTCTTATAAAGGAGAAATAAACTTAGGAATCCTTACCTATGAAGACAAACCTACCAAGCCTCAATCTCTTCCTTGGCCAAGGTACTTTACAAGAGGTTTTTGTGGTATATAAGGATGACAAGGATAAATTATCTCTAGGCTACACAACCTATCAATTCATCCAAAAGACTTCTCCACAAGACAAGATATGTATGTCTAAAAAAAGTATGGAACCCTAAGCTTTATTTCTCAAGTAGAATGGTCAATAAGTAGATATTAATTCACTCTTACTTCTTATTTTGCTTATATATGATAAATGATGGAAATGAACTTGTAGATATAGGTGGATTTGACCCTAAACCCTTTTGAAAATCTTGGCCAAAAAGGTCAACCCAATTGACCTAGCATAGTTTCAGATAATAATTCAGTAGTTCATGAGTTAGTTCGGCCAAAGGTCAACTAGCTCCTAAGTGAAAAATACCCCAAAATTATACAGGGTCAACTCAGTTAACCTAGTATAATTGATTGATAAAAAGGGATTTAGGTAAGGAATAAGAGGATAAAATGTAGTAAATGCCTAAAATAGGTACAATAGAGAAGAACAAGCTTAGGGTTAATGGTTTTAGGAGATAAGTGTGTGGATAACAAGTGGGAAAAGGGATAACAATTATGCAAAGCACCAATGGTTTGCCCATGCCTTTCCTAGTGCACCCTTTAAGGCATGCACTCAAGGAGATTGAGACTCGATAGGTTTCTAAAAGATACAAAGTATCAATAATTGATAAAAGTTTGAAAATATTATGTGTATATAGAGGGTGTCAATTATGTATAGGGTAATATCCCAACTAGAACATTATAGATGTGAATTGGCACATGTACATGACATTTATGGGTGAATTAGAAGATTTCAATGGTCTAGAATGTCATTTTGATTGGTCATAATATGACTTAAAGTGAATAAAGAGAAGATAATAATTCTATAAAATGCCTTTCCCCAAACAAGAATGCATGGATGCGAGTTGGTGCATGTACATGATATGTAAAATTGAATTATAGCATTTTGGTGATTTTGGTCTAACTTTTGCATTATTTCAAAAAATCATTCATACTTGCAATCTTGGCATGATAGTGATAGGAATTGGATGTATATAATTTCATTTGATATCAGACACCATAGAGCCCATATCATACTACAGACCCAAATTTAGGCCAATTATTGGATTTACATGTCTTGTACACATTACAAATGGGTATAAAGCTTGTAAGGTACAAACAACTTTGATTGGTTGTTTTATATTGTTAAGAGTGAATTAGGATTCTATGATCACTGATTTGATTGTGCCAGTGCTCCATATCCAATGAGTGGATTGAATTAGCATTACAATGTGGTTTATGTGTGAACAAGACATTGAGTTACCATAGTCTATATTATAGCTTATGTTTATCCATGATACAAATATATTAACATTTGGAGTGATTAAATCTGGCTTAACAACATACGTAAACACCAAACTCAGACCCCATGAAGAAATGGCAACGAGAAAGAACATGCAAGTGGTGAAATATTTCAACTTGTGCTAGGTGGTGATGATGAGTGATAATGACATGGTGTTTCATGGGATATCATATTCCATGGGGCCCATATTATGCACTCAACCTAGATTTAAGGTGGTGATTAGATTTACATGACATGCATCACCCATTGTAAAGGGTTCCATAGCTTATAGGGTGGCAACATCTTTGATTTGTCATTTTTATTATTGAGGGTGGACGAAGATGCCATGAGAGCTGATTTGATTACAATAAGACTCCACATCTAATGTGCAGCTCATGTCATTGATGTAATGTCACAAATGTGGGAAAAAGACATTGAGGTCTTAGAGTCTATCTTTTTGCTTCCATTTATCTATGTTTCCAATGAATTGACACCGAAAATAAATAAATAAACCTTCCTTCTAGTGTTCCTTGCACTATAGGGGCAATTATTAGTTTCATATCATTTAGATCTCACTAATGAGGTGTGGAATCAAATTATATATATGTTATAGCATGTTGTGTTATATAGTTATCTATTGCAGATTGCAATGATAACCAATTCATAACACATATACCCAACTTGATTAATAATTTGATTATGGATAAAATTTTGTAACCTTTAAATCTATTTAACCATAAAATATAGATTAAGGAATCTAAGGTTAAAAGGATAGAGATAGCCTAGAGAACAAGGGTGATAAACTATCTCTATAGAAGGCCAATTTTTTCAAACTTATATAAAAAATATATTGAATTTAAATACTAAGATATGCTAAAAATAATAAGTATAACCAATGGCTGATATTGAAATAAATGGAAAATAATGCTACTTAGTTGGATTACATTTTGCATGTAGATCTGATGTGGAACAAGTTGGAAATAGACCAGACCTGGATTCTCAATCAGTTGTTAGAATCTAGAAATTTGACCTATGTGACCTTAGACATTTGCATCACCCTAAAATAGTTATGTTAATGTTTCTATTTGACTTGGATGTAGATGTTCAGTATTAAATACCTTCTAGATTTGGATGTGAATTCTTGGAATGTTTTGGGTTCTTTTTCACCTTCACTCTGGTGTATTCAGATCTGGCTCATAGACTGTCACTCTTGTTAAATCATCAAAACCCTAAATATTCATCTTCATAGTGTCCTTGGGAAAAATGGGTTAGTGGGATCATGCTATCAATTCAAACCCACAAACACCTCTATCAATGGGTGTTACTTACATATCCACTACTATGAAGAGGGCCTCAGATTAATGTAGTTATCCCCTAATGTGTTGGCTTGTGTGTGTATAAGGATGAAATATTGAAAAGTAATTACAATAGTGACCTAGCTTATAACTTGCCATATATGACTCATGGTATGTTCCTTCAGTACTTTAGAATTGTAGATGTGATGTTCTTATGACTGATATGGAAATAGGATAAAATAGGGAAGCTATGCTCACTTGAATACTTGACTGAATGCTTTTGATACTTTGCCTTGTGAGAGGTAGGAAGTTTCTAGGTGAGATATGAATGAGGATTGATCATGCATATATACCAATCCTTTTGGAGAATATCTCACATTAAATTACTTATGCCAACCATAAGGATGCATTAGATTTGTAAATTGGATGATTTTATGGTACTATACACTTGCGTTGAAATAGGACACTTACATCAACATAGGCATCTAAATAGGACATACGTGTTTAGAAAGCAAGAAAATAGGTATAGGTCTAGAACTTGCAAAGATAATAGATAAGTAGGTTTATAACATTATCAATATGATAGAAGGTCTAAATCATCAAAATAACATTGGTTAGACTAAGAGATAATAAATAGGCACATGTGATATCATATTCAAGCTTTTAAGCAATGTGAGGGTCTAGAAGTTGAAGGTACATCCATGATATATATATTACAAGTATACAAGACTGAGGTGATATATAATAAGACTTATTATTTTTAATGTTAAGTTCTTAGATACTAGTTTCTTAGAACCTAAATAATCTATGTGACTCACATTTTATCACTAATTAGGTCTATGAAATCTACCAAATTGAAGTTGAAAACATTCAATTGTATAATAATGTCATGTGTGAAGTTTTTAAAGAGTTTTACTTTCTTCCATAGAGATCATTCCTAGGGATAATAAACAATTATATGATTCAATGGCCATTTTTTCTTCTCAATTATACCCTTATCAAGGGATTTTAAAATCTGAATTTGTGGTGACTATAATAGCTAAACCAATCATCAAAAAGATGAAAAATAACCAAATCCTCACTCATGTAGAAGAATAAAGTGAACCTCTTATCTTGGAATTTATGAAAAATGGTGAGATATATTTAAAAATCCATGGGCTTATGACCATCTTCCAATATCACATCATAAAAATGGATCTTATCGCACATTTTATCACTCATCATCCCTTGGAGTTGAGTATTATGACTCATATTGTAAAATCAAGGATTAAAAATATTATAAAAAATATCATTAGGTCTTTGAAGTAGACAATGAATCTTTTGATAGTTTCAATGCCTTGAAATAATTTTAAGAATGGAATTCCTCTCTTATAGAGTATTGATATCAATGATGGGACTAGAAAACAACCCAAGATCTGTAATCTCATATCTTCACTCTCACATCAATAGATATAAGATCATAATAATTTTATAAAACTTTCAAAAACCTTCACCTTTTCTCATTCAAATTTGATGAGAATTCATCCTAAAGTAATAGTATACAACCTAGTCACCAAACTGGTTAAGAAAAGTCTTAGGTCTATGAAACCAAGTGTTTCATTAAAGGTAAAGGAAGAGGTTATTCAAATTCTAAAATTAGGTTTCATAAAGCCTATGAAGTACACTAAATTGAAATCCAATATTGTTATTATCCTTAAAAATAATGGAAAAATAAAGAGATGCATCAACTTTAGAGACATGAATAAGGTTTGTCCAAAAGATGAATTCCTACTACCATCTACTGATTATTGTAGACGTTATAAATGAATATGATTTATTATCCCTCATGGATGGTTTATTAGGATGTAATAAAATTTTCATTTCAAAGGAAGATCAGAGCAATTTATCCTTCATCATGTTGTGGGGAACTTTCGATTAAAATTTGTCATGCCTTTTGACCTCAATAACACTAGGTAATCTTATCAAAGGGGTATAATCTACAAATTTCATGACCTCATCCCTAAAATAATGGATATCTATATCAAAAATATTATAGAAGAGGCTAAGAAGAGAGAAAACCATCTCTAGGTTTTACATATTATTATCACCTACTTAATAAAATGTGGCATCACCCTTAACCAATATAAGTCTATCTTTTGGGTTACTAGTGGGAATATTTCAATGTTTATCATTTCAAAGTGGGAGATTGACATTTATCCTACAAAAATAGGTGTTATTATTGAAATAAACCCCCTACTAATGAATCATGAATATGATCACTCTTAGGGGAAGCTAAGGGAAATCTAAATATTTATCCTTGATCTTACATATATTGTTTATCCCATTAAAAATCTGCTAAAAAAGAGAATGGTATAAACTAGACCCAAGACTACCATGATGCATTAGATTTAGTAAAGCATTTTATTATGGATGTTATGAAATTCATGGTACCTAAGTCTGATTAACAACTCATCCTTTATTTCAGTAAACTTGAGGTATCTCTTACCAAAATGTTATCCCAAAAGGATGATGATGGAAAATTAAGAGTTATCTACTTCACTAGCCATGCCTTTCTTGGTTATGAGACAAGATATATCTAGGTGAGGAAGGAATGTCTAACCATAGTTTTCACAATGAAACAATTGAGGCATTACATGCTTAATCAAGAAATAAAGTTCATCATGAGATGTTAAGACTTCAAATCTTCTTGAACCAACCAACCTTGTCTATAAAAGTTGGTCATTTCATCATGCTATTGAGCGAATTTAAATTGACATACATCAAATGGTAGTCAATTAAGGGAAAAATCATCACCAATTGGTTTTCCAATTCCCCATTGAATTTTTATGATATTTTTGACACTAAATTTATAAATTCAATTATCTATTGCATATAAAAACCCATGATTGCTTATTCCCTGTGGTGGAGATGGCACCTTTGGATCATCACATTTAAGTATGTAATCCTTTATCAAGTTCTATATCAAAATATTTTAGATGGTATACTCCTTAGGTTTTTAGGTCAAGAAGATCTATTTAAGTGTTTTTCTAATGTCATATAGACATTTGTGATGATCATACAACTTCCAAGAAGATTCACATAATTGGTTAATTTTGGACCATTCTAGAACATGATGTTATGGAGTATGTGAGAAAAATACTAAAATTCCAATAGTTTTATCATCATAATCATATCCTTACTTGATCACTTCAATGTATCATAACACCTTTATCCTTATCTACATGTCAACTAGACCTAGTTGGCAAAATTTCCCCTACCTCATTCAATGGCCACCAGTTTATCATTATGACTGTCAAGTGTCTCACTAAGTGGGAGGAAGAAATATTGTTAAATATTCTCACTAGATTATTCATCTCAAAGTTTATTTTGAAATAAATAATTTACAAATTAGGGATCTTAAAATTCATGATCGTAGATAATTTATCCCATTTTAAGAACCCTGAGGTATTGGATTATGAAAAAAATTCTCCATATCTCATCACATGACCCACACTAACAACTCCTTGTTCCTTTGTCTTTGGTGAAAGACTAATTTTGGCTTTAGAAGTATAAATCACAATTATTTGTGTTTCTCTCTAGGCTCTCCTAGATATAGAATAACACATAAGCTCTTGCCTCATTGAATTAGAAAATTTAGATAAATACCATATCATATCTGTTCAAAATTATGTGGCATAAACAGATCACATGTGTAGCCAATACAAAACTAATTTCCATGAATTATTATCTAGGTTGGAAACATTGTATGTAAAATTGATATTAGGATTGAAAAAAATAAATGATAATAATGGAAGTTTAGGACCAATTGGTTAGGTCCATATTTGGTTACTACAAAAATTTTGAATGTATCTTTTTCGTTTATTCACCCTATCAGGTTAGGAGTTAAATGAATACGTGATTTTTTTCACCTTAAATATTACTACATATAAATTTCATATTTCACATGTCCCTCTTTTTATATATAAACTCTCATCATTATTTTGTTATTTTTTATTCTCAGTTATTTTGACAAGATAGATATTTGGCTAGGAATTCATGTGATAAAGCCTTTAGTGCAACATATAATTTCATGTTTTTTCCATTACCCTATTGAGGTATGTTCTAATTGGTTTTTTGAGTAATTAATTTGTCATTGATATCAAAGGTAATTAAATCTCATTTATTTCCCATACGTACTCTTGTGAAGATGCATTTTAAGTGATCATGATGGCTTAAGCATGGTCTAGTAGGTCCTTGAGTTCTACATAAGGTCTCAGCATAATGTTGTGATGTGATAAGATTATGAATAATGTTGCTTTGATTTGATATGAGAGATAATCCAAAAGAGAGTATTTATTGTGTTGAACTTTTTGTTTTGATAAGGGTATTGTTGACCAAATTCAGAAGAGCAAGTCTGTCTGGACAAGGTATTTTGAGAAACCTAGTCTTGTCTTGGTAAAGGCAAAATTAGTGAATCTTGGTGAAGTGAGTAGAATGAGGCTTGTGAGAAGATATGTGAATCTTGTCTCAGATGTTTAGAGATGAGTTTTGAGTTACATAAGGATTCTTGAAGGTCTTAAAGTGGTATGGTGCCTAGTAGGTCTTTTTGATGGACTAGTTCTTAAGCATGTTATAGATTGTAAAGACATGGTGAAGTGGTATGTGACAAAAAACCATGTGAAAAAGTGACATGAGAGAGAATTTAAAGTTAGTTTAATGATTATTATATGGTTTATTTCAAGGCTCACCACATGGTATGAATGTTTATGTATATTTTCTTGAGTGAAAGGTTCTTGAGAAGGCTTATGTATGAGATGCCTAGTCTAGTGTAAGGAGCATGGAAGCTCTGTGAGATGAATGCACAAAGGCATAAAAGGATTTTTTAGAAAATTTTAACATGAATATGAAGCATGGAATCACTCAATGAAGGTTCAAAATGTTCCTATATAGGTAAGTCCTACAAGTCTAATATGCAAATAAACTAGTCTTAGTCTCTGTCTAATCTAACTAGGGGTCATAATGTGTTAACAAGACCTATGATGGATACAAAGTATTGATATATCATGTGATAAATTTATTGAACATGTTAAAAAGGTGGAGAGTGTAGTAATTATAGCTAGAGGGTCTATTACTAGGCCTAATATGATCTACAACTCAAGAGTCTAAAGTGCAAAGAGATAAAATGTGACCAAATGGGGTATGAGGTTTAGGTTCTAAGGCAATAATTTTCAAATAAGAATTGAAAAAGGTGTAATAGTTTTTTTCAAAATTTCTCATGAATTTTTAGGTCTTTCATTGAATGAAAAATCATAAAAAGTGAAGTTAAGGTCTCTCAAGTGCTAGAATGAGGTGTTATAGACTCAAGAAGGCTTTTTTATTGTTCATTGGCATGTGAAACCTAGGCATGGGGTCCTAAGAAGTTTGTGATAGTTTTGGAAGGGACCTAGGTATATTTTCCTTTAATTGGGTTTGTAGTTAAAGGGAAATATTTATGAATGATTATTAAGAGTGGAAGGCAGTCTAAACCCTCCTAAAACCCTCATAGTGACACGATGGTGAAGATTTTTTTTGAATGATCAGGATGGTTGATTATGGATTGTTTGATTTTTTTATGTTGTATTTGACTATCTCAAGGTTATCCAAGTAGAATTGAATGTTTATAAAATTGAGTGAAAGCTACAGGAAATCCCTTGTTTCTTGGATTTTTGATATAGCAAGCAAGGTTGACCAAGTCAAACCATGAAAATGATTAGAGGATGATGTGTGAGACTTTTATCTTATTTCCATGTAATTTTATGAGTTATCTAGTGCTTCAAGTGTGAAAATTTGATGTTTCAAGATGGCCAATTGTTAGCAAGCCTAATGAAGCAGTTTAGTGCAAATCTGGGTGAAGATGAGTTGAAGGTTACTATCAAATTCTCATAGAGTAATGCTTATGAGTAAATTAGTAAGTATATTGGTACTTTTATGTCCTACCCATTCTTTTTATAGTGTATTTTTTTGTAAAAAATGTTGAAATCCTTTAAGCCAAAATGGCTTGTCTGAGTCAGTTAAGATTGTGTGTAGTAAGGCTTTGTAATGGATCTGTAAGTTGAATTATTGTAATAATACCATAATTTTTTTAATCTAAGAGTGATATATAGGTCTCATATGTTCATATTAATATATTTTTCATCATGATAAGTCCCTATGAAAATGTGGAGAGTCAAAGGTTCTTGACTAGGTTTTGAAGCTTTCTTGCAGTTCAGAGTGAGCTTTTTGTAGAGGTGTTTCTGAGTCTTTGGAGCTTTAGTGATGAATTCTAATGAATTTTATTATTACCCTAAGGTCATGAAGTTTAAATCCATATGTTTATTGTTCTTATAATGTGTTTCTATAGGTTGTTTTAGCCTCGTCTTTGAAGATAATTTTTTGGGGTAATTAGGCCTAATAGGTCTTTAATGCCTAATGGTGCTTTCAACATTTGAGCAAAGGATTTGTGACTTATTTTATATGTATAAGGTTAGTTTATGTTTATATATAAGTGTTTTAAATTTTTTAGTTCATTGGTGAGGGCCATTTAGGCCATAGAGGTTTAAGTTGATCTATAAAGAGGATATACCTAATGAATTAGGTCTCTATTAGGCTTAGAAGAAGAATGAGGTATAAATGTGTTTTGATGACCTAATGGTGATCTTATTTTGATTGATTCATATGTGTATCATTTTATAAGACAATTTTTTTGATAGACCCTGGTGGATTAATGTCTTATTCGACCAAGAGTGTAAGTGATCTAGTGATTTGTATTTATACAAGGCCTAATTGGCTTAATTATGTGTGCATAGAGAAGACACCAATGAGTACATCCTTCATATGTATTGAATACAGATCATGATGCCCCATTAGGCCAATCAAGGTCTAGAAGCTGTCTCGTTGCATACTTGATCTATAGATCCTACACCTATAGACATACCCTGATACTCTCATGAGTGTTCCAATTACTCACATGAATTATCAAAAAATATTATACATCCATTAATACCTATGTGTACACATCTCACCAATCCATCATACTCATACCTTCTCACAAGGTCTCTTCATGTTATGACTAGTGTCATGAATAGGCTTTTTGAGCACTTGAAACTTGAAAAATAACCTTGAAACACTTCTAAAAGTATATAAAATTTTATTAAATTATCACACAATGTCACAAAAACCCTCATAATCTTGTGCTTACTTCACATAACTTCACTATGCACACCGTCTCATAGAGTCTAGACTAGGCTTCTCAAGACACCTTGTACTCATGAACTAGTATTTAAACATGCTTACCTCAATGATATCAAAAAAAAACACTCATTATATTATTATAAAAGAATCTCACACAAATAAATCAATATTGACATCAACCAACATAAGAATCATTAGGTTGTCTTCAAATTCTCTCTCAACATAAGAGACATTAGGTTACCTATAAATTCTCTCTTGTCACATGGCTTCCTTGTCACATCAAACACACACTATCATACCTCAAAGACCACTCACCATGAAAATTCACCAAATGCACCTTGACATCAATGACATCAATGACAACACTTCTCAACAAACTTCCCGTTGTCATTGATGGCAAAACATTCTTCAATATGATCACTCTCATCTCCCCCAATCTAGTTAATATTCCTTCTTGAACTTTATACCCCTTTGGCATTAATGACAAAGGGTTATACATAACAAAAACTTTGGAACCACTCATTCTCCTTATTTTGAAACAACACTAAGAAAAATCTTTTATGCTTGTCAACAACTGCACTTAGAGCTTATGAATAATCTGAATAGCTCCCCGTCAAACCAAGCACCCACCATGATTTTGATAATAGAATAGTGTCTCCATGAATACTAATAGATTCACTCCTTACATAAGGATATAAAACAACACAAACTCAAGATATTCCTATATCTCCATGCTCTCATAAGACTAAATATCCTTCAGGATCCTTTTAGGCTTGATTAGTCTCTTTAGTTTGACCTCTTCATCATCTGTGTGGTCAATAATCTGAGTTGATATAAACATTCCTGAATTATTTCACATTTGAAGTATGCTCTATCATATAAAATAGTCCATTTGATCTTATATACTCATCATGACTTGCCTTTACTATTTTTGGTTTCCACACATTCATTTGCCTTCTCTCTTGCACTCTAGGGGCTCCAAACCTCTTGTTTTGACTTGATGTCCTTCTAAATATATTAGGATAGAATTTTGTAATTTGTCCCACATTATGATAAGTGTATAAAACAACCTCATGCATACTTTTTGACTATTGATTATTTTCATAATCCCATGCATATTAATTTTTAGAGGGTCATCTACACTATTTTGATCTATGACCAAATTGATTGCATGCATAATAGTAACCATTGAATGAATTAGCATACTTCATAGCATTAGGTTGTCTAATTGGTCTTTTCATGTTGAACTTCTTATCTTCATTAGCCTTCTCCTTGACTTGAGATTCCTTCTTTTGGTCTTCTTTGAAACCAAGACCTATTTTATCACTTGCAGACTTATGAATATTATCAAGAGCATCAGTACTCTTTTTAAACTTCATAAAGGTATATAACTTATTATATGTTTGATCCAACTCATATTTAAAGTATTCCATTTTAGTTCCATACCTAATGAATTCTTCCTCTTTAGTTTTTAATCTAGTAATGAATATCTCTAACTTTGCTTCAATTTGATTGATGATCTCATCATACTCTTTAGATGTGTTACTCAACCTCTCATCAAACAAAACAATATGTTCCTCATATTCCTTAACTAATAATCATAGTTTGTGATTATTTCTTCTTTGAAACTTCAAATCCTCTAGAGCACTCACTAGTTCTACCTCAAGGTTTACTTCATCGTCTTCTTCATCTAAATCTTCATCATCCATAAGGTCTTTTCCTTTTGAGCAACCCTCATTAACTATCTCTATATCCATGAATAAGGTTTCATTATTGGCATGTTAATTTTATTTATTGTCATCATAAATATCAAAAATGCTTGAGTCACTTACATCAGATAAGTTATTATCTTCTTTGGTATAGAAGCTTCTCCTATTCTTGAATGACCCTTTTCTACCTTTATACTTCCTAAAATATTTCTTGTTTTTATCAGGCTTATAGACCATCTTATCATCTCTATGATGTTCATCATGCTTAGTCTTATCCTTTTTAGGATACTTAGATATAAAGTGACCAATCTTACCATAGTTAAAATATTTTAAAGGTAACTTGTCCTTGTACTTACCAGATCTAAACCTCAATTTCTGAGAAAACATGGCTATTAGTTCATCATCATCAACATCTAAACATAATTCATCCTTGACCTTTTTGTATTTTGACTTCTTATCTTTGAATGTTTTTTCCTTTTTGGGAGGCCTTTCTTCATTTATTCTCATCTCATAAGTAGTCAAGATGCCATGAAGCCCATCCATCTCCAGTTTGTCCAAATCTTGTATCTCTTATACTACAAACACATTAGAATAAATATTAGGAGTTAGTGATCTCAATACTTTTTGAACAACTATAGATTATTTAAATTCTTATCCTAATCCTCTAATGACATTGACCACTTCATCAACCCTTAGCATGTAGGATACAATGTTCTCTCTTCTTTCATACTCGTACTTTCAAACTGCCTTCTGTGAATCTACAATTCATCCATCTTCATCTTGGTATCTCCTTCATATATAGTCTTCAAATTATCCCATATCACCTTGGATTACTCATAATACATGACCTTCATAAACTCTGCCTTTGATAGGCCACATATAATGGCATTCATTGCCTTGAAATTGCTCTCACTTTCATTCTTGCCTACTACATCAGTTGGTGGTATAGGTAGTGGAGTGTATCCATCCACAACTGATTGCCATATGTCATAGCCCATTGACATAATATATGTACTCATTATATCTCTCAAAAAATCATAATTGGTCCTATTGAAGAAAGAATCCTTACTTGTAGAGATACCACTTTGAGCTTGCTAACTAGTCATTCTTGCTTCTAAGATCTCCTTTAGGCTATTAGGCCTACTTTAAAGGACCTTATCTGATACCAAATATTGGAATAAAAAATACTAAGAAGGGGGGTGAATCAATGTCTTAAAAACTTTATTTCAATTCCTCCTTAGCATATATGAACCATCATATAAACATATAAATCAAGCAATGTATAAGCAATCAAATATACAAGCATGAAATAAGATTATACAAGAAAGCATATTATATATGTGGGAAACCCTCAAGTGGAGGAAAACCCAATGATCCCTATAAATTTACTACAATCCTATAAGATAAAATATCAGAATTTAGTGAAGCACCAAATTCACATGGAACACCAACCCCAACTAGCTAATCACCAACTTGCAAAGAGGCAATAACCCCCTAAATGACTCATCACCAACTAATCCACATGATTTATTTGATCACCTTAAAAAAACCTTGTTTATCAACCAATTAATTATGACCACTTATTTATCTCTTCACACTCTTATCCCTCGAAAACTACCTTATAAACCTCTTCGCTCAATTAGGTCTCTTCAAGACCTACTACTATATCATATGACCTTGAAATTAATATGCAGACATACTTTAATATCTTCATTATATATTATATAAACTCTTTTTATGGTCTATAATACCTCTTTCTACTCACAATGTGCTATCTTATTCACATACTTTCGTGCATGCATGTATAGGCCTAAAACTACCTTATATTTATACAAGCCTTTTGATCATATCACTCTTATTCAACCATACATACTTTCACACTTGGATTAACCTTTAAATATGTATTATAAAAAAAATTGTACATGAATCAATCATTAAAATAGGTCATCCACAACTTAAAATACCAAGACCTCTTTTAGGCCTTAAAGATACCTAATTCAATTAGGCCTTCATTGGCACATGTTACCATTTGATATATTTACAACACTAAATCCACACATGGTAGTAAAAATTCATATTCCACACAAATATACCCCTAAAAATCTCATATTAGGTCTATGACACTTTTTATCTCCAACCACCACTTGAAGTACACCATTTAGTATTATTCACAATTAGGCCTGTGAACCTACATAAAGTTTGTCAAACAAAACTAAAAATTAAACACAAATTAGCTAAAAAACCATGGAAATAAATCAAATATAAAAAACTACATGACCTCAAGGTCATAACCATATGCTTTATACTTTATAACTTAGGTTCAAAGGACTCAAACATTTCTCTGCAAATAGCCCACTTAGAATTGCTAGAACACTCCAAAACTCAATCAGGAACAACTAAATATTAAATACTTGAAAGAAAACTTCCCATGATAAATAATAATTTTAAAATCTCCTTTTTAATATCTATACCACTCTCAAATATAAAAACCACAAGGTACAATTTCAAATATTAATCTTGTAGATCAATATTTTGATCTCAATATACGTAGTCAATCTAGAACCAAACAAGCCATTTTGGTTTCAACAATTCAATCACTTTTAATAACTATAAAATATTATAAAAATAATTTATATTAAATTTAATTCCCAAAAAAAAACACCATGTTAATTACATACTTAAACTCAGAGAATAGAGCCTCAAATTCATCACTGCAACTTACTTACCTAGAACTGCCAATTTACCTTAAAGCACAGTCATGGTGACAATGACCTTCAACACATGTGTTACCACTTCCAAGAATTATTATGAAATTATATTATCCTATTAAATATCTATACCATACTCAAGTATAATCATCATATGGTCTAGTGTCAACTATTGGTCTTACAGACCAATTTGTTGACCTCACCACACACAGACCTTACTGAGTCAAAAAAGTCAACTTGTGAGCAACTTTTTACTATATTCACTAATCTCCAAAACTTATTAAAACCATGAAAATTTATTAAAATTCTTTAAAAACATCTCCATTCACTTTTTTTCATAATTATTTCATATAACATATTCCTAATCATCTTCTCACTATTACCTGGATTTATCACTATTTGCACCATTAGGCCTGTTAGCAACTAGCTAACTTGGATGACTGGTTTATCACACTTGAGGAATATAAATAGTCCAAAAACATTAATAGACATGAAAAATAGTCCCAAAATTCATATTCCATCCATTTTAAAACTTTGTCTTGGTCAACTTTGACTACTATATAAAATCTTAGAGAAATGTGCACTTTCCTATAGGATCTAATCACACATGGAGGTACCTGGGAGAGTTTAATACATGATATAATAGTTTTTATAGTCATTTGAGACAATTATTGTCTATTTTTAGGAATATATTTCATATCAGGTCATTGTTAGGGTTTTAGAGAGGTTTAACATATGTTTTGTTGTTAATGATTATTCATAAAACATTACCCCTTAAATCCAAAACCAATGCATATTGTTACTATCTTGGACCCTTACCCATCTTTCCTTAACATTTTATGTTCCTATGCATAGGTTACACATGAAAATGAACACTTAAAAGTCCTTCTCGGGTTTGCATGCCTTCATTATGTGTACTTGATAGACCTTAAAACCACTTGGCATGCATTCTATTACAAACCAT
This sequence comes from Torreya grandis, assembly GCA_037957365.1. Lineage (NCBI taxonomy): Eukaryota > Viridiplantae > Streptophyta > Pinopsida > Cupressales > Taxaceae > Torreya > Torreya grandis. The sequence goes on along the minus strand of JARHVA010000610.1, from coordinate 3,626,940 downwards.
CACCTAAAACTTTGTGAACATAATTGAAACAACATATCATACCTTTTTCCATCCTCACATATGAAAACTTGTCTTTAAAATTGATCATGACCCATCATTAGGCCACACTCTCTCTCTTTATTCTTTAGATCTTAACCTATAAATCACATTAGGCCTTGAAATTGACCTTCATGATTCTTTCCATGTGCTATCCAACTCACTCACATATTAAAACAACCTCTGTCATTTCAAATCAATGACATACATCCTTAATATGTCTTTAGAATAGATCGTGATGCCTCATTAGGCCAAGTAGGGTCTAGAAGTGGTCTATTTGCATATTTGATTTGTAGATCCTACCCCTATGGAATCACCCTAAGACTCTCATGACTGATCAAATGCCTCACATTCATTATAAAACAATCTTATACATCCATTCATGTCGGTGTGCACACATCTCACCAAGACATCAAACTCATACCTTCTCACAAGGCCTCTTCATGTTATGACTAGTGTCATGGCTGGGATTTTCAAGACTTGAGACTTCAAAATAACCTTGAAACACTTATAAAAGTATCTACACTTATCTTACATGATCACACAATTCCAAACAATTTTTGATAAGCTTGTGCTTACTTCACCAAACATCACTATGCACACCTTCTCACAAGGTCTAGACTAGGCTTCTCAAGACACTTTGTACTCAAGAACTAGTATTAAAACATGATTACCTTAATGATATAAAAAAATAACACTCATTATTTCATTATAAAACACTCTCACACCACTTCAATAAGCTTGACATCAAGTGATAGAAGAATCATTAGGTTGCATTCAAATTCTCTCTCAATAGAAGAGACATTAGGTTGCCTTCAAATTCTCTCTTGTCACATGGATTCTTTGTCATAACAACCACACAATCTCATACCTCAAAGACCACTCAACATGAATCTTCACCAGATGTACCTTGACATCAATGACATCAACCTTGACATCAATTACAACACTTCTCAACATAGTACTGAGTACTAATGAGGGGTTTCAAGTAGTGATTTGTTGTAAAATGTTTTGTTGATCGTAGAAGACACACTGGGGGTCTATTTGCTTGTTATATGATATTTTCATATCATGTATGGATTTTAAAATTATTCTAAGGAAGGCAAAGTATAATGTGTCCTAAATTAGACCTAATGGAATTAGGTCTCCATGAGACCTAAAAGTGAAATGAGGTATAATAAAGTTATGATAGACTAAAATAGACTTAATATTAATTTAAATCATGTTTATGGGATTTCCTAAGACCTATTTCATCGATGACATAAGATTTTAAGGGTGAGTAGCTAACTATGTGGCATATGAACAAAGAATGGTGTATATATATATAAGGAAGTTTTAGGCCTATTGATGAAAGTAGAGAATATGAAAATGAAATTGCACATTATTGAGCAAAAGGAGGTATTTTAGATCATCCTAAGAGTTTATAGGATATGTAATGAATATTTTATAGTGTGTATACATATAAATATCAAGGTCATATGACCTAATCAATCTTGAAGAGACCTAGTTGAGCGAACAAGCCTAAAAGGCAGGTTGAGAGGGTTAAAGAGTGTAAAGAGATAAAGAAGGTGATCATCATTTGTTGTTGTTATGGTGTGGAGCTAAAAGCTTCAACTGTTTGCAGACACAAGGAAGGATGCTGAAGAACCAAAGCCACCGGCATCGGCAGTATGACCGACGTCGGTCAGATGCAGTGGAGAAGGAGACCAGCGACGACAGGGAGTCGGCCGACGTCGGCAGCACCAAACAAGCAGGGACTGGCGTCGGTCGCCTGTGCAGTCCAGAACTATTCGTTGCATGAACAGTTAGTTGAACCGAGTGTTTGCATGTTAAGGGGCTAATTTAAGTCCCGGGCTGTGTTTCTAATTTTAGTAGTTAGAGTTCTATTTTTGTAAGCATGGGATCTTATTTATAGACCCATAAGGCATGTATTGTAATTATTCCAAGGCAAGTAAAAGCATTGAAGCAAGCAAGGTCAAGGAGATCTACAGGTGTAAGGTCAAGGAGATCAGCTGAAGCATTCAAGGAGGGATAGCAACTCAGGCTTTAGAGTTGTGTTGAGCAAGAGAGAGAGGGAAGAAGGTCTTGAGGTGTGGCAAGCCTTTGAGGTGGAGGAAGAAGTGGCATCTTCCTTATTGTATTTTCTTCTAGTAATATTTAATACAAAGAGTGTGTATTATCTCTCAAATTCTTTGTTGTCTCAAGTTTCTAGTTACTTTATCATTCTGGTATAATTCTGTGTTTAATTGCTAATACGAGAAGTAATCATATGTGCTCTAATTGGTAGAGCTACAGATCCCCTGACAAGTGGTATCAGAGCTACGGTTTGCAGGAAGCAGGGTATTGTTTTTTTATTATAGGTCAATCACAGGGTTTTTTGATTGAGTGGGAGTTCAGCAATGGCAGAAGAAAGCAGGCTACGAATGGAGAAGTTTAACGGCAAGAATTATCAACATTGGAGGATGCAGATTGAGGACTATCTGTATCAGAAGGATTTGTACTTACCATTGGGTGGGGTTGCATGCAAGCCCACAGATAGGAAGGATGAAGAATGGAATGTTCTTGATCGGAAGGCTCTCGGTACCATAAGGTTGAGCCTTGCATCATCTGTGATTTTCAGCTTATCACAGTGCAAGACAATGGAAGAGTTGATAAAGTCCTTGGCAAATTTATACGAAAAGCCCTCGGCTTCTAATAAGGTATATCTAATGAAGCAGCTATTTACTTTGCAAATGTAGGAAGGTGGATCGGTACATACTCATCTCAGTGATTTCCATGGTTTGGTAAACCAACTAGCTTCAGTCAATATTGTTTTTGATGATGAGGTAAAGGCTCTCTTGATCTTATGTTCATTGCCTGAAAGTTGGGACGGTTTGGTTATGGTAGTAAGTAATTCTGCATCTGCTTCTAAAATCTTAAAAGTTGATGATGTTGTGAGTGTGATCTTGAATGAAGAAATACACAGGAGAAGCACAGGTGAATCATCAGGGAATGCTCTAAGTGTAGAAAGCAGGGAAAGGCAAAGGGAGAAGGTTGAGCAAGGGAAATCAAGGTCGGGAAGGAGATCCGAGTCCAAAGGTATTACCTACTGGTTTTGTGGAAAGAAAGGACATACAAAAAAGGAGTGTTGGTTGAGAGATAAAGAGAATCAACATGCAGGTATGGAAGAAGCAAAAGATGCAAATATTGTGATGCAGGATGCTCTCATACTTTCTTAAGATAGTCAGGTAGGATCATGGATTTTAGATTCTGGTTCATCTTTCCATGCATCCCCAAATAGAGATCTGTTCTACGAGTATGAACAGGGAGACTTTGGAGTTCTTTATTTAGGGGATGGTACGCCTTGTCAGATAGTCGACAAAGGGAAAGTGCAGCTGAGATTGCAGATTGACAACACGTGGGTGTTGAAAGAGGTCATGCATGTTCCAATTCTGAAGCAGAGTCTGATTTCTGTAGGAAGGTTGGGAGATGAGGGATGCACAATAACCCTCACAGCAAATTCTTAGAAGGTTACCAAGGGAGCACTTGTTCTAGCAAGAGGTAAGAAAGTAGATACTCTTTATCTGTCTACTTGTATTACTGATTCTACTTTTGGTGTAGATTCGAAGATGTGGCCTAATAGGCTTGGCCACAAGAATAGGAAGGGAATGGAAGTTCTTGATTCAAAAGGTATGTGTTCAAATTTGGAAAGCACAGATACAGTTCATTGCAGAAAGAGGAAATTTGATGCTTTTGACAGGAACAAAGAAGCCTTGGTGTTTATGGAGGAGATGAAGGATAGAGATCAGTCACAGGGGCTGAATAAATCTGAGTAGGGCAGCATGGACAGAGGTATGATCCAAGAAGAGCTTGTGGATGAAAATTTCATCACTTACAGGAACACACAGACATCGATGTCGGTAGCTTGGCACCGACGTCAGTCATCCAGGTACCGACATCGGTCATGTGCAGACCAGCACGGTCGGTAGGTCAAACAGGAGAAGTCTGACATTGGTCATAAGGACCGATGTCGGTAGGAGGGACACTGGCGTCAGCCAGGGAAATGACGTTGACAGTCAGGGTCAGTGCAGGGAACTGACATCAGTCGAGAGCAGACTGGGAGATGGCCTAGATCGGTCACTGGAACGGATAGTGGGTGAATCTACTAAGTCTCAAACACCCATGTGGAGGTCAGGAAAGGTATGTGAACCTTATATTCATTGTTCACCTTCTTTATATTGCTTACTGATAGTCATGAACTAGGAAGATGGAAGAAGCAATGCAGGTAGAATCCAGAAACAGTGGGAGCTTGGCATGGATGAGGAGTGTGAGTCCTTGGAGAACCAAACAGGTATTTGTTGGTAGTGTTGTCAGCTGGAAGGAAGCACTGGATAGAGGGATGGATTCCCATTTTAGAGAAGAGAGTGGATGGACACATGAGACAGAAGGCTATGGTATATGGTCTTGATTATGCTGCAAAACAATGGAGGTTTGACCATTGTATTTTATCTTTACTAGGTTGGATAATATTAACTACATTATCCTGTTACTGTATTGTGTTACTTGTTGCAGGGTTTCATATACAGGGAGTTTTCTGAGCTAAGGGTAGAGTTGGTTCAGAAGTATGTCATGGAGAATTTGGGAGCAGCAAAATTCTTGTGGCATAAGAGACAGGTATTACATCACAGGTTTGCGTGGTGGTTGGTCTTCAAGAGTGACGTTGAAGAGGGATACATAGCCTAAGGAACAAAATAGATGGTGTACAGGTACAGGTATAGGTTGCAGCTATTTATCTCCAAGTGGGAGATTGTTATGGTGTGGAGCTAAAAGCTTCAACTATTTGCAGACACAAGGAAGGATGCTGAAGAACCAGAGCCACCGGCATTGGCAGTATGACCGACGTCGGTCAGATGCAGTGGAGAAGGAGACCAGCGACGGCAAGGAGTCGGCCGACGTCGGCAGCACCAGACAAGCAGGGACCGGCATCGGTCACCTGTGCGGTCCAAAACTGTTCGTTGCATGAACAGTTAGTTGAACCGAGTGTTTGCATGCTAAGGGGCTAATTTAAGTCCCAGGCTGTGTTTCTAATTTTAGTAGTTAGAGTTCTATTTTTGTAAGCATGGGATCTTATTTATAGACCCATAAGGCATGTATTGTAATTATTCCAAGGCAAGTAAAAGCATTGAAGCAAGCAAGGTCAAGGAGATCTACAGGTGTAAGGTCAAGGAGATCAGCTAAAGCATTCAAGGAGGGATAGCAACTCAGGCTTTAGAGTTGTTGTGTTGAGCAAGAGAGAGAGGGAAGAAGGTCTTGAGGTGTGGCAAGCCTTTGAGGTGGAGGAAGAAGTGGCATCTTCCTTATTGTATTTTCTTCTAGTAATATTTAATACAAAGAGTGTGTATTGTCTCTCAAATTCTTTGTTGTCTCAAGTTTCTAGTTACTTTATCATTCTGGTATAATTTCGTGTTTAATTGCTAATATGAGAAGTAATCATATGTGCTCTAATTGGTAGAGCTACAGATCCCCTGACAGTTGTATGATAAAGACGGTGTTTTAAAGGTGATAAAATAAATCAAGTGGTTGAGTTGGTGCTGAGTCATCTAGGGGGTTGGTGCCTCCTTACAAGTGGATGCTTGCTAAAGCCTAGTCAAGTGGGTATTTGACTAGTTGGGGTTGGTGCTCATGTGAAGTTGGTACTTCACTAAACTTGGATTTTGTCTTATAGGACCATAGTACATTTTTATACATCTATGTTTTTTCTTCCCCTTAAGGGTTTCCCACATATGTGATGTGTTCTTATGTTTCATGATTATGTGGATAAGTGTTTATGTTTGTTAGATCTATATGTTTGATTGAATAATTCATGATTGCTTAAGTGAACTTAAAGTAAAGGTTTTGAAGATTGATTCACCTCCATCTTATTCATTATTTTTCCAACAATTAGTATTATATCATGGTCCTTTGAATCAGGCCTAACAGACTAAAGGAGATCATAGAAGCAAGGATGGCTTGTAGTCAAGTTCAAGTAGGTTTATCTACCAGTAAGGATCCATTATTCAATGGGACTAATTATACATTTTAGAGCATCAAAATTTAGGCATATATAATGTTAATGGGCCATGACATATGGCAATCATTTTTGGATGGATACACTCCACCTCCTATACCACTAACTGATGCAACAGACAAGAACTAAAGTGAGAGTAATTCCAAGGCAATGAATGCCATTCTATGTGGCCTATCAAAGGCAGAGTTTGTGAAGGTGATGCATTATGAGTCATCCAAGGTGAGATAGTACAAGTTTAAGACTATATATGAATGAGACACCAAGGTTAAGATGGATAAATTATAAACTCATAAAAGGCAATTTGAAATTATAAGTATGAAGGAAGATTAGAGCATTAAATCCTACATGTTACAGGTTAATGAAGTGATCAATGTCATTAGAGGATTAGGATTATTGGGTGAATATTTTTTCAGTCAACTAACTGATGAGCAAAATAAGTCTTATCAACCATAGGAAGGGAGGTTGGTCATCCAAAGTTTCAGGTTTACCACATCCAAAGGGGACAAATCTCTCATCTCATCAAGGGGAGGTTCCCTGTTTAATATGAAGAGTTATATACTATAAATATATGCAAAAAATAACACTCAGGGGTAGGGTATCATGATCCATCTCTATTATTTTAGAGATGATGATCATAAACAAAGGATAAAATATTGGTAAAGACACTGAAGGCACTTCTCTTCTTTTAAAAGTGATCTTGCAGTAAATAGCAGGAGTTCTTTCAGGCAGTGAAAAGAAACTGGTAACAAAGTATAGCAAGCAACAGGTTGAAATGAAACACAAAGTTTCCACCTCAACTACCCAAAGAGTGAAATACAAAGGATAATGGGGGCATAAATTCATCCCAGAGTCCTCGACATAGAAAGAAACTAAAAACACACACTAAAAATAATTATGACATCACAACGTCTGAAAGTAAATGGCTTCAGGACATCTTCCTCATCACTTCCACCAGTTTTGTATGTTAGATTAAATAAACAAGAATGCATCAAGAAGATAGACATAAGAACAATATCCTAAAATGGCACAAGCTATAATAGCATAAAGTCTACAAGTAACTTGCTTCTCATTCAGATAAAATAATGTGAACAACAATCTGAGTTCAAAGTCTCAGTATTCACCTTTCAATTGGGGCAGAGTTTGATGATTATGTGATCAAAAATATCTCCCCTAAAACAATAAAAGAGATTACAATATATAGCAGCCAAGAAATACTTGGCCCTTTATTTCATAGAATGGCCCATGTTGTGCATTCAAAGCCTTGAATGCATTTTTAGTTCTGTCAGGGGGCCATGCTAGAATAGGGTGTCAGCCTTAACTGTGGCATGTCAATTCATCTCAAATGTCTTCTCTTGGGTCTGAATCATTTGGTCTATCCCCTCTGATGTCTGCATAGCTGTCTATTTTGTCTTTACTCCAAGGGAGATAAACAGTCCGTGTCTTTAATTTTTGCTAGTTAAAATATCTACTTTGTAGACTGATCCACCTATTGGAATAACTACTATGTAGATATTTCGGCCTCTCCCTCTTTCTACTATGACTTCAGCCCTCAAGCTATCTTTTCTCCTTTCTGATTCTTTTGGTTCCTCCTCTCATCAGTTCTTCCTTTCGGCTTGAAGGTATTTGAATGCTTTTGGGTCTGTCTTTAAGCTTGCAAAGATCAACAGACACTTTATTGCATAAATTTGATGTCTTCGGGTCCATCGTCATTTGAAAGCTAATGGCTAGTTGGTTGTCCTAAATTTGATAGCTATGGGCCCATCATCCTCCTTGGCAATTCCTTCATGTTTTTTTCGCTTGCTTTGGCTACTTTATGTTGATCTTAATAAGTGACACGTGGCATTTTCCATTGTGAAATAGGTGAGGACACTTGGCAGCTTCTACTTACTTTATAGAAGCTTTAGATACCTTTTAAGAGTCCTGTGAAAGATGATACATGCTAGTTTCCACTGAGCTTTAGAAACACTATAGAAATATTTGGGACTCATTTAGATTCATGTAGATACAGACACTTGTCACGCTCTACTTAATTTTATCAACTCACTTGGGGCCCACCACAGTCCTTGCTCAATAATGAAATAAAAGGAAGAAATTGTGGATGTTGACACTTGGTAGCTTTCACTGAGCTTTACAAGGGACACATGGCACATTTCACTACTTTTTAGAAACAAATTATAATGGGTCTCAGTAGATGACACTTGGCAACTTTCGCTCGACTTTGAGACTTAGACAAAACTTTAGGCAGAAAGAAAAACATACGCCCTGTGTCATAGCCCTTACTGCCTTGAAACTAAAATGTGTAGGGACAAAACTTGGAGTGCACAACTAAAAATTGAAATAAAATGTAGAGTATCCTACTCTACAAAGGGAAGATCAAAATTTTTGGCTCGTAAGACCAAAAATAGTTCATGTGTTGTCCCAAAAATGAGTGACAGACTTTGGGAACAACAGTTGGATCCATTTGGGGAACTTCTTTTAGTTGAAATTTTGGAACAACTGAGGGGAGTAGAGACCATAATCTCTAGTGCCTTGAAGTGTGCCATTGGGCTATGGATCCGTGCTAACCAAAAAGAAAGCAAGGCACTAAAAATGAAAATGAAAAGCACAAAATAAAACTAAAGACTATATATATGTACATGTGATCTTATCTGATACTTCAAGAATTGAAGTGCTTCAGATATTGCTCATTGTGAGGCAAAGAAAAAGGTGTGTCATCTTGATACCTCAATAGGAAACTATTTTCACCATTGAGCTGATGAATAGTAAAAGGGCCCCTCCATAGGGAATCAAACTTTCCATGCATTCCCTTTGGTTCTCTCCTCTTATCCCACAGGAGGACTTGATATCTAATCTAGAAATCATGGTTCTTTGCTTTCTGGTTAAAGAGCTTCTTCACCAGACTTTGATGGGCAACAATTCAGTCCACCACCATAGTTCTCTGCTCATCTAGCTCAGCCAAGCACATGATCCTCTTATCAAAGGAGTTTTTATATGTTTGATCCTCAATTACCTTAGCCAATTTCAATGCTGACAGTTCTAGGGTGATTGGTATCTCAACATTGAGTCCATAAAGAATTTGGAAAGGAGACATACCAATTACCCTTTTTGGTGTAATTCTATCTACCCACAAAGCATCAACCAATGCTTTATGCCATGTCCTTTGATTGTCATCCACCATCTTCCTAATGATAGTCACCAGATTCTTGTTACTTGATTTAGCTTGTCCATTCCCTTGTGGAAAGTAATCAGAAGAGTGGGAGAGGGTGATTCCATAGTAAAAATAGAATTGAGTAATTTTTTGGGAAGTGAAACAAGCAACATTGTCTGTGATAATCTTGGTTGGGACCCTAAACCTAGAAATGATGTTCTCCTTGAGGAAATTGCACACTACTTCTGAAGTAACATGCTTGGTTGGGATAGCTTCCACCCACTTGGTGAAGTAATTTGTGGCTGTGAGGACATAATCATGTTCAGCACTTGAAGATGGGTTTACAACACCAATGAAATCAATGCCCCACTGCTAGAATGGCTCCTCTATGACCATTGGCTTGAGAGGCAGGGCAGCTAACTTGGGTTTCCCAACAAACTGCTGGCATAGTTCACATTTCCTTACCCATTTGTATGCATCTTGAAAAAGAGTAGGCCAGTAATACCTGGTTCACAAAATTTTATGCGTAGTTACAGGAGAAAAAATGTCCTCCACAGGCCAGATTGTGGAAGGACTTCAAAACTTGGTTCTGTTGCTCTTTATCTATGCAGTGAAGGAACACTCCATCAAGGCTCCTCTTGTACAGGCCATTGTCCCAAAGGACAAAATTGGTAGCTTATAATTTGATAGTCCTCCTTTCTTTATATGATAGGCAGGTAGGACACTCACCATAAATAAGGAAATGAGCAATATTTGAATACCACTCATTCGTGGTAGAGACAAAGAGGATTGTTAGCGTGTCTTCTTCTTCTAATTTTTCATGCCTTATTTCTTCAGGTCTATTGTCAGTAATCAATTGGCATAGGCCTTTTTCCTATGCTAACTTCATTGGTTTGATGACTAGATCAAACTCCTAGATTTTAGCAATCCAATTCTCCCTTTTGGTTCTAAACTCCTGCTGAGTTAATATGGATTTGACTGTGGTGTCAGGAACCAGGGCAATAGTGTGGGAATTTAGAATGTAAAAGTGAAAATGCTTCACTACCTTGACCATCACATAAGCATGCTTCTCCATGTTTGAATACTTCAGCTCATGGGCTTTGAGAGGACATCTCATGAAAGAAATTGGAGATTCCACACCTTCTTGATTCTACTGAACTAGAATTGCTGAAAGCATGTGTTCAAAAGCATAACTATACATGGAGAATTCCTTGTTGTAGTCTGGACAAACCAGAATTGGGGCGTGAGCAATAGCTGTCTTGATATCTTGAAATGCCAGTTTGCCTTCTTCAGTCTAACTGAAGGTGGCCTTTCCTTTCATCATATTCATAATGTGGTGAGTTTTCTTAGTGAACTCAGGGATGAACCTTCATAAAAAGTTTACTTTTCCAAAGAAAGAGTGAACTGCAGTCTTACTCGTGGGTAGAGTAAGCTCCTAGATGGACTTGACTCTTTCTGAGTCAATCTTTATGCCTTCTTTGGATACAATGTGTCATAGAAGCTTTCCTTTTGTTACCCCAAAAAATAAACTTCTTGGGATTCAAACAAATGCCATTTTGGCGGAAGTGTTCCAGAACTTGTTGCAAGTGGCACACTTGATCTAGGCAATGCTTAGAAAAGACAGTCAAGTCATCAAGATATACTACAATGAACTTGCCCATTTGATCCTTGAAAGCAAGATCCATTGCTCTCTAGAAAGTGGCACTAGTATTAATCAATCCAAATGGCATTCTCTGATAAGCAAAGGTGCCCCAAGGTGTGGTGAATGTAGTCTTATGTTGGTCTGCTTCACCAACTTCAACTTGATTGTATCCTGAGAAGTTGTTTAGCATTGATAACATCTCAGAACCGGTCACTGTCTGAAGCACTTGATCCATGATTGGCAAAAGATAGTTATCCATTCAAGATGACTGATTCAAATTCCTAAAGTCCACACAAAGGCAAATTTGCCATTCTTATTTCTTACAGGCACTATGTTTCCAATCCATGTAGAATGATGGATTGGGAAAATGATTCTAGCATTCAGCATTTTCTGTATTTCAAACAGAATAGTTCTTGATATCTTCAGATTGTATTGTCTAGATTTTTACTTGTAAGGTGCTGAATCACTTTTGAGAGGAATGTCATGGCGAACTTCATCAAGCCTGAGTGACTTCAAATCACCATAAGAGTATGTTAAATTGTCCATGTACTGGCTAAGCAAAGTAGTGAACTTGGATCTCTCCTCAGGAGTGCAGCACTTTTCAATGTTCACCATCTTAGGATCTTCCTTGGTACCCAAATTTATTTGACCAAACTCTTGAGAGGAGCTTGAATCTATTTGTTGTTGTTTGATGAATCTGTCATGCTTATCAAACAACTTCTCAAGGGAAACCAAGCTTTTGGGAATTTTATTCCTTTTAAGTTGCGGGAACTCCTCACCTGCGTCTGCATTTGATATATGGGTTGGTTCAAGCTATTAAGGCTCATTACCTTCAAAGTGAAGCTGTTAAAAGTTATCATTTTATTCTAGGAAGGCAATTATTTGATTGTCATTGTTAAACACCTGCCAATGACTGGCATTATCAGGTACACTTGGTTGAAAGACCAGCTCAATAGTGTACTTGTCTCCTTTAAAATTAGGGTGAGGAACCAAAAGAGTGGCTAAAATGGCCAAAGCACCAGCTCTATTATTGAATTCCCTGAGAACTGCAGAGATGTTGAAAGCATCAAAGTTTTCAATTTGGTCCTAGACTAGATTGCGGTAATGACACAATCTCTCATTTTTGGTTTGGTATAAGTTTTTCACCTAACAAACCACCAGTCAATGTCTCTTTTAACATGAAGGAGCTTGACACATTTATCACAAGCAGCCTTTAATCCAATTAAGAGAGATTCGTACTCAGCTATGTTGTTGGTGTTGTTGAACTGTAATTTGTATGATGAAGTAAAAATATCTCCTTGAGGAGATATCAACACAATCCTAGCTCCTGAACTAGTAGAAGAGTAGCTGCCATCAAATTCCAGAATCCATACCTCCTCAGACACTAATTTTTCTTTAGGTTCTTTCTTTGGAGAGGGGGATTCTTCTATACTTATATTGTACTCCATCAATTCTTTTGTTGTCACAGTTGAACGTATTTCTAGGTTGACACCTTCAAGAGCTTCAATAGGCACTTCATGAACTTCTTCTATGGTTAGAAAGTAGTTACCCATGCCTAAAAATTCATACAAAATTTGAGCTTCAGGGGTTGATGTTTGGGTGACCACATATTTTGCTTCTTTTTCAAGGATCAATCTCTTCATAATGCCTTTGACTGGGATTCTTGCTTTGAATAGGTCCATGCTCAATTCACCTCCAATGTTCTTGTAGAAATTCCACCCAAGAAGGATGCCATATGATGTTAGGATGTTGGCCACTAGGATAGTCATCTTGATTTTTTTGTCTAGGAATGCTGCAAATGCAAATTGGGCATCTTTGATTTGTCCCAATTAATGGTACTTTTTTGTTCTCAATGGAGAAACATCTCCTAAATGTCTTGGTCAATGTGAGACCAAGGGATTCTGCCACTTTGGCAGGCATGACATTGTCTAAATCTCTAGAATCAATGATGCAATTATTCAGTTGATGTCCATTTATCAACAGGGAGAATAAAATAGTTCAGTCCTCTCAAGATCAGTAAGAGGAGTAATGACAAGGTTATTTGGGATAGACATGTTCCTTGGGGGATCATGAGTCACCTTCTTAGCATCTTGTCTAACTGGGATGGTTTGGTTCTTTACACATTGAACCAACTTGTCCAATTGCTCAAGATTAGACTGTAGAAATTGAAATTTAGATATTTAAATTTTGGTTTTCTTTATATGATCAATAATGTCAAATGTCTAGAAAGAGCTAGGAGCAAAGGATGGGAGTTCATCCTTTTGATTTTTGGGAGGGGGAGTACTAGACTACGAATTTGAAGTAGAAGGCGCAATTGAGGGACTCACCTTTTTAACAGTCACCAGGTCCTTTGGCTAGAAAGGCAGAGTGGTTTCTCGCTTGGCAATTGAAATTGTTGGTTGAAGTCACTACTCTATTTTCTCTTTATCAGCTTGCTAGGCTGATTGATTCTTGGATTGGGTGAAAACAGCATATGATCCTTCAACTACTTTACCTTCACTTCTGGGTTCATCTTGATAATTCAAGAAATCAATGTTGGAGTCACCAGCTAATTCTTCTTCTTCCTTAGTGAAGAGATTAACATCATCTTTAGGATTTAACTCAGGCTGGAATGAGAAATTTGATTTAGCTTCAAGATATCCAACCGTTGAGTTAGTTGGAGGTGCTTCAATGGCAAGATTATTCCTCTGAGGGGGAAGAAGGTGATTTACTTGTCCTTAGTTTCTAGCAGCATTACCTTGGTAAGACTAATTAGGGAATTTCCTCATAGGTACATCTTTGTATGAAGGATTAGATGACATTCCTTACATCATTTGCTTTCTGAGAGCAAGTAACTCATTGGTCAACTTCTGCACCATTGGATCAGTGGTGGCTATAGGTGAGTATTCTGAAGATAAAGAGTATTTACCTCTGTTTGGATCTCTCCTTATCTTTCCATCCAAGATAAGATCGTCTTCTACCTTAGTAGCCAAGTCTTGAGAAATATCAAGGTCTATGTGACTAGCACGTCTTAGTAGAAAACTCACTTCAGATAGCTATGAGTTGATGAAGAAGCATTTGAGGTTTTCAGGTGTTGGTTGGGCAATTATAGAAATTCTATTCCTCAGCTTGTCAAACTTTGCTATGAAATCCCTCATAGATTCATGAGGTTCCTTCTTCATCTGTGTGAGCTAGGCCAACAAGGCATGCACATCTTCTGTAGGCTTGAACTTGGCTTCAAATTTAGCTTTGAGTGTGTCCCAATCAGTCACTGATCTAGCTTGCAGATGGTAAAACTAGTCTGCAGCAACACCTTGTAGTGTTTCCATGAAGAGCCTGACTGCCACGTCCTCAAATTCCATGCCTATCACACAACAAGCTATGTTAAAAGCTGTAATGTGTTCATCAAGATGAACTCTCTTATCACCAAATAATTTAGGGAAATTCTTTTTTAAACTACGTGGGAGTTCATGTAGAGGTGGATTAAGATTTAGTGGACTAAAAAAATTACCCCAAGGGCCTTGAGCTACCATGATTTGGTTATGTAAAAGTGGGATAACAAATCTAGGTGGAGTACGTATAGGCAAAGTTCTACTAACAGTAGAAAAAGCAACTCTACCTTGGGTTGGTGACCTGGTACGAGTAGGAGGAACACTCTTGGATCATTGAGCTTGAAGTTGTGGAGGAAAGAAATTGAAATTTCTTTGTTGCACTAACTCAAAGACAGAGTCAAAAACATTTTGAACTCTCTGGCTTCTGGTATAGTGTGGATTTTCCATATTGTGAAACAAAAATGGAAAAGGACTGGTCTTGCTTCAACTTAAAGCTTGAGGCTTCAAACTGCTTGTCTTTCCCCAGCAGAGTCGCCAAAAAGACTGTTGGGTGTATATTTTGTCAGTCAACTAACTGATGAGAAAAATAGGTCTTATCAACCACAGTAAGGAAGGTTGGTCATCCAAAGTTACAGGCTTACCACATCCAAAGGGGACAAATATCTCCTCTCATCAAGGGGAGGTTCTCTATTAAGTATGAGAAGCTATATACTATAAATATATGTAGAAAATAACACTCAGGGGTAGGGTATCATTATCCATCTCTCTTCTTTCAGAGATGATGCTCACAAATAAAGGAAAAAATCTTGGTGAAGACACTGAAGGCACTTCTCTTCTTTTACAAGTGATCTTGCAATAAGCAAGAGGAGTTCTTTTAGGTAGTGACAAGAAACTCGTAACAAAGTGTAGCAAGCAACAAGATGAAATGGAACACAAATTTTTCACCTCAACTACCCAAAGAGTGAAATACAAAGGATGATAGGGGCACAAAGTCATTCCATAATCCTTAACACAGAAAGAAACTAAAAACACACACTAAAAACAATTATGATAGCACAAAGTCTGAAAGTAACTGGCTTCAGAACATCTTCCTCATCACTTCCACTAGTTCTACCTGTTAGATTAAATAAACAAGAATGCATCTAGAAGATAGATATAATAACAATCTCCTAAAATGGCACAAGCTATAACAGCACAAAGTTTTCAAGTAACTTACTTCTCATTTAGATAAAATAATGTGAACAACAATCTGAATTCAAAGTCTCAATATTCACCTTTCAATTGGGGTAGAGTCTTATGCTTCTGTGATCAAAAAGATCTACCCTAAAACAATAAAAGAGATAACAATATATATCAACCAATAAAGACTTGGCCCTTTGTTTCATAGAATGGCCCATGCTATGCATTCAAAGCCTTGAATGCATTTTTAATTCTATCAAGGGGCCATGCTAGAACAGGGCATTAACCTTAACTATGGAGTGTCAATTCATCTCAAATGCCTTCTCTTGGGTCTGGATCATCTGGTTTGTCCCCTCTGATGTCTACACAGTTGTCTATTTTGTATTTACTCTAAGAGAGATAAACAGGTCATGTCTTTAATGTTTATTACTCAAAATATTTGCTTTGTAGACTGTTCCACCTACTGGAATAACTACTGTGTAGATATTTTGGCCTCTCCCTCTTTTTGTTGTGATTTGAGCCCTTGGGCTATCTTTTCTCCTTTCTGATTCTTTTGGTTCCTCCTCTAGACGGTTCTTCCTTTTGACCTAAAGGTATTTGAATGCCTTTGGGTCCATGTTTAATCCTACAAAGATCAACAGACACTTTATTACCACAAATTTGATGTCTTCAGGTCCGTCATCATTTAAAAGCTAACGGCTAGTTGGTTGTCCTAAATTTGATGCCTATGGGCCTGTCATCCTCTTTAGCAATTCTTTCGTGTCTTTTTTGCTTGCTTTGGTCACTTTCCACTGATCTTAACAAGTGATACATGGCATTTTCCATTGTGAAATAGGTGAGGACACTTGGCAGCTTCTGCTTACTTTATAGAAGCTTTAGATACCTTTTGAAAGTCCTACAGAAGATGACACATGGCAATTTTTGTTGAGCTTTAGAAACACTATAAAAATATTTGGGACTCATTTAGATTCACATGGATGATGAAACTTGATGTGCTTCACTTACTTTAGCAACTCACCTGGGGCCCACCACAGTCCTTACTTAATAATGAAATGGAATAAATTATGGATGTTGACACTTGGCAGCTTCTACCGATCTTTACAAGGGACATGTGGTGACTTCTGATGAGCTTTATAAAAACACATTAAAACTTATACATTTGGCACTTGGCACCCTCCATGGAACTCTGAGAAAAGCTTATTGAAAGAAGTTTGAAATGCAGATGCAGACACTTGTGCTCTGCTTACTTTTAGCAACTCACCCGGGGCCCACCATAATCCTTACTAAATAATGAAATAAAAGGAAGAAATTATGAATTTTGACACTTGGCGGCTTCTACCAAGTTTTACAAGGGACACGTGGCACATTTCACTACTTTTTAGAAATAAATTATAATGGGTCTTGACAGATGAAACTTGACAGCGTCCACTCGACTTTGAGACTTAGACAAAACTTTAGGCAAAAAGAAAAACCTGCGCAGAAAGAAAAAAATTGCACCCTATGTCATAACCCTTACTACCTTGAAACATAAATGTGTAGGGGCAAAACTTGGAGTGCATAACTGAAACTCGAAATAAAATGTAGAGTATCATACTCTACAAAGGAAAGAGCAAAATTTTTGGCTCGTAGGACCAAAAATAGTTCATGTGTTGTCCCAAAAATGAGCGACAAACTTTGGGAACAACAAAAATAAAAAGTGAAATAATCTATTTTTATTCAAAAGGTATTGAGATCACTAACTCTGAAGTTTGATTCTAAGGTGTTTGCAGTAAAAGAGATACAAGATTTGGACAAGTTGGAGACAACTCAGGTTTTGATGCTTCCTAAGTGAAAAATAATACCACCAACACATCTAGGGGCTAGATAATGTTTAGTACAAGGTTCTTGGCCTCCCTTCAAGCCTATTCGATAAACCCACCACCAATTTTGACCTTAAGAACACCCCTTCAAATACAAGAAAAATGTAATTTTTTAGCCTAAATTCAAACACACATAAAAAAAATTGTAAGTCATTTATATGAACCATCAAATCCATCACATACTTCATTAATCCCTCTAATATCACCCCAGATCACTCAAGTGGAAGCTTCAATATTAATTTGTTAGACAAGTTGTAGTGGCAGGTCCAAAAATGCAAGTTTTTATTAGTGAACAAGCAACTTCTCGAGCTCCAACTGGCATTTCTACCTATGGGACCTCCACCTAAGAATATATCACTTTGATCGTATCCATATAGTAAAATTACATGTAATCACACTTCTATGATGTTCGAATCCACCCAAAAGTCTATTTTCACTACCATTTCAAAGAGTGAAAACACTTAGAACAAATATTGTTAAAGTTCAAGTTGTCATTGTAGAACTCTGGTTCTGATGCTTCCTGAGTGAAAATGACTTTGAAAAAATGTCTAAGGGTAGATAACATCTATTACTAGGTTCTTGGCCTCTTTTTAGGCCTGATCGACAAACCCACCAGCCATTTTAGCCTCAAGAACACCTTTTCCAATACAAATAAATGCAGTTTTTAAGCTTAATTTCAAACATGCATAAAATGAAATTGTAAGTCATTTTTATGATCTATCAAATCCCTCAAGTACCTCCTCAAACCCTCTAATCTCAATCTAGATCACTTGGGTGGAATCTTTAAGATCAATATGTTAGACATGTTACAGTGATGGGTCCAAAAATGCAAGTTTTTATCAATGAACAAGCAACTCTTGAGCTCCAACTACCATTTCTACCTCTGGGACCTCCAACTCCAAATCTATCACTTTGATCACATCCAAATAGGTAAATTACATGTTATCACACCACCATGACATTTGATCCACCTAAAAGTGCATTTTCACTACCAAATTTGGAGTGCAGAAACACTGACAATAAATGTTGTCAAAGTTCAAGTTGTGTTTACAAAACTCTAGTTTTGATGCTTCTTGAGTGAAAACTGACACCACCAACACATCTAAGGGGGTGGATAATGTCTAGGACCAAGATCTTGGCCTCCCTTTAGGCTTGATTGATAAATTGACCACCCATTTCAACCTCAAGAACACCTTACCCTATACAAAAAAATACAAATTTTTAGCCTAAGTTCAAATACCCATAAAACCTAAGCTTCTCTAAGCTTCAATAATATCAAATTCTTTACTGTCAGTGCCAACAATATGAAGGTGTAATCTTATCTGGCACCACTAACCTACAAAAAATTGTTAGTAAGTAATTAAAAATGAAATTTATATATATTTTACCTAGCAAATAAAAAACATTTGGTAAAAATGATGACATCTACATTTGAAAAGTCAACATACCTCTATATTTCAATCTAATGAACCACTAGGATCTACTCTAACCTTGATAGTATCAAGAATAGCTTCATGATCCGACTCTCAAACTTTCCATAGTTTCATGTTTAATGGCCTCCCATGATATTTTAGTAATTGAATATTCATTGCAAGAATCAAATATGAATAGTGTAGTATCTTCCTATGTAATTTAAACTCTTCAAACAACCATTGATCTAAATTATTTATAAGATATCATCAAAACTAAGTTTTAATGACTACCATTGACCCAATGGGATAGTCAATGTTTTCTTCATCTATAATTGGGGAAGTCAATTTGTTCTTTCTCTCTATACACTTACTCAAGTAGTACTCAGTGCCTTCTTCGTTATCCTCATCTATAATATCTACAAAAACATACCTTGTACATCATAAAAAATCATTTTTAGTGAAAATATGAAGATATATAAATAATGAGAATAAATTTTACATAATGAAAAATATTCTACCTGGCTGCACTAGATCAGATACATAGTCAAATTCATTTGATAATGTCATATCTATAAGTTGCAATACTATTAGAACCTGATATGTGTTGATTGGAATTAGAGGTTTGGAACTCCAATCATCCACCCACTCTTTTGACTCACTCTCATTCCAAATAGATTCCATGCATGTAAAATAGAGACATGCCAAGTGTCTCATATGAATAATCCAAGATCTTGCATTTGAGATACAAAATGAGTGGAGGTCACTTAAACCCATTAGAGTCATACAATCCTCATACTTTTTCAAGTGTTCTTCTTTCATTAACCAAAAATGTCTACGAACAGTAGAATTTGGTTTAGCACCATGACACATATTCTCATTACACCATTCAACCATAGTTTTTGCATCTGTCAAATGAACACCCTCTTCAAATTTTAAATCCTTCCTTGTAATAGCTCTTTTTACACATGCTCTAGTACCATCATGTTCCCCTTTTCCATGGCCAGCCTTAGCAAAAATCCAAATGTGTTCTACACCTATGGTAATGTGCATCTTTCTCAACTAATAAAACATCTATGCAATTGTCTAACCAAATGTAATATTGATTGAAAGTAATGTTCCTCTGACTCAACTATTCATAGAATTTTTAAAAATAACCTCACACATACTCTGAATAATGTGATTAGTCATCACTGATTTATAAATGGTACTCTATTAATATTATTTATTATTACTTTGTATTATCATGTGCATGCATGAATGCTATATTCACAAATATGGAAACTTATGATGAGTTGTAATACTACGATTAAATTTCTATTTGGGGTTTGAATGTGTAATTATTTGTAAAATCAACTAATAAAATAATGGAACCAAGTGGTAATGTATCCTTGAATATCTTTAAATGTTCATCCAACCATATATCTCTATGTGTGTGCCTTGCATAGTCATAAACAATCTTCTCCCTAAATTTGACCAAAAATTCTAAAGCAAGTATCTTTTTTGTAACAAGATCACACCTTTTATATTATGTGGCATCTTTTACTTGATAAGTCACTAATTTATATTTGCTTAAACCAACTAATTCTTGTCCAATTGTACTTGTAATCTCATTATGGATACATTTTTTTTAATTTGGAAATCCACCATAAATGTTTCAATTTCTATTTAAACATGATTTATTGTAAAATAATTGCTCATCCAGTCTTTTGCAGAAGATAGTTGGAATAAATTCCCTAGCTGATTTTGGTGGAAATTCAATGCCACACTCTTGCAAAATGTTAGTATGCAAAGTAAAATGAATATGGAAAAAAATATCATAGTGCATTGAAAATTCAACATGTTGCCTACAACAACAAATGGTGAGTGTGTGATTTATTTTAACATAAAAAGGTTTTGTCATCTCAAAATATCTTTGATAAATAGAAATTAGTGGATGTTTTTTAAAAAAATTTAAGAGTATAATTATGTTTGATTCATATCTAATAAATGTTTTGGATGTGGTTCATTTTTATGAGAACCAACTCTTCTTTTCACAACATCTCTTGCATTGGGTGAAACTCTTGTATTGTCTTTCCAAAATTGAGAAAGTAACTCTTTGAGAGTATCGGCTATAGCCTTGTCCTTTCATAGAAATCTACCAAAGAATGCCCAAAGCTCATTGGTATTAGGTTAATTAAGTCTTTCACATCTTGTAATTTATTTCATTAATGTTATTCTATTTATATGAAGTGTTTGGCTTGTTTTTAAAATCAATCATTTTTTCACTATTTTAGCATTTACTGCAAAAGTTATCATTATACGTCGGGCAACATTACAATCTTTGTTATGTGATTTTGGGCCTACATTATGATATGCATCACGTAAATTTTTAATAATTTCATTATTTTCATCATCCATGTTATATGTTCTTAGTCCTAATGTGTCTATCATAGTTCTCATCTTAATCAATTTTATCAATGAAAAAAATAATTGACATCTTTAACTATCATATTCTAAATTATGAAAGAAAGTATCCCAAATTTGTTGAGCCAGTCTTCTTAAATGACGATCAGACATTTTTTTATGCATTGGTTTTAAAATATTTTCATTGACTTCAATTAATTACTTGTCTTTTCTATGCATAATTCTTGGAGGTATTAGTAATGGTGGAATTTTTTGAGAGGGTGTTTCAAAACCATTATTACTTTCATTGTTTAGAGGTGGGATGACATTAAATTCTTCATTGTTAATTTTTTCATTATATGTTTTCATGAAATTTTCTTGATAGTTAATTTCATCATTATTTAATTCCATCAAATTTTCTTCATTCATAGGGGGTGAAGCATCATACATATACTCATCATCAACAAAATCAAAAAGTTGTAACTTTGAATGTGAACTTCCAACATTAACTAACTCATTATTTTTAATTTCATTATTATTCATTTCATTATGGTCAATTTCATTATTATTAATTCATTATGTTCAATTTCAACATTATTCAATTAATTATAGAAAATTTCATCATTAATTAATTCATTATAATCAATTAGCTCATTATTTATGACATTTGGTTCATCAAGATTAGGGTTTGTACCTTTTTTACCACAAACTTTTTGCATTAGTAGCTTGTATTTTTATTTGAAAAATTATAATTCCTCTAGTGTTTTGTTCTTCAACAACTTCCTCTTCCTCTTTGAACATGAGCCATAACCCATCAGATGGGACAAGTGACAACTTTTCAAAGGTGGGGTCAAGTACATAGGTACACAAATCTCGTAGAAGTATGTAGAGAATGTTTGTGGGGATAAAAGTATTGATTTGGACTAAAAATAGCCATTGATAAGTGAGATTATCACTAAAATAATAATAACATGATCATGTTATATAACATGATTGTGTTATTACATAACATGATCACATTATGTTTTCTATAAGGTCCTAGCCCATCCAACCCATCGATAAGTTCATATCGACAATAAAAAAATCATGTTATTACATAAAATGATCATAGTATTGTTTATATAAGCTTTAGGGTTGGTAATTGGTAATGAGGACTGAGTGTTACCTATGTTAAGAATAATGCAATTGCATTATTAAATAACATGATCATGTTATACTTAATATAGATAAGGGATTATGGATTTGGGATTAAGGTATTAGTTCATAGGGTTGATGGATTAGGGATTATAATTTATGTTTTAGGGATTAGGGATTACAAATAAGGTCCAAAGTGAAGGTGCATGACTACTGAGACCTTTCCCATATAATGGTTTGGCTTTATGGATACTCGCATCTCTCCCTATGTTAAAGCCCACGGTTTTGAATTGACATTGTGATGGAAGGGAAATGGCTCCCCATAAATTGAAATGATGTGTGCATTTAATAAAATAGTAGGTAACATATTTTTATGACATACATGGCATGAAAATGTTTTTAGGCACATTTCCTAGAGTGCATTAAATGCCATATCAGACAATATGTTTCCTAAAGTGCATTAAATGCCATGGTATTACTTCTTGAGTCATGTTTTTTTCTTCTCCTAATACTTGGAGAAAAAATATCTGAGCACGTTTAAGTGCCAAAAAATATTAATAAGTCATTAATAATAAAATGTGTTTTTAGATTGTATTTATACCCTAGATGTCATCATCTAAATTGAGTGAATTAGTCAAATGGGGTAATTAGTCATGTGATTTAGGCCAAACTAAGCCCTATGAACTTGATTATTAGTGTATAAATGCTGTAAATTTGGGATAAAATGATTGTTTCAAGGTTTAAAGAGTTTATATTTGTGATTTAGAGTTTAGGGATTAAGAAATTTAAGGATTCAGGCTTAGGGTATAGATTTTAGGGTATATTTATATAATCGTGTAGGCAATTAGGGTAAATTTAGGAGCCTTGAAACTATATCTATGATTACAAAATGTGAATTTAGGATCAATTATCCCCCACATCATCACTAATTGAGCCTACAAAGTCAATTGTTGTAATGAGTGGTGCAATTTTAACCAATTTCATCCCTGTGAACCTAATTCTTACCATATATATAAAGGATGTTAATTGGGGATAAATTTATTATCTATAATTTAAAGGGCTTCGAGTTAAAGTTAAATGGTATAGGGTAATTTAGGGTTTAAGATATTGGATATAGGGTCTAATCACTAAGGTAATTGAAGAACATTTGAGCTACTTGTGACACCTATTTATGACTTGATTACCTTCATATTTGCATTTATAATAAAAGTAGAGTCAATTATGCCATGTACATGTTTCATACATGTTATACAATTGATTGAGCCATAAATTTAGTTTAGGGGCTCAATTTTGCATAGATCACGTAGGGAATTTCACAAATTAACTAATTAGATCAATTCATGATAGAAGATTGATCTTTTGATTTTGCCCCAAATCATATCTTGTTATTGAAGGGGTTCAAATTAGCCTTAAATGCCTCCTCGATTAAAATAATTAACTAACTATCCTCCTATTTGGTTAATTAGGTTGAAGAGGCTTGAAATAGCCCCAATTTATTGAATATATGCACAACTAGATTGGTACTCTAAAGGCTTTAGCCATAGGTTTAAAAAGTGTATTTTATGATATCTCATGATAAAATCAATTATATCTTAAGGCATGTATGTTTGTGTCATGTAGTGGGAATTAGGGCATAGGGCTTATAATTTATTTTTTAGGGATAATTAGGGATTAGGGCATAAGGTTTAGGTTTAAGGACTTGTATATTAATATTTAATCACTACATATGTCATGTGTTCAAAATAGATTCTTATTACAAAGGATGTTAATTGGGAATAAATTTAAGTTAGTAAATACCTAAAAAGTAAATGGTTTACAATTTAGGGTATAGTGTTTAGGTTTTATGGTTTACAACTTCTAGGTTTTAATGCATATACATGGTTTAGGCTACACAGGGTCAATTGCAAAGATAATTGAGCATAATTTGAACCACTTGGACCTATTTGTGACTATAAAATGTGTTTTTGGGTTATCATTAAACCATGGATGTCATCATAAATATTGAGTGAATTAATCAAATAGGGAAAATAGTCATTTGATTTAGGCCAAATTGGGCCCTATGAACTTAATTCTTAGTCTAAATGATGTTAATTTGGGTAAAATGATTGGTTCAAGGTCTAAAGAGTTTATATTTATAGTAAATAGAGTTTAGGGATTAGGAACTTCAAGGATTAGGGCTTAAGGTATAGGTTTTAGGGTGTATAAGGTACAATCATGATGGTGATTGGGGTAAATTTAAGCTCCTTGAACATAGATATGTGAGTAAAGAATGTGAATTTGGGATCAATTATACCCCACATCATCACAGATCATTGAGCCTACAAAGTCAATTAGGGTAATGACTATTCAAATTTTAACCAAGTTCATCCATGTGAACCTATTTCTTACTATATATAAAGGATGTTAATTGGGGATAAATTGATCCCATGGGCCTACTGAGCCTCAATGTAAGGAATTTCATCCATATGATATTAATTAGGGATCTACGTGCTCACCATATTAAAAAACTAAGTATTTTTTCAATTTGATATCCAATTCATTCCAAAAGAGCCATGTGCAAGGAATTACATTAATATATAAATTAAATTGGGGCTTACTTGGCCCTGGTTGCATACCATATTGAACCAATTAAGAATTTGGTTCCAGATGATACATAATTGGGGCCAATCAAGGCTCGTACAAGGAATTATGTAGGGCCCTAATTGCACACCTTATTCAAATAATTAAGTGTTATCATGAACATAATATGAAATCATGACCAATTGAACCCTATGTAAGGAATTACATACATTTTTAATAACAATTAGGATTCTGATTGTGCACCAAATTCAATTGAAAGAATATTTAGTTCAATATGATCTATGAAATTTAGTCTAAACAAGCCTTATGTAAGAAAAATCATCCTTCTACTGTCAACAGGCGGCTCTATAGGTCCTAAATACATAATATGTTGAATCAACCAAGTATTTAGTTTATTTTAATATGCAATTATGGCCAACCAAGGCTCATGCAAGTAACTAAATACATCTAATGTCAATTACAAATTTGTTGGCCCCAATTGTAAACTATATCCAGCTAATCATGTATTTGGTTTTATCTTATACATAATTGGGGTCAATTGAGCCCCATGAAAGTAATTTTGTCCATATAATGTACCAATTAGGTTCCATTAGCCTTGATTGCACACCATATTGAACTAATTGAGTATTTAGGTTCAATATGATATGTAATTGGGGCCACTCAATCCCCAAGCAAGGAATTACATCCATCTAATGTCATTTGGGGATCTAATTATGCCATGTTAAATTAATTGATATTTTTTTCAATACTATACATAATTGAGGACAACTAAGTCCTATATAATTTACTGCTTCCACATAGAATATCAATCGAGGAATTTTTTACCCCATGCAATGAATTGTGTCCATATAATTTGTCCATTGTGAATATTTTCCCCTAATTGCACATCATATTTAACCAATCAAGTATTTTATTTAGTATAACTATAATTAAGAGCAATTGGTCCCCATGTAAGGAATTCCTTCAATATAATGTCAATTAGGGCTTTAATAGCACACTATATTAAACTAATTGAATATTTACTTCAATCTAATACACAATCAGGGTTAAATGAGCCCTAAGAAAGGAATTATGTCCATATGATGTCAATTGGGTCTCTAATTGCACACTATTTATAAAAAACCAAGTATTTAATTTAGTTTGATACATAATTGGGGCCAACCAAGCTCCATCCAAGGAAATATGTCAATCTAATGTCAATTTTGGATCTATTCATCCAATTGCACACCATATTGGGATCAAAGGAACAATAAATTGATTCATAGGTTAATACATCTCCAATTGTCATTCATTGCTATCAATTCTTGACAACAACATTGGTCCTAAATAACAATCTTAATCTAAAACCAATATTTGATCTTAAGATTACTAGGCTTAATGGCTCCTATTTAGGTTTTAGGATGTTGAGAACATATAACGAGATCATGTTATTAATGTGTTTGCATTATTAAATGCCATGATTGTGTTATTAACGCAGTCAATAATGCGGTCATGTTATTAACGTCATTATGGTGTTTGAATTTGAATTCAATTCTTACACTTTTTGGCTCATGATTGGCTTGGAATGTCAATGTATAGCTGAGTTTTGAAAGGTATGAAAATAAACAACAAATTTCAAATTTTATTCCCAAATACACTAAGAATTTCAATGTGAAAATTTAAAAACTTGATACTGTTGCAATGATCACACTCTCCTCTTAAAAATATGATTCTTATAATTTTTGGACTAATTTGAGGTTTTAAACTATATTTAATTCTAACTATGCCTTTTGTAGGCCACTACATGCCACAAGCATACATGCCTATACATGTTCATGTAATTTGTTTTTCACTGATCCAAGTGAAAAAAATATATATATGGTGATGTAGTATGCATAATTATACATGCATTTTTAAAAAAATTGTTTTTTGTTTTTTTGAGGTAGTTAGGTGTGACTCACGGATGAAAATCCATTTTTTTGTCATTTTTTAGGTTCTATTTACTTTAAAAAATCATAAAAAAAGTATTCATTAAAAAAATGCAAAAAAATATAGGTGACATGCTAAAATATTTTATCTAAATTTTCCTCAAAGGGTTTCAAATAATATTAAATGTTGCTCAAAAAATGGTGCATGTCACAGTCATATATCTACCATCTTTTTTGGGAAAAAATAGGAGTTCCTCTTCAAATTTTAGATGTTTGACCTAGTTATACTTAACCATTTTTTTTTTTAATGTTTTAAATACTAGACTTGAAATTATACATTCCATATCTTTACACCATCTTCAACTTTGGAGTGTAGATATCTCAAATTATCTATAGAAGTTCAAATTTCTAAAATTTTAGAAAAATCATGTCCACGGGAAGGCCACGTTTTGTCCCCCAACTTCGTGCACTTACCCTATACAAAGGTCTTGTCATTATAGTCATCTATGAAAGTCACATAGTAGACACACTTATTTAGTGCTTGAACCTCAACCGGTCTAAACACATCATTGTGGATCACTTGAAATATTTAACTTACCCATTAAAAAACCATTAAGGAAATTACCTAGCTTTGCTTTCCATATATGTAGTGTTCATAGAAGTTGAAATTGAAGTATTATCCATCCCTTTTTCCATATCCTTTATCTACAACATGCACATACATCTCTAGCCAATATGACCCAACATATGATGCTAGAGCATTATTTCCTTTATTGGATCCAATGTACACATTCCTGATTCAATCTTGAGTTTAGGAAGAATTGATTTATTACATCGTTGTTGACCATAGTCGGATCAAGCCTGAACATAGTACCCATGTGCATGCCCCTTGATAAAAACATGGTTTTGTGCATTATTTATTACCTATATCTACTAAATAAGACCTAGACATCAACATAATTCATCTTGCTCATAGAGATTAGATTCCTAGCATGGCCAAGAATAAGTAGGACACTTGGGAGAGTCTTGATTATTCCATCTTTGAATCTCAGTTTCACTCTTCCTTTATCAATAACCTGGTAACTTAGGTTTTCTCTAAAAAATACATCACCACCATCATATTTTTCATATGCTTAGAGCCACTCCTTCATAGGTTTCATATGAGATGAGGAAATTGAATCAATCAACCATGCATAATTGCATGTGTATAAGCTTGAGGCTACAATATATACATCTCCATCTTCACTGAAGACTTTGTCATTTGATGATTACATAGTATTTGGTGGTTTGATATTATTCACCTTATTTTCCCTATTGTCCCTTTTTAAATTCCCTATATTGCCACAATTATAACATTTATTTGAGTAATTTGCATTACTATTTTATATTTCTTGAGATATTAAATATTTATCCCAAATATTTAACTTGCCTCATTATTGTGAGTGGCTTTGCATGATTAGGGACTCATTAGTTAAATAACTTTCCACAATATTTCCCCTCATCTCTTTAGATAAAAGGGATGCCATTACATTGTTTGACTACAATTCAAATGTAGTACTAGTGATATCCATCACCAAATTATGCCATGAATTTGGAAAGGATTGCCACAACATGATGAACCTCTCCTCATCCTTCATGCTGACATCTATGGATGGTGAATAACTTACCATAATTTTGAAGGAATTCAGATGTTTTGGGATTATACCATCATCACTTATATGTAATTAGTACAATTTATTTCACATTAAAAGTTTTTACTAGTGACTTGGTCTCACAACATTCCTAACTTTTCACATTGAAGATTTATGCTCTTCTCATTCAATACATTTATTAAAATTAATTCTAAAAAACATGGTCTAATAGAGATCCACACTTTCCTATCAAATTTCTCTCACTCTTCTAGTTTCCTTTTAGGGGGTGCATTTTATGCTATGTAGATCCACTTATCTCTATCCACAAAGAGATATTCCATATTGAGATTCCATAATTCAAAGTTATGACCATTAAAAATTTTAAGCTCCACTATGGTACTTCCAATCATCTTATGTATGCAATATTCTTCTACAAATCTCCAGCTCTAACTAGTTTATTTAAATCTATTATGAACCTCTATAAATATCACAACCAATCTTTGATACCAAATGTTGGTAATAATCTAACTACATGATTAAAAAAACATAGATGAGAGGTTTGATAATTCAAATCTGCACAAGTATAAAATATGACAAGCACAAAATGAGATAGATGCACAACAAAATTTTCACTTTGGAAAACCCTTATGGGTTAAAACCCCAACATGTAAACCTACTTTAATTATAGCATAAAAAATAAATTTTATGCTACAATCAAGTTTCAATGTTTTGTAACCTACATATAATATTGTATTATATCTGATAATGCATACACTCAAAATTGTGTACTTAGAATTTGATTTATCATATTTGTTCTAATAATTATGTATTGTAATAGACACCACTTGCAACATCTGCACTATATAGGAATATTCATGCACAAACTAGTGTGCCAAGTGATCAACATGTAATATTTCATAATAAGGATGTCTTTGAGCACCATTAAAGTGTTGTTAACACCTCTACAGTCTAACAAATATAGTTAAACAATTGTTTATAATTCTATCATATAACCTTTAAATGATCTACATGTTACTCATCTCCTTACAACACCTAACTACAATCAACCTTAAGCACCACTATACAATCATTCAAAGTGTGACTAAAACTATGTAAAATGACCTACATAGCTCTTTCATCCTCCTCACATGTTGTAAACCTTAAAAAATTAACTAATATGACCTTCACACAAGATTTTGTAATTATCCCATCTTGTGCAACAAACATATTCAACCAAGAACTTGTGAAAAATACCTTGTGCAATACAAATCATGCACATAATTACAATTACATAGATACATTCAAATTTTGAAACATGTCCCAGCATATTTAAGATGTACTTGAGTGGGAAAGAGAAATAAATCATCCAATCCATTTTTTACGTCTCAAGTTTTCCAATGCTGAGAAAAATTATTCAATGATAGAGAGAGAAACATGTCACATGATTTTTACACTAAAAAAAATCACCTTAACATTTTGGCCACCCTTTTTGATATTTTCTTAGATCACTCAGCATTATGATATTTGATGAATAAACCAATATTAGGAGTAAAAATTTCAAGTTGGTTGATGTTATTTAAACAATACCCATTCAAAATAAATGTCAATCTAATAATGGAGAATGTAGGATTGGACCACCTCAACAGGATACAAATAGGGGAGGAGCTAGAAGAGTTGTGGGATAATTTTATAAATTCTCATATTTTTTAAGTGCAATTCAATAACAACTAGATAAAATCATAAAATTTATACAACATGTGCATTTACAAAGAAATTTATAAAGTGTGGTAATAAAAATTTAGTCACGTAGGATTTAACCTTCAGCATCATCAATTTATTTCCTTACAAGTTGGGTAAAGATGATGTCTATTGGAGATTAGCATTGGACATGAGAAATCATAAGTGTTAAATGAATTCCATCAAGGTGTAGTAGGAGGACACTTCTTAAGTGAATTCACTAAAAGGAAGATATTAAAAAAGGTGTTATGTTGGTCTATGGTGTATTAGTATACACATAGGGTTAAGAAATTTTGTGATGTTTATCAATGCATAAGAAAGCCAAATTAGAGGAATTGAATGTCCCTAAGTCTAGTTCTTACCACACAATAATTTTATTGGTGGGGGATAATAATTTTAGGCCCTATTTACTCCACCTCCCAAGCACTCTAATTCTGGGTACATTATCACTATGATAGAATACTTCACCAAGTAGGTCGAGATAGTTGTGACTCCAAGATATGGCATGAAAGATAATACAAAATTTCTATATGATAACATAATAACAAAGTTTAGATGCCCAAAAAATTGGTAAGTGACTAGGGCACACATTTATTTATTAATATGATCAAAACATTGATGGAGGAGTTCATGATTTTACACCAAAAAAGTACAACATATCATCCTCAGGAAAATGGCCAAGCAAAAGCCTCCAACAAGGTATTGGTTAAGATGCTTATGAAGATCTATAATGTCCAGAGTGATGACTGGGAATATTATATCCCAACAATATTATGGGCATATAAAAATAATTACAAGCATGTAACAAGGTACATTCCATTCCAATTGGTCTATGGAATGGAAGTAGTCATTCCTATTCTTGTACCTAGCTTTTAAATTACTAGGATAATATGGCTTGGAGATAAAGAATCATTGTATAATCACCTTTTTGAATTAATTTTCATGGAATAAACAATATGATTGGAAAAATATAATTAGGAAGTCCATCTTTGCATCCAAAAAACATGGAAAGACAATAATGTGTGATCTAAAGAGGTCCAACTTGAATAAATGGTCCTAATATATGAAATAAGATTCAAAGTGCACCTAGGGAAGTTGTGAATTAGGTGGAAAGGTCACTATATAATCCATCATTTAACAAGGCAAGGCATAATTTTACTATGATATCTTTAGGACAACATTGTTCCTAAAAGTATAAATGTAAGTAGACTTAAGCACTATCAAAAATGAGTCATAATAAGGCAATACACAAATATGTGTCATATGGCTATGTTATCAAAATTTGAATTGATTCATTTATTAACCCTAATTCAGATTAATTGAATATAATATAATAGAATGTTGTAAATAAAATTTAGATAAGTAGAATGAAAGCAAAAAGTTGAGTGTGACAAAGTGAAATCTAAATAAATAAATATAATTATGAATAAAATTACATGCTTAGATATTTTAATCAAGATATTACTATGTGAAGCTAAAAAAGGCTTAAACTAGTAGATAGAACTGAACCTATAAGTACTTAGAAAGTAAATTGACATGGTGAAGGATGAGATCATCCAAATGGGATAATATTGAATACCACTATTGTCCTAAGTTGATCGATTGTATCCTCTACTAAAAATCAAGAAACTAAGGTCATGATCATTTGTGATAACTTAAATCATGTTTGTTTACAAATATTTTATCTTTTGATGCATGTGAAAGACCTAAAAATGACTTCTTCAAATTTGAAACCCTAATAAGGATTGTAATGATTGAGAGCATGAAAATATAAAATGGGGAGTGTAATGAGTTGAGCTGACCCCAATGAACCCCATGATGACTGAACATTGCCTACATATCCAATACTCTAAAGAAGGAATTAAGCCCACGTACTTCTCCCACTTAGAGTGTTTTGTGAAATGGTCATATTTTGATTATATTAATACATCTATATATGATTTTAATACTTGATCATGTTTTGATTTTTTCAAATAAAATAGGCTTTGGACTTGGATGAAGACTGCTTCAAGTGATTAGAATTAGAGTTGGGAAGAATAGGGAAGCTTTGCTCAATGTGTAGTATTGTAAATGTGCATATGTATTTAAATTTATAAGTGGTAGAATATGTGACTTGAATGTGCCTTTATATAAATCCAAAATGGAAAACCTCACACTATAAATACTAAAAACATTGGAGAATTGGTGCTTCTCATGAAGCACTTGGAGAAGTTGGTTTCTTAGCTGAACCAATGGAGAATTTGAGGGTGATTAAGACCCAAATTGAATTTGAATTTGTATAGAAACTAAATCCCATTTAGGGACACAAAAACCTCAATTTTTTTTGGTCTTTGCAACCCCAATATGTGAAACACATTAAAATCTAAATTATATTTGTAGACATAATGCTAGAGTGCATTAAACCTCTTAGTTATGCATTATGCACTTTAACTGTCAACCATTGCAGATGGCTTGTTGATTCAATTCTCACATTAGTTTTTGTTTCTTGAATGCATAATCAAATGAGAATGGAGAACATCCACACTCCCACCATTCCCGTAGATATCAATTAGTATTTAAAAGCATGACATTAATCTTTATCATGTCCCCATTGATAAATGTAGGATCTGTGACTATATGTAGATGTAAATTGTGAATTATATTTGAAATTTATGAATGAATTTGCATTATGCACTCAAAACTATATAAACCTTATACTTTGATCTTAAAATGTGAGTTCATATGCATGGAAAATACCCCTATTATTTTTTTCAATGATTGAATTTTGAACATTTGAAACTGTATTTTATACCAAAACCGATTTTTGATGCTCTTAAAGAGACTTATCCCATGTATGAAAATACCAATGAAATGACCCCCTTTTGAGGTGAGGTAATTATATCTTGAAATTCACTCATCTCAAAATAAAAATTTAACCATATCATGCATTATAATATGTAATGATTGAATAATGTAGCATATGTAAAAATTATGTTAACACATTTAGATTTAGTACTCATTTGAATTATGTGTATAACATATGAAGAGAGGCCTATATCAATGTTTCAATTAAGATCATACTATTAAAATGTATAATTAATACCATATATATTAGTTAGTGCATGATATGGATCATGTCACTCATCAAACTTAACAAGCTCAACAAGTGCACAAATATAATAATCACAATGCTACATAATAAATCCAAAGACCACATACAATGGACATGTTCAAATGTTTCATAAGTAAATTTTGATCATACAAGGCCAAGGGCCAAACAAAAAGGACATTATAATGTCACAAAGAAATTAAATTTTCAAATATCTCACAAACAAAGGGATAAGGGATTCAAGCATTGGACATATTAAAATGTTGCCCATACCAAACAATGATCTCATAGATATGTTAAAAAAACTTTCACACGAGGAAAAAGGGCCATATATAATAGATAAACAAGAATCTAATCTACTTTGTACAAGTAATAATATTACTAGAGCATAAAACTTTAAAGATAACCTATACCATGTATATGCAATGTGATCATATCCCAACAAATATTATATCCATGTACACAATGTGAGATAGAAATTTTAGCAACACATTTGTAAAAGTGTATATAGCTCAACAATATAGAATTCATAGAATAATAACACCTGTAAATACAAAAACTTGTGGGTAAGATGCCCCCAATATAGCAAGGCTATTAGGTAGAGGTAATTCCACAATCTTAATCCTTGTAAAAGTTTGTATGTCCTACATAACACTCATGAATACCAATAAAATGCATGTGTGTTAGGAAATGAGTATGTTATCTACTAATCATGAGATAAATAACATTTTATAATGATGTAAACTAGATTTCTAATCATGCTCAGGTCATGATTTTGGATTTTAAGAATATTTTGAATGTTTTTGGATTTTTAAAATATTTAATTTTTTGTACTTGTTTGCATTTTTAAATATAAATAGAGAAACTAGTAATTAAAACATGGTGTCAAAAGTACAAGAAAGGATATGAATCTAAACAATATGTAATGAGTGTAAGTGTAAAATATGAACTATAAATGATGGCATGACCATATATGACCAACATGCCCCCACTATTTATGGGAGTTGTAACCTTAAATAATCCATAGGAGACCAAATAATTATGGATAGGACTCATTGTATATACACATTTCAGCAAATTTACACTTTAATAAGTATGTGGCATGTATGAGAAATATAACACATACAAAGAAATTGTTTTCATGTATAAGCACCATGCAAACCAATTGAAAAAGGGAGTTTTAGGCCTTTTTTTGTCTTTCCTCCACACAACATTTTTTTGACCTAATAGGTGCCTATGAGGTATATATATTTCATTTAGGTGTTTTCAAGGCATTTCATGCACATTGGAGTCCATTAGGATACATACACAGTCATCAAGCTCCTTTTAGGGTCTATTGGTAGTTTTTTAGATCTCTGACTTCTTAAAAATTGTTCACAAAATATAGGCCATTAATGGATTTTAAAATGCCATAAACTTGGACTAAATAGGACTTATCAACATCCCCTAATGTAATTTGAACCCATGCACTTGCTTAGTCAACTTCTCATGTGAAAAAGTTTACCTTCTCAAGCTTACAAGATTGTAGGTGCCTATTTGAGATGACTACCTTGAGAAAAAAGTCATTTTTCATGCATGTTTATGGTTTTAAGTTCTAATTTGGGTATAATCCATGTTCTAAGAGGTATCTATACAATTTTCAATTCATTTTACTCCCTTAATATTCTCCAGACTTGATTAAAACCATGGTTGGGGTTTATAGGCAATGTGACTATTTTAGCCTTAATGGCTCCTTATTGATGATTTATTATCTTATAATCCTATAAAATCATTATTTAAACCTTACCTAGGGTCCCTCATACTCAAAATAAGCCTTCAGGCCTAGAGTTCAGTATAAAAAGGCACTCTCTCGCCATATCCCTATATGTAGGCTTGTAGATGTTCATTCTAAGTTTAAAACCTATTTCAAGCCTGATGTTGAATTAACATCCCTACCTATTATGACCTCAAATCATCTTGAGATCAAGGTGGATATTGATTTACTTTGTTTAATTCCTTTCCATCCAAAAAACCACATAGGATTTTTCAAGAGCCTTTCATCCCAAACCTACAGACCACTTGGGCATGTATGCATCAGTTGTTTCCTTGCCATTTATGTTCTTTACATGCTTGGAATAGGTTTGAGCTTATATATATTATGTAATAATCCCATTATTTCATTATATACCTAATTTTCAATTACAGGCCTATTACTTGCTTTTCCACACTTGAAACCCTATTCAAGAAAACTAGATCAATGGCCTTAAGCTTACCACCTACAACTTCTTATCAAAGATGATCATGGGGATTTAAAAACTTTTTGGATGCTATATGAGTGTCCCATACACTTACCCATGAGTAATTAAATCCTTATCTTTGATGTATTACTCTTAAAAACATTAAATATGCTTGCACATAGGACTGTGTTTCTTTCATTTAAGGTCTGTATGGTTGAACCTGTCCTAAAAAACCACTTTAGAGATGAATTTAAGCTTGGGTAAACATTAATATAGATGTTATGTAATGGTGATGATCAATACCATGTGTTCTACCCTTATTCACAATCCCAAGACCCTCAAAAGTATCAAACTGACCCAAAACTTTCACCTTCTCAAACCCTATAGACCTGTACCTTCACATTTCACTCATTCAAGCATTAGATGTTTACTTGGGGATGGTGTGGGATATCTTATTTGGTTTTTATGAGGATTTATACATTATTGACACTTTATTTCAATCACCTTCATGTTGTAAAACACCTCACAACCCCAAACAACAATACCTGTCATGTCAAAACCAACAAAACCATGAAATTTCTTGTTAGATAAACATGATCACTGGAAGCTTGTGTTAGTTTTGATGTTATAGAGGCTATTGGTCCTCAAAGAGATATTTTTAAATCATTTCCATTCATTAATTAATCCCATACATGCCATTACAAGCATAAAATTGAGAGAATGGGCTTTAGTAGGGTTTAAGAGGTAGTTAACATGTTAACAGTGATTCATAAAGCTCTGCCCCCTCATCCCAAAATTACTGCCATGTATTTGGATGGTATATGGGTGGTCTCGTTATCCTAATAGAATTTTCCATAGTGCATTTCCTCCTTTAAGAAATAGCATTATGAAAATGAGCCTTTTTATCTTGTAAGTGACATGATGGAAACCTTGAACGATTTTTTGCCTTTTTTGGACCTGCAACTTCTATCTCTACATGGTTTTGAGTTTGAGGGGGGATGGAGGAGGTTTTTGAGAACTTATAATACCATGTTTAGTTTGAAAACCTTTTTAATGGAACTTCATCATCAAGCTTGAGATTGCATATTCACTTTTGGACCTATCTTCATAAAGAAAACTTGTTCATTCCTCCAAAATTCTATGTTGTAGTTGCATACTAGATGCTAATGGAGTTATTATTTGCTTATATAGTGATTATGTAATGTACCAAACATATGTTTATCTTATTGTATTGTAATTTCTTTCATCATACTATGTTTGGCGTGAAAAAAATAGTTTTTTTCAAAGTGAGTGTACTTTGGAAAAGATGTATTTTGACACCTTGATTAAGTGTATGGGAATAATGAAGTATGATATGACCTTCATCAAGTGTCATGTAACCCAAATTTCCCCCTTTTGAATCCTACCATGGTATTCACTCTTCACACTATATATGTCATAATCAATAAGCAATATATCCAAACAAGTGAAACCTTAATCTTTCCAAAAATACCATAAACTCTCCAAAGTGATTAAAAGACAATGTTTTTATTTCACTAGATTTAATTCTAGTTTATTATCCACTATGGGACACCATGTTATCTTTAGAATGTCACCATATCACTATTTTCAACTTGGATCAAGTATATCATGACTTTTGCAAAATAATCTTAACATCTACAAAGTTACCTTAAACGTTGCTAAACTACTTATAAAAGACTTCATGAGTGATAATGGCATAAGATTGATTTGAAAATACATGTCATGGACCTTAACATCATAATAGGACCTTGTTTAGACCTCGAGACAACTTACATGACCAAACCATGACACCTACACCTAAATTTTAACAATATCATTTACAAGGTTAGACGATTCAAACACCTAGTTTTGAACAGACTTTGGTTAAGGGTGATTAATTATCTAAAAAAATTGGCAACCTCCTAGGATAGTTTGCCTACTAAACATCTAGACTCGTGGCCTTAAACTCACTGGGCATGAGGTCATTGAACGCTACTTCTCTTGAGACCAAAACTAAACTTGAACATGACATTAGCTTTTGAAACAAACTAAAAACTAGACATACAATCAAGACACACACAACAAAGCAAGACACACACAAGTGCAATAAACACTTAGGGAAAACAAACACCTACTCTACTAAAATAAACATGTGTTAAAATCACTTGGATAAAATAAATACTAATATATTATGTACAAGATTAAATAATGACCTTAATAGCAATGCTTAAGGTATATCCCATTGACTAGGATATGTAAATCTTCTCCATTCAGCTTTGAAAGCTTGAAAGCATTGTGTTTCTTATAATGAGTGATGATGTGGGGCCCATTCTATAGGGTATCAAGTTTTATATGTCTTCTATGCTTGGCCCTATCTTCACCCCATTTGAGTATAAGGTCTCCTTCGTTTAATGCTCTTGGAACAACTCTGTTGTCAAAATACCTCTTGGTTTGAGCTTGGTGAGACTCCATAGTATGTGTGGCATGATCTCTTGTTTCTTATAGTTCCATCAACTCAACTAGTCTAATATCCATGGAAACATTATCCATAATTACTATCCTCTCTTGGAATGGATTGTATGTTGAAGGCCTTAAAATCTCCCATAAGATCCCACATCCTATGTTTGTAGAAATTTTAAAATGAGTTATTTGTTACATTTTGACCCTTCACTTGATGAGCAACCGGTTCACTATCACTAAACACTTGTAAGCAATTCACTCCTCTTTTCCTACCCCATTGAAGGCCATGTATAAGTGTTTCATAGTTTACTACATTACAAGTAAAACTAATTTGAAATATAAAAGTGGTATAATACCTTTCTTTAGAGGGAGACACCAACATTGCACCACCTCCTACACCAATCTTGCTTTTATATCCATCAAAGAACAATTGCCATAGACCATCCATGGGCTCACTATGATTGACTAACTGTGCAATGAAATAACCCTCCTCATGTAATTAATACACTCATAGTCCTAATTCTTCCATGAACTTATATGGATCATGTTCATGATGTTCATCTCCCGACTCATAAAGAAAGAGATCATGTATGCCTTTAAGGGAAATAGTTGGTTCTTGATCAACATTGAGATATCCTTCATTAGGAATAGTGCAATTAACATTGGAGACCTTAGGAAAATAAGGTTCTATATGACTCATAATAATTAGTTTTGATTCTATTTTGAGTTTGGTATAATACCTAGTCCTAAAAACTATTCAAAACCAATCTGATGATAGGTATCCACCAATCTTGGTTGTGAACTCCCTTGATAGACATAGGGAAAAGTGGGGTGGTAAGGCTATTACAAAAAAATATTGAGTAATTGAAAAAATAGGGCAAGAATTAAAATTTAAGTTCATACATTTGGTGATACCTACAATCTTGGTGGTTGTCCCATCCAATTGTAAAACTCCTTTAGTGATTGGCTCATACTTTAGACCTAGCTTATCAGACACTTGTTTAGGAATTACAGAGGTACTAACACCACTATCAATCATACAATTATGAACCAAAGACTCACATATAATGAAAGAAAGATATAAATGGGGAGGCTTATCACTTTTGACTTGTTTCCCTCCTTTAGGATGAGTTTTATTCATAAGGACTGCTCTTTCTTTCATTTTTGTTCTAGCTACAAGGTTGAGATTATATAACTCTTCTTAGAGTATATATTTTTATCTAGGAATGGCCAATGTCTCCCACATTGATATATTCACATGTGCCTTATTAATTTGATTAACAAGGTTGATATACAAACTACCAACCTTTGGTTGTCCTTTAGGAACAACAACACTATCTTGATTTTATGAAGATTGAGGTAGAGGAACACCTCTCACATTCTAATTTTTCTACATTTCTTGAACTTTAGGGGATTCCCTAGGCTTATTTATCCCTTGATACACTTGTTAAGGTAAGATATGTGCTTGATTTACCTCTTGATTACTTTTTGTTGCTCTTTTTTAGCCCTTGTGTTAGTTTTCATGGGAGTATCAATGTTACTTATGCCTCTAAACCGATTCATTACACAATAATCTCCTTCTTTCTAATTTACAAGTGTGGAATTAGGTTGCACTTGCCTTGATTAGCTTATCTTTGTGGTGAAATTTAAAATTATGGAGTTTAATAAGCTAGAACACCTTGATAAGCTTGAACACCTTACACCATGGGAGCTTGATTAGATAAACCATTGGAGTACATAATTTGATCTAAGAGTTGATCATAAGGAAGGCACCATGACTGATCTTGGACTAGATTATTTTGAGCTGGAATAATAACATTTGAAGAACTAGAAGCATTTGAGTTATATCTATTATAAGGCCTAGAAATGGTGATTTGTCCTTGACCTTGGTAGTTACCTTGGAAAGGAGGTCTATTGGCTCAGTTGAATTGGTTATGGGGATACCAAGGCCTATAATTCTAAGCTTGCTACTTCTTGTTGTTTAAAATTTCATTACCAAAAATTTATAGAAGAGTATTGAATTCATGTAAGTCATTAGGAGGAGTAGAGGTAGCCTTTTCTTAATTGTTTGGCCAAGGAATAAAAGCCAATGCAGGAAATACAAAAGGTGTAGAAGGAGTAGGGGATGTAATTCTAGAAATAAATGCATAAAAGGCCTTAAAGTAATCTTAGTAGCTTGGATAAGATAATTCTCATCCCTTACTTCCACCTCATATGCATCAACTAAAGTTTCCCCCCATTGATTGAATCATTACTACTATGTCACTATTCAAAGCCCTCAAGTAGTATAAGAATGCATAGTTCACAGTGGGTTTGACTATGGTTAGAATCATATCACAAGTATTTTAAAATATATAATTGAAATAAACAATGAATTCTTGATGAGCCCTTTTTATGGTAATCTATTTCTCCACCAAGGATAAGTGATCACTCTTATCTTCAAAAAGCTTGTATAATTGTTCTCCTAATTCATCCCAAGTAGCAATAAAATTGGTCCTCAAGGCTCTATACCATTGAAGAGCCTTATATTTGAATGAAGTGGCTAACAATTTGATTTCCACTATCTCTTGTATCACATGATGTACAAAATAAATGTTAGAAATGTCTCTTATATGCTCATAGGAGTAGTGGAATCTTCTCTAGTGAAACGTGGAATGTTTTTAAGGGTAGTAATAGATATACCATCATATTGAGCTAGGTTGAGGGGGTTGACACCATTGAAAGGATTAAAAACCTGATTTATAATAATTGTCATCTTGAAAATTAGAAGCAAACAAAAAATTTCTATGGATATGTTAGCACTAGAAGATATTTTTGGTTAAGTATGTATACTTGCAAATCTTTTCTTCTTAACTAAATGATAAGGTAATTCTACAAACTCAAAAGGAGTACCCTCAACAGAGGATCTTCTAGGTACCTTTGGCATGAAAATTGGACACTAGTCTTGCAACCAAGATGCTTAAAATCTTATTGGAATCACCAAATGTTGAATGTAGACACTATAACATCTACAAGTATGTCAAGACCAACACCAATCTTGAGCAATCTTCTTGAATTTGGGTCCCACTGGGTATGCCAAAAAAGGTTGTCACTTTGAGTTACACCCTTTAAGGAGGTGTTTCAAGTCTCCTCACTTAATTGATGTAATGATAACTCTCTAAGGTTGTGGGTGGCCTATGAATAAAGAGAAATTCCATGGAGGGTTGGTTTCCTTGATGTTATACCTATATTATCTCTACACCTACTCAAATTGCAAGGAAAAAAGAAAGAAAAAAATGAAAGTGATTAAAAAAGGGTGATGCACCAAATTATAGGTCTCCTCCTATTGTCTATGAGTTGATAACAAATCTAATACAAGGTTGAATCTAATTGCACAGCTTCAAATAGTCTTTCTAGCATAAGTATTTCAATATGGAGGTCGTAGTTGATACATCAATTAAGAGGGACAATTAAGAGGCCTAGAATGAGGCACTACTGAAGGTTTTCCACACAACATTTGCATAACCACTTGACACACACCATATGACCTATAAGAAGATAACTTACTCATAAAGAGGTAAAAATGAAGAGGACAAATACAAGGAGATTGAAAATTAACACTAACATTCATCAACAATTCAAAATGAAGAACACTAAATGTGAGATTAAAAAGGAGAAAATTTATTTGCATTCACTTCAAAATTAATAACAAGTATCAATTTTAATAGGGATTTACCATACTAACATGGAGGATCCTTTACAATGTCATTTTCATAAGTATATATAGAAGAATGGAGAAGAGAGAGAGAGGGTAGACGTATAGGAAGTTTATTATGATTGTCCTCTATCATGAAACCAGTTACAATGCCAATAGATTGTGAAAATAGTCCTATGATTCCTCCTCTACATGTGCTAGTTTTTCTTGATGATGATTGTTGGTTGAATATTTTGTCAATCAGTTAATTGATGAGCAAAATAGGTCTGATCAACCACATCAAGGAAGATTGGTCGATCGAATGTGTAGGTTTACCACATCAAAAGGGGACAAATCTCTCCTCTCATCAAGGGAAGGTTCCCTATAAGTACGAAGGTGTTATATGCTATAGATGTAAGTAAAAAATAACACTCAGGTGTAGGTTATCACCATCCATCTCTCTTTTTTCAGAGATGATGCTCACAGACAAAGGATAAAATCCTGGTATAAACACTTAAGGCACTTCTCTTCTTTCAAAAGTGATCTTGTAGTAAACAACAAGAGTTCTTTCAGGTAGTGACAAGTAACTGGTAACAAGGTACAGTAACTAGTAGAATGAAGTGTAGCACAAAGTCTCCACTTCAACTACCCAAAGAGTGAGATACAAAGAACAATGAGGGCACAAAGTCATCCCAAGGTCCTTTACATAGAAAATAGAAAATAGCTAAACACACTAAAGGCAACTGTAGGCAGCACAAAGTCTTCTCACAGTCAGCTTCAGGACACTTTCCTGATTATCTCCACAAATTTTGCTTATTTCATCAAATGTACAAGAACACATTTATAAGATAGACATAAGAACAATCCCCTAAATGACACAAGCCATGATAGCACAAAGTCTGAAAGTAACTTGCTTTCTCAATCAAACAAGAAAATATGATTAACAACCTGAGCTCAAAGTCTCAGTGATAGCCTCTTAATTTTGGTAGAGTTTTGATTCTCTTATCAAAAAGATCTCCTTTTGCAAAAAATAGGGATTTACATGATTTAGCAGCTAAGAAAGGCTTGGCGCTTTGTTCCATGGGGCAGCCCATGTTGCATTCAATTCTTTGACTGCGTCTTTAGTTTTGTCCAAGGACCATGCTGGAATAGGGCGACTGCCTTAACTATGGCATATCATTTAATCTCAAATGTCTTCTCCTAGGTCTAGATCATCTGGTCTATCCCCTCTTATGTCTACGTAGCTGTCTATTTTGTCTTTACTCCAAGGGAGACAAATAGGCTGTGTCTTCAATGTTTAAGGGCTCAAAAATCTACCTTGCGAACTACTCCACCTACTAGAATAACTACTGCATATATATTTTGGCATTTCCTTCTTTTTACCATGATTTGAGCCCTCAAGTTATCTTTTCCCCTTTCTGGTTCCATTGGTTCCTGCTCTAAGCAGTTCTTCCTTTTAGTCTAAAGGTCTTTGAATGCCTTCGGGTTCGCGTTTAAGCCTGCAAAGATCAACGGATACTTTATTGCCACCAATTTGACGTCTTCAAGTCTGTCATCATTTGAAAGCCAATGGCTAGTTGGTTTCCCTAAATTTGATGATTGCAGGGATGTCATCAGACGTCTAGATCCCAATGGTTAGTTCACAATGCTCAAATTTGACATCTACGAGCCCATCATCTTCTTCAGCAATTCCTTTGGCTTTGTTGTTTGATCCTTCTTGAAGGGTACCTGCCCTTTAGGGTCTAGAGAAAGGTCTACATTTTAGTCAGTGAGAGCCCCCCGTAAGGGTGCCTACTCTTCGGGGTCATCCTTTGGGCAGTCTTCGGAGTCCTTCAACTTCGGGTAGTCTTTGAGTTCTAATTCCTTTAGACAAAATGTTCGAAGGAATTCCTATAGACATTTTGTCTAAAGAAAATGTTCATTCGTGTCTTTCCCACTTGCTTTGGCCACTTTTCATCAAGCTTCATCCTTTTTACTGTGTCTTTGTATTGAGAGTGCTCTGTCTTTGACATCTGTCACAGTCCGCTGCTTTGAAACTTTATCAACTTACAAAAAATGGGACCCACAACACTTCTTACTCGAGAAACTTCGAAATGAGAATGGATACAGGTGGCACTTTTTACTAATCTTAACAAGTGATACGTGGCACTTCCCACTATGAATAGGTGAGGACACTTGGCAGCATTTGCTTAACTTATAGAAGCTTTAGATACCTATTGAGAGTCCTATGGAAGATGACACATGGCAACTTCCGTTGAGCTTTAGAAACACAATAGAAACATTTGGGACTCATTTGGATTCACATAGATGATAACACTTGTTGCACTCTACTTACTTTAGCAACTCACCCAGGGCCCACCATAGTCCTTACTCAATAACAAAACAAAAGGAAGAAACTGCAGATGTTGACACTTAGAAGCTTTCACTGAGCTTTATAAGGGACACATGGTGACTTCCATTGAATTTAGAAAAACATATTAAAACCTTTCACAGTTTCCACTTGGCACCCTCCATAGGAATCTGAGAGAAGCTTATTGAAAGAAGCATTGAAACTTATAAGAAACTTGAAACGCGGATGCAGACACTTATCACGCTCCGCTGAGTTATAACGGGACATGTGGCACGTTCCACTGCTTTTAGAAACAAATTATAATGTGTCTTGACAGATGACACTTGGCAGCTTTTGCTCAACTTTGAGACTTAGATAAAACTTTAGGCAAAATGAAAAACCCGTGCAAAATGAAAAACTCATGCCCTATGCCATAACCCTTACTACCTCGAAACTAAAACACGCAGGGAAAAACTTGGAGCGCACAACTGAAACTCAAAATAAAATGTAGAGTATTTTACTCTACAAAGGGAAGAGAGAATTTTTTGGCTTGTAGGACCAAAAATAGTTCATGTGTTGTCTCAAAAATGAGTGACAGACTTTGGGAACAACAGCTGGCTCCAGTTGGGGAACTTCTTTCAATTGAAATTATGGAAAAACTGAGGGGAGTAGAGACTAGAATATTCAGTGCCTTAAAGTGTGCCATTGGGCTATGGAGTCATGCTAACCAACAAGAAAGCAAGGTGCCAAAAATGAAAATAAAAATAAAAATCACAAAACAGAACTAAAGACTATACAAATATACACATGTACAGATGATCTTATCTGATACTTCAAGAGTTGAAGTGCTTCAGATGTTGCCCATTGTGAGGTAGAGAAAAGGGCGTGCCATCTTGATACTTCAATAGAAAATTGTTTTCACCATTAAGCTCATGGATAGTGAACGAGCCTCTCCGTAGGGAATCAAACTTCCCATGCATTCCCTTTGGTTCCCTTCTCTTGTCCCATAATAGGACTTGATCTCCAATCTAGAAATCTTGGGTTTTTGCTTTTTGGTTGAAGAGATTCTTCACCAAACTTTGGTGTGCAGCAATTTCGTCCACCACCATAGTTCGTTGCTCATCCAGCTCAGTCA
Organism: Torreya grandis; assembly: GCA_037957365.1. NCBI lineage: Eukaryota > Viridiplantae > Streptophyta > Pinopsida > Cupressales > Taxaceae > Torreya > Torreya grandis. The sequence goes on along the minus strand of JARHVA010000610.1, from coordinate 3,582,035 downwards.
AGCACATGATCATTTGTCAATGGAGCTTTTATATGTCTGATCTTCGATCGCTTTTACCAATTTGAGTGATGGTAATTCTAAGGTGATTGGTATCTCTACATTGAGACCATACAGAAGTTGGAAAGATGGCATACCTGTCACCCTCTTGGGTGTAATTCTATCTGCCCATAAAGCATCAACCAATGCTTTATGCCATATCTATTGGTTATCATCCACCAACTTTTTGATGATGGTTACCAGGTTCTTTTGCTTGATTCAACTTGACCATTTCCTTGTGGGAAATAATCAGAGGAGTGGAAGAGTGTAATCCCATAGTAAAAAAAAATTGAGTGATCTCATGAGAAGAGAAATAGGTAGCATTGTCCGTCATAATCTTGGTTGGGACCCCAAACATAGAAATAATGTTCTCCTTGAGGAAATCGCATACCATTTTTGAAGTAGCATGCTTGGTTGGAATAGCTTCCACCCATTTGGTGAAGTAATCTATGGCTGTGAGGACATAATCATGTCCAGTGCTTGAAGATGGGTTTACAACACCAATGAAATTGATTCCCCATTGCTAGAATGGCTCTTCTATCACCACTAGTTTTAGAGGCAAGGTAGCTAACTTGGGTCTCCCAACGAACTGTTGGCACAGTTCACACTTTCATACCCATTTATATGCATCCTAAAACAAAGTAGGCTAGTAATACTGGCTCTAAGAATCTTGTGGGCAGTTACAAGAGCAAAAAAAGTCCTCCACAGGCTAGATTGTGGAAGGACCTCAAAAGTTGGTTCTGCTACTCTTTATCTATGCAGCGAAGAAACACTCCATCAAGGCTCCTCTTGTATAGGCAGTTGTTCTAAAGGACAAAATTGGCATCTTTCAGTTTGATAGTCCTCCTTTCTTTACGAGATAGGTGGGTAAGACACTCACCATAAGTAAGGAAATGAGCAATACTTGAATACCACTCATTCGTGGTGGAGACAAAGAGGACTATTGGCATGTCTTTTGCTTCTTTTTCTTCATGCCCTACTTCTTTGGGTCTGTTGTCAGCAATCAATTGACAAAGGCCCTTTCCCTGCACCAGATTCATCAGTTTGATAACTAGATCAAACTCCTAAATTTTAGTAATCTAATTCCCCTTTTTGGTTCCAAATTCATGCTGAGTTAATATGGATTTGACTGTGGTGTTAGGAACAAGGGCAGTAGTGTGGAAATTCAGAATGTAAAAGTGAAAATGCTTCACTGCATTGACCACTGCATAAGCATGCTTCTCCATGTTTGAATACTTCAGCTCATGAGCTTTGAGAGGACAGCTCATGGAGGAAATAAGAGATTCTACACCTTCTTCATTCTGCTGAACTAGAATGGCTAAAAGTGTGTGTTCAGAACCATAAATATACATGATGAAATCCTTGGTATAATCTAGACGAACTAGAACTAGGGTGTGAGCAATGGCTATCTTAATGTCCTAAAATGCTAATTTGCCTTCTTTAGTCCAGCTGAAAGTGGCCTTTTCTTTCATCATATATACAATATGATGAGTCTTCTCAGCGAACTCGGGAATGAAACTTCATAAAAAATTCACTTTTCTGAAAGAGTGAACTGCAGTATTACTTGTGGGCAAAGTAAGCTTCTGGATGGACTTGACTCTTTTTAAGTCAATATTTATGCCTTCTCTAGATATAATGTGTCTAAGAAGCTTCCCTTCTATCACACCAAAGATATACTTCTTAGGGTTCAAAGAAATTCTATTTTAGTGGCAACATTCCAGCACTTGTTGCAAATAGCGCACATGGTCAGGGCGATGCTTGGAAAAAATGGTCAAGTCATCAAGGTATATGACAATGAACTTACCCATTTCATCTTTGAAATCAAGGTCCATTGCTCTTTGGAAAGTAGCACCAACATTATCAGGCCAAATGGCATTCTTCAATATGCAAAGGTGCCCCAAGGCATGGTGAAGGCAGTCTTGTGTTGGTCTGCTTCACCAACTTCTACTTGATTATATCCTGAGAAGCTATCTAGCATTGATAACATCTCAAAACCAGTTATTGTCTAAAGTACTTGGTCCATGATGGGCAAAGGATAGTTATCCTTTAAGGATGACTGATTCAGATTTCTAAAATCCACACAGAGGCAAATTTTGCCATTCTTCTTTCTCACATGTACTATATTGGGAATCCATGTAAAATGATGGATTAGGAAGATTATCCTGACATTCAATATTTTTTGTATTTCAGATAGAATAGTACCTGATATATTCAGATTATACTACTTGGTTTTTTGCTTGTAAGGTGTTGAATCATCCTTAAGAGGAATTTCATGGTGAATTTCTTCAAGCCTGAGTGACTTTAGATCATCATAGGAGTATGCTAGGACATTTATGTACTAGCTGAGCAGAGAAGTGAACTTGAACTTTTCTTTCTGAGTGCAGCACTTTCTAATGTTCATGATCTTGGGATTTTCCTTGGTACCCAAATTTACTTGATCAAAGTCCTGACAAGAGCTTGGATCTATTTGTTGTTGTTTGATGAACCTATCATGCTTGTCAAATAACTTCTCAAGGTAAACCAATCTTTTGGAAATTTTATTCCCTTTAAATTGCAAGAATTCTTCACCTATGTTTGAATTTGATTCAGGGGCTGGTTCACTATCTTCAAAGTGGAGCTATTCAAAGCTACCTTTTTGTTCTAGAAAGGCAATGATTTGGTGGTCACCGTTAAATACTTGCTAATGATTGGCATTGTCAGGCACACTTGGTCAAAAACTAATTCAATAGTGTACTTGTCTCCCTTAAAATCAGGGTGAGGGACCAAAAGAGTGGCTGAAAAGGCCAAAGTATCAACTCTATCATTGAATTCCCTAGGAACTGCAGAGATGCTAAAAGCATCAAAGTTTTCAATTTGGTCCCAAACAAGATTGCAGTAGTGACGCAATCTTTCATTTTTGGTTTGGTAAAAATTTCTCACTTGACAAACCACCAGTTCAGCGTCTCCTTTGGCATGAAGGAGCTTGACGCCCTTGTCTTTAGTGGCCTTTAATCCGAGCAGCAAAAATTCATATTCAACATTATTGTTAGTATTTCCAAACTGCAACTTGTATGATGAAGGAAAAATATCTCCTTGGAGAGATACCAATATAATCCTAGCTCCTAAACCAGTAGAGGAATAGTTGCCATCAAATTTTAGCATCCATACCTCATTTGAAACTAATTTTTTCTTGGATTTCTCCTTGCTTAGAAGGGGGAATCCTTCTACATTTGCACCATATTCTCTCATGTCTTCTGCTATTCCATCTGAACCAATTTTTAGACTGTCATTTTTTGAAGTTTTATCAGCTGAAACATGAACATCCTCTGTGGTCAAGAAATAATTATCCATGCCAGAAGACTCAAACAAAATTTGAGCTTCAAGTGCTGATGTTTTAGTGACCACATATTTTGCTTCCTTCTTGAGGAGCAGCCTCTGCATGACACCTTTGACTGGGATCCTTGCTTCAGATAGGTCCATGCTTAACTCACCGCCAACATCCTTGTAGAAATTTCACTCGAGAAAAATGTTGTATGAGGCTGGGATGTCAGCTACCAGGACTGTCATCTTGATTCTTTTGTCTGAGAATGTTGTAAATGCAAATTAGGCATCCTTAATTTGTCCCAATCGTGGCACTTATTTGTTCTCCATGGAGAAACATCTCTCAAATGTCTTGGTCAGTGTGAGACCAAGGGATTCAGCTACTTTGGCAGGAATGACATTATCTGACGCACCTAAGTCTATGATGCAATTGTTTAGCTAATGTCCATTTATCAACAGGGAGACATAAAATGGCTAAGTCTTTATAGGGGCAGCAAGAGGAGTAATGACAAGGTTATTCCAAGTGGATGTGGGAGTGACCTTTAGAATAGCTAGTCCTGTAGGGATGGTTTCATTCCTCACACGCTCTACTAACTTATCCAACTGGTCAGGGTTGGATTGAAAAAATTTAAATTCAAACATTTGGATCTTAGTTTTCTTGACATGGTCAAGTATGTCAAATGTCTGAAATGAGTTATGATAAGGGGAAGGGAGTTCATCCTTCTGATTTTTAGGAGGGAGAGGACTAATCTACAAATTTGAAGTTGAAGGTGAAGGCAATTTTGGAGTACTTACCTTTTTAGCAATCATTGGGTCCTTTGGCTAGAAAGGCAGAGTGGTTCCCCACTTAGCAATTAGAATTAAAGGCTGAGATTGCTCTCTTGTTTTGTCCTTATCAGCTTGTTGGGCTGACTGGTTCTTAGACCGTGTGAATACAACATATAATCTGTCAGCTACTTTACCTTCACTTCTGGGTTCATCCTGATAATTTAGGAAACCAATGTTGGAGTCACCAGCTAATTCTTCTTCTCCTTCTGTGGAGAGATTAGTGTCATTTTTTTGATTTAATTTAGGATGGAAGGATAAATTTGATTTTGCTTCAAGGTATCTCACTACTAAATTGGTTGGAGGCGCTTCAATGGCCAGGTTCCCCCGTGGGGGAGGAAGATGATTTGCTTGTCCTTGATTCCTGGGAGCATTGCCTTGGTATGACTGACTCTGAAATATTCTCCTTGGCATATCTCTATATGCAAGAGTGGATGACATCCCCTATGCCATTTGATTTCTAAGAGCAAGTAACTCATTGGCCAACTTCTGCACCATTAGATCAATGGTGGCTGTAGGTGAATATTTAGAAGATGAAGAGGATTTAGCTTTATTAGGGTCTCTCTTTATCTTTCATGCTAAGACAAGGTCATCTTATAACTCAGTAGCCAAGTCCTGAGTAGCAGTAAGGTCTATATGTCCAGCCTATCTTAGTAAGCAGCTCACTTCAGGCAACTGTGAGTTGATGAAGAAGCATTTGAAGTTTTCAGGTGTTGGTTGAGCAATGGTAGGAATTTGATTCCTTAGCTTGTCAAACTTGGCAATGAAGTCCCTCATAGGTTCATGAGGTTCTTTCTTCATCTATGTGAGCTAGGCTAGCAGGGCATGTGCATCTTCTGTAGTCTTGAACCTTGCTTCAAATTTGGCTTTAAGTGTGTTCCAATCAGTTACTGACTGAGCCTGCAGGTGGTAGAACTAGTCTGCAGTAGCACCTTGAAACATTTCTACAAATAGCTTGACTGCCACGTCCTCAAATTCAATGCCTATCACACCACAGGCTATGTTGAAGGCTGTAATGTGTTCATCAGGGTGAACTCTCCCATCACTAAAGAATTTGGAGAAATTCTTTCTTAAACTGCGTGGAAGCTCATGTAGAGGTAGAGTTAGATTAAGTGGGCCAAAAGAGTTACCCCAAGGGCCTTGAATCACCATGATTAGATTATGGACAGTAGGGATAACAAATCTGGGTGGAGTATGTATAGGCAAAGCTCTGGTGATAGCAGAAAAAGAAGCTCTACCTTGAATTAATGACCTAGTACGGATGGGAGGAACACTCCTGGATCATTGACCTTGAGGTTGTGGAGGAAACAAATCAAAATTTTCTTGCTGCACCAACTCAAAGACCGAGTCAACAACACCTTGGGTTCTCCGACTTCTAGTATAATGTGGAGTTACCAGATTGTAAGATAAAAATGGAAAAGAAATGGTCCTACTTTAGCTCGAAGCTTGAGGCTTCAAACTGCTTGTTCTTCCCCAGCGGAGTTGCCAAAAAACTGTAGGTTGAATATTTTGTCATTTAGCTAACTGACGAGCAAAATAGGTTTGATCAACCACAGCAAGGAAGATTGGTCGTCCTAATGTGCAGATTTACCACATCAAAAGGGTAAAAATCTCTCCTCTCATCAAGGGGAGGTTCCCTATAAGTACAAAGGTGCTATATATTATAGATATAAGTAGAAAATAACACTCAGGGGTAGGGTATCACCATCCATCTCTCTTTTTTCAGAGATGATGCTCACAGACAAAGGATAAAATCTTGGTATAAACACTGAAGGCACTTCTCTTCTTTCAAAAGTGATCTTGTAGTAAAAAGCAAGAATTCTTTTAGGTAGTGACATGTAACTGATAATAAAGTACAGTAACCAGCAGAATGAAGTGTAGCACAAAGTCTCCACTTTAGTTGCCCAAAGAGTGAGATACGAAGAACAATGAGAGCACAAAGTCATCCCAAGGTCCTTTACACAGAAAATAGAAAATAGCTAAACACACTAAAGGCAACTGTAGGCAATACAAAGTCTTCCCACAGTTGGCTTCAGGACACCTTCTTGATTATCTCCACAAATTCTACTTATTTCATCAAATGGACAAGAACACATTTAGAAGATAGACATAAGAACAATCCCCTAAATGACATAAGCCATGACAGCACAAAGTCTGAAAGTAACTTACTTTCTCATTCAAATAAGGAAATTTGATTAACAACCTGAGCTCAAAGTCTTAGTGATAGCCTCTCAATTTTGGCAGAGTTTTGCTTCTTTTATCAAATAGGGATTTACATGATATAGTAGCCAAAAAAGGCTTGGCACTTTGTTCCATGGGGAAGCTCATGTTACATTCAATGCTTTGATTGTGTCTTTAGTTTTTTCCAAGGACCATGCTAGAATAAGGTAGCTGCCTTAACTATGGCGTGTCATTTCATCTCAAATGTCTTCTCCTAGGTCTAGATCATCTGGTCTGTTCCCTCTGATGTCTACGCAATTGTCCATTTTGTCTTTAGTCTAAGGGAGACAAACAGGCTATGTCTTTAATGTTTAAGGGCTCAAAAATCTACCTTGTGGACTGTTCCACCTACTAGAATAACTACTACATAGATATTTTGGCATTTCCCTCTTTTTGTTGCAATTTGAGCCCTCAAGCTATCTTTTCCCCTGTTTGATTGCATTGGTTCCTCCTCTTGGCGGTTCTTCCTTTCGACCTGAAGGTCTTTGAATGCCTTCGAATCTGTGTTTAAGCTTATAAAGATCCATGGATACTTTATTGCCACAAATTTGACATCTGCAGGTCCATCATCATTTGAAAGCCAATGGCTAGTTGGTTGCCCTAAATTTGACAGCTACGGGGACGTCATCAAACGTCTCAATCCCAACAGTTAGTTTGCGATGCTTAACTTTGATGTCTGTGGGCCCGCTATCTTCTTCATCAATTCCTTCAGCTTTGTTGTTTGATCCTTCTTGAAGGGGACCTGCCCTTCAGGGTCTAGATAAAGGTCTATGTTTTAGTTAGTGAGAGCCCCCCATAAGGGTACTTGCCCTTCAGGGTCATCCTTTGGGGGGTCTTCGGAGGCCTTCAGCGTCGAGCAGTCTTCAGGTTCTAATTCCTTTGAACAAAATGTTTGAAGGAAATGTTCCTTCATGTCTTTCTTGCTTGCTTTGGCCACTTTCCATCGAGCTTCATCCTTTTTACTGTGTCTTTGTATTGGGAGTGTTTTGTCTTTGACATATGTCACAGTCTACTACTTTAAAACTTTATCAACTTACAGAAAATGGGACCCACAACACTTCTTGCCTAAGCAGCTTCAAAAGGGGAATGGGGATAGGTGGCACTTTCTGCTGATCTTAACAAGTGACACATGGCACTTCCCATTGTGAACAGGTGAGGACACTTGGCAACATCTGCTTAACTTATAGAAGCTTTAGATACCTTTTGAGAGTCTTGTGGAAGATGACACATGGCAGCTTCCACTGAGCTTTAGAAACACTAAAGAAACATTTGGAACTCATTTGGATTCACACAGATGATGACACTTGGCATGCTCTGCTTACTTTAGCAACTCACCCGAGGCCCACCACAGTCCTTACTCAATAACGAAACAAAAGGAAGAAACTACGGATGTTGACACTTGGTGGCTTCCACCGAGTTTTATAAGGAACATGTGGTGACTTCCACTACATTTAGAAAAACATATTAAAACCTTCTATAGTTGCCACTTGGCACCCTCTGTGGAACTCTGAGAGAAGCTTATTGAAAGAATCTTTGGAACTTATAATAAACTTGAAATGCGAATGCAGACACTTGTCGCGCTTCGCTGAGTTATAACAGGACACGTGGCATGTTTCACTACTTTTATAAACAAATTATAATGTGTCCTGGTAGATGACACTTGGTAGCTTTCGCTCAACTTTGAGACTTAGACAAAAACTTTAGGCAAAATGAAAAACATGCACCCTGTGTCATAACCCTTACTGCCTCGAAACTGAAATGCGCAGGGACAAAACTTGGAGCACACAACTGAAACTCAAAATAAAATGTAGAGTATTTTACTCTACAAAGGGAAGAGAGAATTTTTTGGCTTGTAGGACCAAAAATAGTTCATGTGTTGTCCCAAAAATGAGTGACAGACTTTGGGAACAACAATGATCTCTTTAGAATTGGTGTAAAAATAGATATTGGCATCCTATGGCTCATCTTTATTCACTTGAAACTACCCTTTCTTGATTGATTAGTTACAAGTTGATATCTTGACACATGTCTTACCCTCCTTAACATCTTTCTACACCATTCTTGTCTCTTTCAATGCATCCTTCATCTTGGTGAAATTGAGACTTAAGACTTAAATATTTTTATATTGTGGTCTTCATCATTAGAACCTACAACTTCATATCTAAGTTTGTTTGATCCAAAGGAATGGAATGAAGACAAGTCTATCACTAATGCAAGGTCTAGTATTTGTTTGAAGACTACCACAATAACTTGTCAAACTCATGGATGTCCTATAAAAGGTGTTTTATGTCCTCGTAGGAGTCTCCAATAGCATGTTCAACTTGAGACAATCTTGAAATTTTGATAAAGGCATGTATGCTTTCTTGAATGTTCTCAACAACATGAAGTTAGTGGATTGCTTGTGAGTAAGCCTTTAAATTATGCCTACAACCATTGGAATAGGCTTGTATATGAATTGAAGAGTCCCCCAAGGATTCCATTAGATGTCTATAGTAGTGTCATGAGGTTTATCATTGTCATTTATGACCTTAAAAAGGTTTACAGCCTCATTATTTCAATACAAGTACCAAAAGTCTTTATCTAGACCCATTGTTTGTTTGAAAACCTATCTTAAAACCTTGAAAATCTTTATAATCTATTGTGGAAGGTCATTAGACCTCCATCCAAGATGGAAAATCTTATTCACATGGTTAATAAGTTCAAACCCATTAAAATACAATGCAAACCAATTGAAAAAGTTAGTTTTAGGCCTCTTTTTGACTTTCCTTCCACACGTGCCAAATTGTTGACCCAATAGGTGCCCATGAGGTGTGAAGATGTCATAAAGGTATTCTAAAGTCATTTCATTCACATAGGAGTCTATTTGGAGGCATACACAGTCATCGATCTCCTCTTAGGGTCTATTGGCAGTTTTTTAGGTTTCCAACTTCTTAATGATTGTTCATAGAGTTTAGGTCCTAAATGGATTTTAAAATGTCATGAAATTCAAGTGAATAGACCTTATCAACATCCCATAGTGGCATTTTGTCCCATGCACTTGATTAGTCAACTTCTCACATGAGAAAGTTTATCTTTTTGAGTTTGTAAACCTGTAGGTGCCTATTCGTGATGACTACCTTGAGCAAAAAGTCCTTTTTCATGCTTGTTTTTGGTTGCAACTATATACCTTGGTTCTAATCCTTGTTTTAGGAGATCTCTAGACCAAGCATATGACTCCCTTAATAGTCTTCAGACCTGATTTAAACCATTATTAGGGTTTATAGGCAACGTGACTATTTTAGCATTAGTGGCTCTTTATTGATGATTTCTTCTCTTATCCTCCTATAAAATCATTATTGAAACCTTCCCCAAGGTCCCTCATGCTCAACATGACCCTTCAGGCCTCAGTTTCAACACAAAAATACACACAGACACAGACACAGGCTTCGACTAAGAAGAAAAAGAAGAATGAGAAGAAGAAAAAGAATGTTCATCTAACCCAAGAACCTCCCTTGGATCTAATTCCTATTGCACATCCTCCTCCTTCTACTCCAAAAAATGTGTAAGCAACCAAAACTGGCTATCTCCATAGTACCAGCTTGGTTGCCTCTAGTCTATTGGGCTCAGGGCCAAATTTAGGGCCACCCATGAAGCAAACTATTGTATTATCTAGTATTTGAAAGGACAGGGCAATGTTGGCACATGTATTATCTAGTATTTGAATGAGTAAAAGAGCCCCCCTTGTTTTAAAACTCAACTATAACGCTGTTGCAAGAGCTTTAAACTTGGGGGTTATCCTAAACCCTACACTTTTTGAGCTTTGCCAAAAAGTCCCTGAGTTGCAGCATATCCCCCTTCCAATTCTCTGTTGGCAGAATCCCAGGAAATTAGGGTCCTTTTTCATGAGAAGCAAATTCTCTTTTGTTTAACAGTTTTTCTACATTTTATGGTAGTCTTGCATTTTATATTGGCTACATCTATTTTGGTGGTAGCTCTACTTCACTTGACTATAACATTATTTGGCGGAGTTTCCACTATTTTTCACTACAATTATCTTTGATGGATTTTCCATTATTTGCATAACTCCTCTAATTTTTCATGTTTCTTCCATAAGAACATATTCTTGCAATATTCCAATTAAACATATTCTTAGAATATTCTTTTTTCTTTTAACATTTTTATTGAAATAACATTAATTATATTTGATTATACTTAATTATTTTTAATTATTTTTGTTTTTTAACTTTCCATTTATTTATCTTTTATTTTTTCCATCGTTGAATTTTTCTTTTATGCAATAGAATTTTAAAATTAAAGTTGGATTTATCCACTTTATTCTTTATTAAGCCGGAGGCTTATATGGTGGGGCAAGGTCCCAAGATTCGTCTCACAAAGAGACAAAATGATGTATTCCATTGTAAGCACCCTGGTTTTGAATAGTGGCAGTTTGGGGGAGGTGGTGGTGTAGAGTGGTTAGTTTCATTGACCATGTTGCTATTGCTATTTTAGCAAATTGCCCACCATAAATGAAAGATTTTACCTATTTTTCAAAAATGGTATTTCTGAAGTAATGAAGCATAAGAAGGTGCTAATTGAGCCACAAGTTCGGCGCTTAAAATGCTTCTCCCATGATTCAAACAAGCGACCTACTACAATGAACATGTAGACAATTGTTTATATTGATGGCATCATTGATCTTCACCTTCTTCATTGCCTTCACGCAATCCTTGTTATCACCATGTCTAGGGTTTGAGCCTCCTGAAGTAGCTTTTTCATCCAACACCATTAATGTTGTTTCCATATTAATTTTTGTTCTTTTCTTTAACTCAGCGCAAGAGAAACACCGCCACCATTCTTTTTATCTCAGCTGTTTTAACTCAAGTGGAACCGCATTTCATTTCAGTCAAGGATTTCAACAAACTTAGAAAGCCCCTCTGCGCTTTCAACAGATTACAAATATGCATTTATCTCCATGTCTGGACATGACATATATATAATGTATATGTATCATGGTCATGTGTCTTTCTGGGAGTGTGAGCCACTTCACATCTGTTTCTTGCATATAAAAATTATATCATGAAAGTGACTTTTTTCGATTCAGTCACGAGTTTCGTTATACATTGGTCAGTGCATATTTGATTTTACGTTATTGTAAATTGATGGGAAGGGTAGAGGGAGACCCACATTTAGTTGGTTAGTATAATTTATGATTGGTTTTGGGGGTTCTATTTGGGATTAAATGGCAAGGTTAAAATCCTCAAAAGGGGCGACAAACGATAACATTTATTGTTATTTTGACAAGTCATAGACGGTCTCTTTCATCCTTCCAATTGATTAATGTGGGTTATTTTGTTGGGATTTTCACAACCACGTTTGGTCTTTGTTTATTTATCTAATCAATCTCCCATTAACCTTTAGTTATGATACATTGAAATTTTAGGGAGATTTTATTTTGGTTGAAAATATTTATTCTTATTTAAATTTTCTTATTTTGGAATTAAAATTTTGTTAATTATTATGACTATTAATTCTTGTTACATAGATTTACATAATTTGAATGCTTATTTTTTTAAGAATTTAAATACTTAATAAATTTCTCTTTGTAGTGTTTTTTATTAGTCAATTGAAAATGGTAAAGTTGGTATTGGGTAAGGAAAAAAAAATTAACAAAAAATATGTGAACAATTATAAGATCGTTATCCTTCATACGATTTATATATTATATAAAATAATAGTTATATATATTTGATATATTATATATTAATACATACTAGATATAATTACAAAACAAAAATATATAAATCCTTCGGCGTTCTTTACACTTTCGGGGCAATTGCTAATTTACTTTTGCATTCATGTTATTAACTTTAATGGAACACCATGTTGGAAGGCCACTTAATACTTTTTGCATGGAATTAATTTATGGAAAGTTTATTTGCATTTAGAATTAAATCTTTTTCAATATAATATAATTTAATTAAATATATTTAATTTATATTTTTAGATTATTTGTCTTGAATGTAATTTCTAATGTTTTTTCTTCAATACTTATGTTCACACTATTATAAATTTTATTATCCAAGTTTTTTCTCCAGCGTTTGTTCTAATTAGATTGAATTCTGTAAAAATGTTTTTGGAAGATTTTATTATTCAATAAATATTTTTTGCACAAATCTTTCTTATTTATGGAATAATTATTATGATATTTCTTTAGTCTTGAATCTTTTTTCTATAATTTTTCTTTCTATTAACAATCAACGAATTGCAAAGATTTTTTAAACTTTATTATTAAAAAAATTAAACTCTATTATTAAATAAAAATTTAAACTTTATTATTAATTTTTTTTTTTAATTTTATTATTAAAAAAAAAACTTTATTATTAAATTTTTTAAACTCTATTATCAAAAAAAATTGAACTGTATTATTTATAAAAAAATTAAACTATATTATTAAATTTTTTTTTAACTTTATTATTTAAAAAAAATTAAACTTTATTATTCAAAAAAAAAAATATTATTATTAAATTCTTTAAACTCGATTATTAAACATTTTTAAAACTCTATTATTAAAAAAATTTAAACTCTATTGTTAAAAAATAAATAAACTCTATTATTTAAAAATAAAAATAAACTCTATTTCTAATTTTTTTCAAATTCTATTATTAAAAATAAATAAACTCTATTATTTAAAAAAAACTCTATTATTAAAAAAAAATTCTTAAAAAAAATTTAAACTCTATTATTAAAAAAAACAATTAACTCTATTATTAATTTTTTTTAATTAAACTATATTATTAATTTGTTTTTAAACTATATTATTAAAAAAAAAAAAAAAAAATCTATTATTAATTTTTTTTAAACTCTAATTATTTTTTTAAAAACTCTGTTACTTAAAAAAATTTAAAAAAAAAAAATTAAACTCTATTATTAAAAAAAATTAAACTCTATTATTAAAATAAAATTAAACTCTATTATTAAAAAAAAAAAATTAAACCTTATTATTAAAAAAAAATTAAACTCTATTATTATTATTTTTAAAAACTATATAATTAATTTGTTTTAAACTCTATTATTTAAAAAAAAAATTAAACTCTATTGTTAAAAAAACTTTAAACTCTATTATTTAAAAAAAATTAAACTCTATTATTAATTTTTTTAAAACTCTATTATTAAATTTTTTGTAACTCTATTATTAAAAGTTTTTTAAACTTTATTATTAAAAAAATTAACTCTATTATTAAAAAAAAATAAAATTAAACTCTATTATTAAAAAAAAATTAAATTCTATTATTAAAAAAAAATTAAACTCTATCATTTAATTTTTTTTAAAACTCTATTATATTAATAATTTTTTAAAAAAAAACTATTATTAAAAAAAAAATTAACTCTATTATTCAATTTTTTTAAAACTATGTTATTAAAAAAAAATTAAACTCTATTATTAAAAAAATTGAATGATTTTTTTTAAACGTTATTATTAAAAAAAATTAAACTCTATTATTAAAAAAATGAATAAAATCTATTATTAATTTTTTTTAAACTCTATTAATAAAAAAAATTAAACTATTATTAAAAAAAATTAAACTCTATTATTATTATTTTTTAAACTCTATTATTAAAAAAAATTAAACGCTATTATTAAAAAAAATTTAACTCTATTATTAATTATTTTTTAAAACTCTATTATTAATTTTTTTTAATTCTATTATTAGTTTTTTTAAAACTTGTTGAGATTTTTGTTTCAAAAATCTCATTACATCTAACACCCTAAGGAAGACCCCATTTTTGTTTTAGGAAAATCCTTGAATCTTACCAAAAAAACCATCTTTCCCTTTACCTTGCAGAATCTAGAACTCTAGATACAATTTGCACTTGTACAAATTGCTTTGTGGGTTATGGATCCCATGAAACACTAAAACCCAAAACCATGGATTCCAAAACTCACCATGCACTTTGCATGTTCTCAAATGTGCAAAATGCATGGTAGGCTTTGGATCATGCCATGCATCTATCCAATGAAATCCAAAACTTGATGTGTACTTTGCACATTTTCACAACATGTAAAGTACATGACAAGTTTCAAATCTTGCCATACTTTTAATACCCCTTTCTATGAAACCCATAACCTTAGATGCACATTGCATGTTTGCAAATGTGCAAAGTGCACCACAGTCTCCACGTTCTACCAAACACTTACCAATTTACATAGTGTGTAACCAAGAACATCAAGTGCACTTTGTACGTTCCAAATGTGAAAAGTGCCTCATAGATTCTGCTTTCCACCAAAATCCAACTTCCCGCGGAGAGTGGACCTGCTTCAAGCAGGTCCAACCTCTACCAACTCACCAAATCTCTTCTTGCAAAATGTGGAACCTGAAGTGCACATTGCACGTTTTTGAACATGCAAAGTGCATGTCGAGTCCTGCTTCCCATCAAGCCCAATCTTTTTACAGAGAGTGGAATTGCTCCAAGCAGGCTCAACCTCTGCCACCAACCACCTTAACTACATTAATTTTAGTATTTTACTATAAAAACTAAGTCATTTTTGTAAAATGTTATCATTTGAAATTGCTAAGTGTGTTTATATCTCTAGTTACTTACACCTTCACCATCAAACCTTCAGCCACATGTAAATACAAAATTGAACTTTGAGCCATGACTGCAAAACTTTAAGCCACGTCACCTATGCTTGTAAAATGGTACTTTCCTTATGTCATTTTGTTTTAAGTTTCCTTCTTTGAAAGCTTTCAAGTTGTTTCTAGTTTCTTGTAGGGTTTTCATTGCAAATTTAGGGTTTCATTGAAAAATTTTGGTGTAGGGTTTCCATTCAAGTTAATTAGAGGATCATTTTGGTTAAAATCGTGTCTAAGAAGTCTAGGGTAGTCTAGGGCAATCTAGGGTTTTCATTATTAAAAACTTTATCTCAAGGATTTTCCAAATCCTGCATACATCATTATCTAAGAAAACCCTCATTTTTTCCTCCAAGATTTTGCATTCAAAATTAGGGCTTCCTTAAGTAAATATTCCCAAGCATATACCTTTAATTCAAAAATAGTGAATATTCCTTCCAAATATTGCCCTAGTGTGTCTATGGGCACTGGACCTACCTCAGGCATTTAAATATCCTATAAGCTTTTAAGCCTTCATAGAGAGTGAACATGCTCTGAGCACCTTCCACTTCTATCAGAGATCTAATGTGCCTCAAGCACCTTCGACCCCTACTGACTTCTAGGACTCTGTAGAAAGTGGACCTGCGTCAAGCACCTCCCTCTTTCGTTGAAGATCTCACAACCCTCAAACATCGTAGACACTGGACATGCTTCAAGCACCTCAAAGTTATACCAAAGAGTTCATGTGCTCCAAACAGTTGCATATCCCACCAACTCTCATGATTGGTTTCTCAAAAGTAGTAACTTTAGTTTCCATGCCTCCCAAGGAAGTGAAGTTCAAATCTAAGGGCCTCGAAGTGACTTCTTGTTTGGAGTCCAATATGGTAGAAATAACAAGCATAGATTTAGGTCACATTGACCTAAGAGAATTTTAGGCTAGGATAGGTATAGATTTTGAAAGTGAATAGATATAGAGTATCTATGACTCTAGTTTACCACAAGCTGCAACCTTGCCTCTATATGTTCAAAGCCCTGAGTTGATCCTTACAACTGCCCAATATTATGACCCTGATAGAAGACAAGTCTTCAATGAGAAAGGGGAGAAAGTTCTAGATCTCGATCCTGACTTCATCAATACAATGTTTGTTGTTCTTGAACTTGAGATTTATTTGGATATAAATCCACAGACATCAGCATAGTTCTATGAAGATAAAAAGGAACGATGTTAAAAAATAATTAACAAGTAATGGCTCAAGACTCCTAATCATTCCTCCACCAAATTTCCCAAGACTGTGTACAGATATGATTTCATAGAGGAGGTGGGAGATATTATAACATTGTTACATAGAGTCACTGGCAATCTTGATGCCAAGTGTTATCAAGACTGGATATGCCAATATATCTGGATCTTCAGAGAAAATAAATAACATATACACTAGGCTCAATTAATAAGTGATTCCCTTTATAATCAATTGATGGAGGTGCAAATGATAAATAAGTTTTATATGACATCATATATTGTTTATATTCTAGCCAAAGGAATATTGTTCCCAAACCTCAATATAGTTCCTAAAGAAATAACCAGAGTCTATAACTACTACCTTGATTTCACACTACAGGTTAGTAGACAACAGTTTAGGAGAGTTAATGATGTTTTCATCTACATCATCATCATTATGTTTGATCAGGAGCTTGGGAAAACAAGGTTCTCCCAAGCATCAGAAGATGAGATCACCAAATGAGGCTCCTTCTTCATACAGTTCCCCACCTACTCCTACATCAAGATAGATGGATTCAATGGTTGTCCCTACACACTTCCCCGATATGTGAGTGATAGATGGGCATTATTGGATTTGGTTAGGTAACTTATGGATATACATAAAATCCTTTCAAATAGGCATAAGGTAGGGATATGTTTCCCTATTTCCATTAGCCATTACAAATGCCAATCTCCCTTGAAGGCTAGAACTATAGAGGTGGAGATGTGCCAAGTAACATTGAGGACTCTGGAACCCAGACATTACTTTGATTATTATAGTAAGGTCACTACTGCACTAGAATTAGCAACATACGAACATGTGCCATATTATAAGGATTTTTTAGAAGACTGTGATGATGAAGAAATGGTCAGAATGAGGGACTATTATAGGATATCCCCACAACAAATAAAAGACTATGATATATCACCAATCCCTAATGACTTGGTGGATGAAAAATCTATAATAGATCCAATCTACCTCACATAAATCATTAATAGACCTATACCACCAGTGAGGTGGTCAATTCTTGAATCCTTTTCTCTATTCGATAGAACAACGCTTGTTATTAACACAATAATCAGTTGGCTGAGAAGCAAGCGTGTACAAGTCACAAGGGAGATAATAAGGGTTAAGGAGAAGCTCCTAAAGCTTAAATTAGGGGGTATCAATCCTTTAGAGGAGGGCCTTGACAAATCATCAAAGGATCCTAACAAAGGAAAGAAGAGAAAGAAGACAAAGGCAAGAAAAGGGGAATCAAGCAGGCATGGAGAAGCTACATACAACCAATTAATCTTTTAGTTGAAGATGGTTGTTTTCATTGCCTCCACTCCCCCTATTTCCATTGTTTCAACTATACCATCAGTAGAGGTTGGAGTGACCCAATTACTTAGTGCAAATATTGATTTACAAACCACTGATGAGAGTGGATCTCCATAGGCACCACATGAGAAAATAATGGTATCATCTTCCTAGGAGTCTCCATTAGTCACAGTATCAGCTAGTGCAACTACTTCAGTTGTAGATTCTTGGGTGATAGTGTCCAATCAATAGAAGGCTACCCCTAATTGGTTATCACAATCAGTGAGTAAGAATAAAAAAATAATGATTGATCCCAACACTTTAGTCTTCAACATGTCAAAAGTCAATAAGAAATCAAAACCCACTCCCATAACTCTCTTAAGGACATTCACTGATGATAAGGGAGAGAGATACATTGAAATTACAATTCTCTCACTAGAAAATCAAAAGAGGATCTTGTGGTAGAAGATTATCAAGTTTCTCATATACACCTTGGTTGGCACATAAGAGAGGGACTTAAGCACGATGTGCAGACAAGTATCAACTCTCTCTTCCAGATAATTGATCATGATAAAGCCACCAAGGATGAACTAAAAATAAAGGTAGATTAGTTGACCAAAGCACTAAACCAGTTTATAAAGCTCGATGAAACATCACAACAACCATAGGTAGTGTAGCCACTTAGTCTAGATCAATCTATAATTGATTATGTATGAGAGATCACTCACATGAGAAGGGCTACAAAACAATAGTCTAAGGAACTGATCACTAAAGGCATTATAATTCTTGTAGCGATGATGGGGCATTATGGAGTCTTCAAGGAGAGGAATTTTTTTTTGAATGAGCAGATCAATAGTTATGAAGGAAAAATTTAGATCTTAAATATTTATTATCCCAAATTAATATCCATAAAATCAATTGATATGAATGCTCTCATCATTGAGAATATATTGAAGGATGATGTTGAGCACAAAGAATTGCATAAGGCTACTCAATTTCAGATAAGAGTATTGATAGAAACTATGGAATGAGCCAAGAAGGATCATGACAAGGCAATTGATGTATTATACAAGATTGATGGCATGATGAACTTAATGTCATGTTAACCAATATATGATGCCAATAATCTCCTTCAGGTAGAACAGGTTCAGAACAATTTCAAAGCAATAGTTGAGGAGTTTGCAAAGGACACAGTCTTTGTCCTAAGTTCTATCCATAGGTTCATCAAGTATGAGAAAGCAATCGATCAGATGAGGACTAAAATGCAGGACATAAGAACCTTTAGAAGAGAAGGATTCGATGTCCACGTATATTGTGTAGCCTCCAACATCTATTCTTACAAGCCAGATGCAGAGTGAATTTAAGAAATTTTCAAAGCCTTTAATGCATATATAGAGAAGCTGTGGGCTTAGAATGATAAGAAAGCTAGGGAAATTTTGGAGATTGATTAATTTTCCCTGTCTTTTGAATATTTTCAAATGTTATTATCATTTATAATTTCATTTCAAGACATTGTAGATTGTAATTGCAAAAATACATCTATATTTTTATAAAAACTTTTTTAGAAAGAGAAAGTCATACTTTTTACACTTTATATTTTTTAATGTGAAAGTTGCAAAATGCACAAGTGCAAATTGCACCTTCCATATTGATTAATGTAAATTGTTAAAAAGGTGCAAAATCATGAAGTGTAAATTACACAGTTTATTTTGGCAAAAGTGATAAAGACTTAAAAAGTTGTAAAAGACTCACTTAAGGTTTTGCACGCTAGGGTTTGCATGAAAATAAACTTGAAATTAATTTTATCTTTTATCTTTTATTTTAAAAGGTTAGTTCTATTTTAGGCACCTTTTTGCATGAGGAATCTATTTTTAACCATTATCAGATAAGGAAGCATTGCATGGAGATCTTCAATTACAGCCACTCCATATCATGCCATGTTATGCCCAGGATCACTCCCAATTTATGCATTCCATATTCTAGTCATTTCATAAGTTTCAAAATGCCAAAAATAAAAGAGCTCATCTCTCTTGTATGAGGGTTTTCAGATCTGCAAGATATTCTATACTAGGCATTTGAGTTTCAACCCTTTTCCCTGTCAAAACCCTAGTCTAGGATTCAAAAAGCACTAAAGAGCGAGATTTCTACAAAAATGGAATTCTATCAGTTTACATCAGATTTAGTGAAAAGAAGTCAGCATTTTTTGGAGATTAAACTCAAATTGCCAAGGTCCCATGGCTTTGAAGGTTTTTCCATTGTATCATTAGGCACTTGCATAATAAGCTATAGAGTCAAGACAGGTGTAATCCTATGTGATAATAGTTTTTGGCATGCCTGATAGGACCTAAAATTACATAGAGATCAGTATTTTCAGTAGGAATTATATGAGTTTTATGCAAATATTAAGCACCTAGTGACTCCACTAACTTATGGACTCATAATTTCAAGGTGACGTATGCCAAGCAAACAAACAAGATCATCTACTAAAGGTAAGAGGGCTAATTTTTTATAATTGTCATTTCCATCTAAAAAGAGATCAAAAGTAGTCACCCCTCAACCTAAGGTAACTCTATGGTTTTATTTCCATCCCCTGTGGCAACTCCTATCAATGTCATACCTCTCATAATTCTATTAATCAAAATTTTGTAGTATTAATACAGGCAGTCCACTCATTTTGGCCTAGCATGATGATATACTAGTCTCGACCTTAAAAATCCTACCATAATTTACTAGTTAAACCTCTACCACTACTTCAAAACACATACAAGATGTTGCTAACCTCTATTCAATTCATAACGTGGTCCAAGATAATGTTGCAATCAAACTTCTAGTCTCCTCTTTCAAGGGGAAAGCTTTAAAATGGTACCGAGTCCTTGCTCCCACCTCAATCCAAGTTTGGATGAGTTAGGCATTATGATGTGCACCTATTTTGAGGATAAGAGTGACCACCTTTCCTTGGTTGAATAGTTAACTACTACTCAATGAGTTCCTCATGATCAAATGATTGACTTTAATTATTATTTCTAGAAGACATGGAACATAACCCCTATCTTGGTTAAACCCACTACAAATAATGTTTTCTTGTATTAACTGAAAGCCCTCAATAATGATATAGTTGTAATGATTCAGTCAATGGGTGACACCATACTTCCCACAGCTTACAATATTGCAATAAGGGTAGAAAAATGTTTAATCTAAGTTGGGAAAATTACACCAAGGCCACCAATGCCTCTATTTTTAGAAATAACCCCTATTCCCCCACTTGCACTTGATCCAATTCCCACTACAATTAAGGCACTTGCTTTAACCCCTGCACCATCAAATGATCTATATGAGGTAAAGTCATTACTTGAGAGCTTTAGAAATGAGTTAGTGGTAATGAAGAGGTAGCAAGCCCAAAACTACAAACCTTTTTAGCCATATAACCCTACATACTAAGGGAATAGGCAACCATATCAAGGTAACAACCACTAACAAGGATAGAATTCATATCTACGACCTTCAAATGCCCATGGTTTACCAATGTGAGGAGATTCTAAAGCCATTGTCCCTATTCAAAATAATTTGGCTACAAAGTATGAGTGGTGTTATCCTTGTAATTAGCCCCATAATCATAACACTTGCCCCAATGGTGTAATCAATAAATCCTTGATGGTGTAAGGCATAACAAGCACACAGGGACAACAAGAGGAATCTACTTCCCAACTAGCAGACACACAAGAACCTGCTCAAAGTGAAGCAACCCTTCTGAACTGGCAGGAGGATGACTTCAATGGGATAAACCAAGATGAAGCATTTTTTAATGGTGGATATCCTGTAGTAGTTAATACATGTTTTAAAAAAAGAGCAGTAGATGTTGATTAGCCCCCAAGGTAGAGAAAGCTTCAAATTCTAAAGCTATAATAGAATTGGCAAAGAGTAACATAGTGTAAAGGCTACCGTTTGTACCTACAAAATAATTCAAAGCAAAGGTGCCCACTCTAAATCTTATAAAAGAAGATAAAACCCCTAAAAAATCACTAGTAAAGGTTGGTAATATTCCTTTTAGCATAGTTGGTCAAATGAAGAAGACTAACCTAAACATCACTATGTGGGAAGCACTATCTATACCAGCATAAAGGGACTTACTATAGGAGGCTCTAAAGAATTTCTAGATATCAGAAAAGGTTCTAGCCAAGGGGCCTACACCTGTAATTAATCTATGTCAGCCTTAAGCTGATAATAAAATGGGCAAAAATGGTAAGCCTTCCCCCTTCCATCTTTCACTTATAATAGGGAAGCATCTAGTACACAATTGCATGGTACATTCTGGGGCTAGTAGTTCAGTAATGCCCAAGAAAATAGTTGATGCTTTGGGAATAAAATACACACCTATTAATAAGGGAGTAGTGCAACTAGATGAGACCGTTGTTCAAACAGTAAGAACCAAAAAGGGAGTGAATCTCACTATTCATGCTTGCCCAAGCCTATCAATCACTCAAGACATTTTAGTCATAGATCTTCCCCCTACTTTGTCATTTGTATTTCAAGAGATTTCACTTCAAAAATGGGAGGATATCTATTCATAAATTGGTCTCACATGCTACTTATACTAAGATATGGAACTAGAGTAACAATAAGAGCTAATCCAATTGCAAAAGACCATATAGAGCAATACAATCTTATTCCTCTTACAGAAATGAATTATGCATTATAAAATTAAGAGGAAGAAACGGATCAAGAGAATGCAACACCTATAGAATAAATTCTAAATACTCATTTGGACGAATAGGTATCAACCCTACAATTTGATCCTTATGACTATGTACAATAAATAGGGTTAGGGACATATTACATTCATTAAAAAGATGCAATTATATTAAATTTAGTCAAACTAGCCAAAGATATGCAATATGATGATTAGATTATTCAATTGAAAATGAACAAACTACTTATGGGTATCATTACACTAGGAAACATCTTCAATTTGGATGACCAACTGAAAAGTGAAAACAAGAATTATTGTCTTCTAGACTTGCACCCTTGTGAAGGTAGTTTTAGGCCTTCACAGTTTGAAGTAACAAGGAGACAATCCTAGGTTGTGGGTGGCCTAATAGGTGGATTGAATCTCTAGATTCTAAGGGCTATCTCCGTTTGATGCATCAATTAGGATTTCTATTCTACACTACCATCTTGCAAAGGAAAAAGGAGAATGTAAATTGAAATGAAAACCTATCTAATTGGGGTTATACACCAAAATATGACCTCTATTTGTGAAATATACACTAATAGGATGAACAAGAACATAAACATAACTACACTTCTCAAATGTAAGTCTCCAAACATCAATATTTCACATAGAGGCTCAGGCTTGATGCATGATGTAAGGCACCTGTTCAATAGGCCTCTCAAAGACAGTAAAGAAAGCTTGCACTTGCCATACAGAAAAGATGATTAGAGCACAATATGAAACCTAAAAAGATGAGATTAACACCTAAAAATAGGTATGAATAATAGGATAAGATGAGGGGAAGTAATAACTATCACTTTCATCTCCCAACAAACCATGAAAATACACTAAAACAAGCTTTTAAGGAGGTATGAATTATGTCTTTATTCATCAAAAGAGGTAAGTAATTTTTTTTTTTTGAGTATGGACTTGCCACAACTTAGGTTAAGTATGCTTTTTAATGCCAAAATTTTTCTTACATTAGAGAATTGAGAGAGAGGAGAGAGAAGGAGACAAGAGCCTCAAAACTAGGAAAATGTCCTTTCAAATAACTCCTCCAAAATGGTACGTAGTAATTTCACCTTCTAAAATTTTGGTCCTACATATGGTGGCATAGAATAGAGGTTATCTAATGTTTATGGGATTAATTAACATGTTCAAATTTATTTTGTCAATCATAAGCCACTTGGAGAGTGCCTAAACTCTTGTTACAACTCCTATAAATTAGCTTGCATGTTCCCTTGGTGAATAAGCCTCCTCCGTGGATGTAGGTCTTCAAGTCCCTTAAATTATTTTATTTTAACCCTTATATAGGCTCATGAATTATTTTTTAACACTTGGCAAGATTTGGTTATGAGACTCCTTTAACAAATTGACTTTGTCTTACACATGAGGCTTTGGAAGAGGAAGAGTGCTATTTGCACTTGTTGGAGACCTTTTCCAAAGACTTATTTCATTATAACTCTTCCTTTAATTCTTAATACCTTTAATATGGTGTTCTATATCCTCCTTTAACTTTCTAATTCTTTGTAATAGGTTATATGAAACCTATTTAGCCCTCAAACCCATCAAAAGGCTCATTTTGCACTATAACATAGAGGGAAAAGGAGGATTTTTCTTTATACTTGCATCAAAAATGAACTTTTACACGATGTATGGATTATTTAGGACACACCAAACCTATTTAAATATTATTTTAAGCACCAAATACTCCAAAAATTTTGATTTGACACTCAAATCATGCATTTTCCATGCATTCCTTATAGCCATATTTCAAGAAAAGCTCCTTGTCTGGGAGAACATGGAGGTAATGATGAAAAAGAAAGACTTTTTACAGGTATATTTCACCCTCCCACATCTTCATACAAAATTTCATGGCCAAATTTCAAGATTTTATATGCTTTATAGCCCATTTAGCTTGCCAAATTAGGCCTAATTAGCCATTTTACCCCTAGAAGAGAAATTTTGTTGTTGGGAGCTCATATAGGTGTGAAAATTCAAAACAGTGTTTTATTCACTTTTATCATGTCCCCACCATGATCCATTTCAATTTTTGTGGTCTAGAACCACCTGGAAGTACCAAAACCATGAAATGGCCTTTGGAAGGCTTGTCCTTTGAAGGCATTTTCTGACTGGCCCAAAAGAATGGGATGGTTTGGACACATTTGGATGATTTATTTTTAATTTTTCAGATTTATCAGGTAAATCAATTCTTGACATTATTTTTACATTAATTGAAATCTTTCTACACTCCTTCGAACACTCATTTTAACTCAAAAACATCAAAAATACCATTTTCGTACAAATCTGTAGAATTGAAGGTATAGAAAAAAGACATGTGAAGGAAACTCTAAAATTCCCTTGCAACCTCTATTAGGTTTCACGAATCAAATATGGATTTTTTTTTGGTATCCAACTCTATCTTTGACAACTGGTTCAAAACAGGGTTTTTGAAGGGTTTTATGCTAGTGTTCACTCTTAACCTTTGTTCATAAATTTGTGACATTGAAATTGCAAAAAAATTCCACATATTGGAATATTATGGCCTATCCAACTTATCCAATATCCTTTATCTCCCATGCAAATTTTCTAATAAGATATGAGTAATCCAAATTGTCTACTCAAGCTTGTTTCTCCATTTTGTGCACCTTATAATGAGTTTGGGCCAAAAAATAGCTTCTTTGTGACTTATTATTCAAAAAAAAAGATTGAACACATCTAATATATCCCAATTAATATTTTTCAATTATTTTAAATGGTTATTAGACCTTGTAAGTGAAAATGACCCCCTGTTGGGCAATAGGCCTAGTCTAAGCTAGTGGGGTTTGACTGCAAATGGTTACCCACCAACACTTCTGAGCATTATATCCTCATTCATAGGCTTAATTCATCTTTTTTCACACTCAATAAACCTTATTTAATAATCCCAAAGCACCACAAAGTGCTCCAAGACCACCCAACACTCATTTTGGTCACTTTCTCATCATTTTTTTGCCTCTGTGCATGCTTGAAAGTGGCCTAATTTTGAGACAAAACAATGAATATGTGCCCTATTTATCCATGAAAAAAAATATTTGGGTGTGTTCCTTGGGTCATGAGGACCCCCTATATAAAACTTCAGTTCAAAAATGGCCTTTCTATCACCTTCAAACCTCAAAAATGCCAAGGCAAACTTTTTAAGTTTTGACTGCGTGTAAACAATGGCTTATGGACAGTATGTTATTGAAATATTATTTATTCCAATGTTTTCCATGAATTAGTAACCTAATTAAGTACAAATCATCATTTTTGAGGTATTCACACACCTACAAACACTCAAAACATTGCCCATTCCTCTTGTTATGGAAGCAAAGCTCTCATATTCCATGCTCTTGACTGTTGTTTATTTGTATTTGACCTTGTACAGACTGAAACAAGGTAAAAAAATGATTGGAAGGTTTGTGTGAGACATTAGGTACCCTTTATTATCTCATGAGGCTTGTCATTATGATATTTAAACTCATAAATATCCTTTGGAATCACAATGCCTTTGAAGCATGCTTAAGGTGTCATCACCTCCTGACTACTTGATGGCTGTGTATCTCCTCAAGTAAGTCATGCCTATAGGTATTTTTATGATTGGTTGTACGTCACTATAGGTATTTAGGTTTTAATTTCCTTTTGGACCTTGGACACAATTTTTTAATACCCTATTCAACTTTCATGACCTTTTGACATCCATTTGGGCATGTCCAAGTTATGCTTCTTCAATAAAAACATCAAAGACCTTACCTTCTTGCTCACTATCCTATCTCCACAACTAGTTGCCCATACAAGGGCTTGTAGGTGTGCATTATCCTTGACACTTGTGTCATTTCTCCTTAAGGTCATCATATGCTTTGCGGAGTACTTGTAACTCATGTGTGTTTCTATATTGACAGGTATCCATGCTTGAAACCTGCCCCTATTTCCTTTAAACACAGTTGTAGATCTACATTTTCTGCCTTGAATAAGTATTCACCTCACTAGATGACTTTAAGACATCCTCATCAACATCTCCTTTTTTCTTTATCACCTTGATTCAATCTTGAACACAACTCACTTGGCATATTCCTTGTATAGACCAATCTTGCACTTGAAACCCTGCCTTCCTTAAAACATACAACCCTCCATCTAGCAACATAGATGTAGGTGATTTGTTGTACATCACATTAGGTTTTAAAAACAATATTCTTAGCTCTCATATGATTTCAACACACTTTTCATTCCACTTAATAGATGTTTCAATGTTGACATAACCTCCAATGTCATATGTGACCCCCTCAATTCACTTGTACCTACCTATTTGGGCTTGCTTGAGCTAATGCCTTTCCATAACATGTAGGTGTCACTATGAATCCTTAGCTAAGTAAGGGGTTTGTATCCTTTGTACAAGTGTCATGAAAAATCTATGGGTAGTCTTACTTTCAATAAGGTCCTTATGAATTGACCCTTCCATTCATAATATCAATAATAACCTCCAATGTTATACTAATCTCTATTTTGTCCTTAACTTAATGATTGTAGGCTTGTGATAGGACTATTGTAGGTCTTATTTTATGTATTAGGCTACTTTATGGTGATATGTTATCCTTTATGTGGGTTATGGAGCTTAATGAACATAGATGTCTTGAGGAAGTCTTAATGAACTTAGTCATATCACCAATTACCTCACAACAATAACTGTAACCTATAACTTACCTTGTCACTTATTTAAATGTTGACTGTAGGTGCATACAATACTGCAGGTGTTCATTCTTAAATGTAGGTGTCCTTCTTGGGAGTTAATACATGGACCTATATATTCCTTATGACCATCTAATGAACATAGATGTCTTCATGAATTTAGTCTTCTCAAGCTAATTTGGAGTTTTAGTCTCACCATTCAGTACTATACATAATCAACCCTGATTAGTCTCATGCATAGATATAGGTGTCAACTTGAACATTTGTAAGGTAAGATCAATGACTAGATAGACCTAGGCCTTCGTGACCTCTTGGGACTGATTCATTCTTCTTAGGTAATCATGCTTTAACTTCTCATCAAACCACATAACCCCTATCCAAGTTCTAAACCCTTGTCCACATATGGATGTGAATGTTCTTTTACACTTGTTTTAGGTGAGTATTCTAGGCTAGTATGATTATGGTGTGAATCTTAAGTCCTTGTCTTTTGAAGGCTTAAAGCCCACCAAGCTACCTACAAGATGGATTGAGACCTTGAACATGCTAGAAAACCCATGAGAATAAGGATCATATCAAGACCCTGCCTTAATGTGACTATATATGTGTTGGATGAGTCCTTGTATAAACTGTAAGTAGATTTTGAAAGAAAAAATACCCCTGTAGGTTATCGAGTAGGTTGACATGTAATTTTCAAAGTATTCATTGAGTTACTAGTTCAAATTCATATAAAAGAGTCCACTTGAATGTGGACCATATTTCCATGGTGTCTAATAAATCTTCATGAAACCATGAGAAATCTTGTTTTTTGTAGATATCATTGACAAGTTATAGTAAGGGGGTTTCTCGTACTGAGCATTTGAAAACTACCCTTCCAGGCATGCAAGAAAGGTAAAAATTGGAGTGAAGTTGATTTTTACAAATTTTTCACCTAGAACTTCCTCCAAACCACTGATATGACCCTGTAAGGACCCAATGGACCCTCTATGATGATTTTATCAAAAAAGTCCTCTAAAAACCAAAATGAATGCCTCAAAAAGGTTTATTTTTACATTGAAACGGCTATTTCACCAAGGAGATCTAATTGAAATGTTGTAAAATGAATTCTTAAATCTTTCAAATATCTGATGAGGTGAACCAAGATGGAATAAAGTTTCCTCCTAATCATATACTATCAAAACCTTCTCTGAATGGTACAAAATGGTCAAATTTTACATGAAATGAGGCATAGAGTTAGTCCAAAAAGTGATCAATATAATTATCCATTTGTTAGGCATGTAATGACCTTTACATATGTTATGAAACTCAGCAAGGCACTATAGACTCTTCTCACCATTGAAAATGGCTTAGAAAGGCCAAAAAATGACTAGACAAGCATAAGACAAATGAAGGAAAAGACCTTAAATCACCTAAACAACATTAAGACCTATTACCCATGGCTTCTTTATGGAATTTTTAGGACCAACTAATGACTCACAAGGCAAACTAGCAAGATATGCAAAGTTTCAAATGGTAGGGGTGACAATTTGAACTGTGAGGTCAAAATTGTCAACAAGAACATTATAGTCAATGAAGAAGATTGTGAACCTGTCATTATCTCAAAAGGCAAGTCTCTCAAGATAGGCAAAGTATGCAATAATATAGATAAGCATGATTTTTTTCAATTGTCAAGAGTTTGATGATAACTTTGTTTGGGGTTATTATGATGTAAGAGGATTTGATCCATGTCTAGCACAACACACTATAGAACTAGATCCAATTACAAAACCTATTAGGCAGAAATAGAGACCCATTAATCCTCATATTGAAACCTTGATAAAAAATGAGGTCTCTAAGTTGATAGAGGATAATATTATTTTTTTGATCAAACACTCATCTTAGGTAGCAAATGTGGTCTCTATCAGAAAGAAAAATGGTGAAATTTGGCTGTACATGGACTTTAGAGACATGAATAAAGCATTGTTGAAAGATCATTATCCTCTTCCCCCTATGGAACAAATTTTATAGATAGTATCAAGATTTGAAAGATTCTCTCTTCTAGACGATTATTCAAGTTATAACCAAATCCTAGTATAGGAATAAGATCAATTTAAAACTACCATCACCACTAAATGGGGCACATATGTATACAAGAAGATGCCATTTGGTTTGACAAATGTAGGCACAATTTTTTAGAGAGTCATTGATATGGAATTTAAGGGTCTGATAAATGATATAATTCTAGTATATCTATATGATATTACAATCTACTCAAAGCATGCTAATGCATATCTAGACCACCTGAGAAATATATTCGAAAGGTGCAGAGAATTTGGGGTTTCCCTTAACTCGAAGAAGTGCATGTTCATAGTACACAAGGGGAAGCTACTAGGACACATAGTGTCAAAATAAGGTCTTGTAATAGACCTTGACTAAGTTAGAGCCATATTTGTATTAGAATTATCAAGTCACAAAAAGGGCCTACAAAGCTTTCTTGGGAAGATCAACTTTGTGAGAAAATTTGTATCAAATTTCACCTTTTTGGAAAAGCCCCTTACTGCAATGCTAAAGAAGGAAACTCTTTTTAGCTGGACTCAAGAGGGAAAAGATAACTTCAAGGCCATAAAATAGCTATTTCCCAAGCCCTTACCTTGGTTATCCCAAACTATGAGAAGGATTTCATCCTCTATGCATTTGGAGGGGAAGGAAGTATCTCAGTAATTCTGACTCAATTTAATCAAGAAGATTTGGAGTAGCCAATATCTTTCTTCAGCCAATCTTTGAAAGGTTATAAAGAGAATTTTAGTTTTATGGAAAAGCAAGTATATGCAGTAATCAAAACACTTTAAAAATTTAGGCATATGCTCTCCAATAACAAGATGCACTTGATGGTGAGTCATTAGAGCGTCAAAGAATTTCTACTGAGTAAGGAGATAAATGAAAAAAGAGTAGGATGGATCACCAAGGTCATGGAGTATGACTTGGATATCATAATCACAAAGCTGGTAAGAGAAAAAATATTATGTGAATAATCGGTTGCCAACATCAAGACTGCTAAACCAGTATCTGATACAGTGTATGCTCAAACTATACCTCAACCAAATAATCCACCTTCTTTCAACAGTTGGATTAAAGACATGACTCATTTCCTACAGACTAGCGAATACCCTTATGAATTCTAGCAGTCAAAGAAGAGGTATTTTTTACTCCAATCAATTCCCTATGTTCTTATTGATGGAATTTTATTTTGGAAGGACATAAATGGAGTCTTGTTAATATATATGGAGCAAGAACAAATTCCCAAAGTGCTTGAATAATTTCACAATGTACCATTAGGAGGACATTTTTCTACAAAGACTGTGACCATTAAGATAATGAGAGGAGGCTACTATTGGCTTCAATTATTCAAGGATGCCCATCAAGAGGTAATAAATTTTGAAAAGTATGCTTATTTCATTGGTAAGCAAAAGCTAACAGCTCTTCCTCTCAGACTAATTCAAGCAGATTAGACATTTACCCAATGGGGATTGGATTTCATCGGCATGATCAATCCACCATCAAGCATGGGTCATAAATGGGTTCTCATATCAATGGATTATTTTACATGAAGAACTGAAGTAGTTGATCTAAAAGATGCTACTAAAGCATCTATTTTGGAATTTATGGACATCATAGTTTCAAGGTTTTGTGTTCCTCACACCATCATATCAGATAATGCTAAGGCATTTATGGGCACTCAGGTAAGTGAATGGGCTATCAAGCACAATGTGTACCTAAGCACTACTTCAAATTATTAACCCTAGGGTAATGGCCTAGCTGAGTCAACCAATAAGAACTTGATTTGAATTATCAAATGAATGATGTAAGACAACCAGAGGATGTGGCATATGAAATTGAAATCAACACTTTGGGCTGATAAATTTACTCAAAAAATAGCCATCAATAATTCACCTTTCATGCTAATATATGGAAGAGAAGCATGAGTACCACTATCAATTGAACTTCCATCTTTAGAGCTCAATCACCAATTGGACCTGATCGACAATGATGAAACAATAGTAAGACTGGCTAAATTCATGGAGCTTGAAGAAATTAGGCATCAATCAATGAAAGTCCTAAAAGCAAATCAGGCACAAATCAATAAGACTTTTGATAAAAAGGTAACTGCAAGAAGCTTCAATGAAGGAGACATGGTCCTCAAGTGGGATACAAATAAAGCAAAACAAAGCAAGCACTCCAAATTTGATGCAATATGGAGTGGTACATATATCATCACTCTGTGCAAAGGAGCCAATGCATTCCAACTCTCCAAACTTGATGGAGCAGAACTGCCAATCCCATTTAATGGGATATACCTCAAAACTTGATTTTGAGGTAAGGAACCTGTTGTAAAAAGATTAAAATTTTGTAAATAATAGGGTTATTTGTGTTTTTTAATAAGTGTTTATGCATAGGTCAAACTCATTAGGAGTTGTTTCCTTGGGTTGTGTTGTTTTTCCCTATTTTATTTGTCTATTTTTCCTATTTTGTCTATGTCTAGGCAAATCCTAGTTGTTCTTTCCTAGGTTAGAGTTTTGTCAAAGCAAAGTTGACTTCATGCCCAATGTCTTAAGAAAGGCTATTAAATTGAAAATGATTAGCAGGGAATCATCTCATAAAGGTTGCCAAAAATGTTGAGATTTTTGTTCCAAAAATCTCATTACATCTAACACCCTAAGGGAGACCCCCTTTGTTTTTTAGGAAAAACCCTATATCTTTCAAAAAAACCCATCTTTCCCTTTACCTTGCAGAATCTGAAACTCTGTATGCAATTTACACTTGTGCAAATTGCTTTGCAGGTTCCAAATCCTGTGAAGCATCAAAACCTAAAGCTATTGAATCTAGAATTCACCATACACTTTGCACATTCTCAAATATACGAAATGCGTGGCAAGATCTAGATCCCAACATGCATCCATTCGGTGGAATATGGAACTTAACATGCACCTTACATGTTTTCACAATGTACAAAGTACATGATGAGCTCTAGATCCTGCCAAACCTTTAATACCCCCTTCTACATAATCCAAAACCTTAGGTGTGCATTACACATTTGTAAATGTGTAAAGTGAACCATATTCTCTACATTCCACCAAACATTTACCAATTTATGCATTGTAGAACCTAGAACCTCAAGTGCACTTTACACATTCCAAACATGCAAAATACCCCATGGGTTTTGCCTTCCACCAAAAGCCAATCTTCCCATAGAGAGTGGAATTAATTCAAGCAGGTCCAACCTCTGCCAACTCACCAAATCTCTTCCCATGAAATGTAGAACTTGAAGTGTACATTGCACATTTTTTAACATGTAAAGTGCACGTCAAGTCCTGCTTCTCACCAAGCCCAATCTTCCCATGAAGAGTGGACCTGTTCCAAGTAGGTCCAACCTCCACCACCAACCACTCGAGTTATATTAATCACAAGATTTTCCTATAAAAACTAAGTCATTTTTTAAAGTGTTATCATTTGAAATTGCTAAATGCATTTAGAACTCTATTCACCTATACCCTCACCGCCAAACCTTGAGCCACGTGCAAATATGAACATGTACTTTGAGCCACAATAATAAAACTTCAATCCATGTCACCTACACCTATAAAATGGCACTTTATTTATGTCATTTCACTTTAAGTTTCCTTCCTTAAAAGCTTTCAAGTTATTTATAGTTTCTCATAGGGTTTTCTTTACAAATTTAGGGTTTCATTGAAGAAGTTCAATTAAGGTTTCCATTCAAGCTAATTAGAGGGTTATTTTGGTTAAAATCATGTGTCTAGGATGTTTAGGGTAGTTTAGGGAAATAAAGGGTTTTCATTCTTAAAAACTTCATCTCAAGGATTTTCTAAATCCTACATACATCATTATTCAAGAAAAACCCTCATTTCTTCCTCCAAGATTTCATATTCAAAATCAAGTCTTTCTCAAGCAAAAATTCCCAAGCATATAACTTTAATTCAAAAAAATTGAATATTACTTCCAAATATTCCCCTAGCATCTCATAGACACTAGATCTACCTCAGCCATTTAAGAATCTAGCAAGCCCTGAGCCTTCATAGAGAGATGTGTTATAAGCACCTTCTACTTTCATCAGAGATCTAACATGCCTCAAGCACATTTGACCCCCTTCAACTTATAACACTCCATGAAAAGTGGACATACCTCAAACACCTCCCACTTCCATCAAATATCTCACAACCCTCATGCACCATAGACATTGGACGTGTTTCAAGCACCTCTAAGTCCCACCAGAGAGTTTAAGTGCTCCAGACACCTTCAGATCCCACCAATTCTCACAGTTGGTTTCTCAAAAGTAGTAACTTTAGTTTCAAGGCCTCCCAAGGAAATGAAGTTAAAATCTAAGGGATCTATAGTGACTTCTTGTTTGGATTCCAATATGGCAAAAATAACAGACACAAATTTAGGTCACATTGACCTCAGATATTTTTGGGCTAGGATAGGTGCAGATTTTAAAAGTGACTAGATCCAGAGTATCTATGACTCTAGTTTACCATAAGCTTCAACCTTCATTCTATCTGTTCAAAGCCTCAAATTGATCCTTACAATGGCCCAACATTATTACCTTAATAGGAAGATAAGTCTTTAGTGAGAAAGGGGAGAAGGTTCTAGATCTCAATACTGACTTCATCAACACAATGTTTACCATTCTTGAATTTGAGATTTATTTGGATATAACTCCACAGACATCAGCACAGTTCTATGAAGAGAAAAAGGATGGATGTTAAAAAATAATTAACAAGTAATGGCTCAAGACTCCCAAGCATTCCTCCACCAGATTACCCAAGACTATGTACATATATGATTTCATAGAGGAGGTGGGAGATATTATAACATTGTTGTACAAAGTCACTAGCAATCCTAATGCTAAGTGTTATCAGGATTGGATGTACTAGTACATCTAGATCATCAGAGAAAATAAACAACAGATACATTGGGCTCAAATAATAAGTGATGCCCTCCACAACCAGTTGATGGAGGCACAAGTGATAAATAAGTTTTAAATGACATCATATATTATCTATATCTTGGCCAAAACAAGATTGTTCCCAAGCCTCAATATAGTTCTTGAAGAAATAACCAAAGTCTATAACAACTACCTTGATATCACACTACATGCTAGTAAAAAGTAGTTCAAGAGAGTTAATGATGCTTTCATCTACAACATCATGATTATGTTTGACCAAGAGTTTGGGAAAACAATGTTCTCTCAAGTAGCAAAAAAGAAATCACCAAATGGGGCTGCTTCTTCCTATAGTTCCCCACTTACTCCTACATTAGGGCAGTTAGATTCAATGGTTGTCCTTACACACTTCTCTAGTATGTGAGTGATAGATGGGCATTGTTGGAGTTGGTTAGGTAACTTGTGGATACGCATAAACTCC
Source organism: Torreya grandis (assembly GCA_037957365.1). Taxonomy (NCBI): domain Eukaryota; kingdom Viridiplantae; phylum Streptophyta; class Pinopsida; order Cupressales; family Taxaceae; genus Torreya; species Torreya grandis. Next base: position 3,547,681 of record JARHVA010000610.1, on the reverse strand, counting down.
TTTCAGATAGACATAAGGTAGGGATACATTTCCCTATTTCCATTAGATGTTACACATGCCAATCTCTCTTTAAGGCCAAAACTATGAAGGTGGAGATGTGTCAACTAACACTGAGGAATCTAGAGTCCAAACCTTACTTTTATCCATATGGTAAGGTCACTACTATACTATAATTGGTAACATATGAACATGTGCCATATTATGAGGATTTTTGGGAAGACTATGATGATGAATAAATGGTCAAAACAAGGGACTATTATAAGATGTTCCCACAATAAATAAAAAACTATGATCTGGTACTAGTCCCTGATGACTTGGTGGATGAAAACTCTAGAGTAGATCCAATCTACCTCACACAGATCATTGTCAGACCTCTATCACTAGTGAGGTGGTCAGTTTTTGAATCCTTCTCTTTGTTTGATAGAACAACTCCTACTATTAATAGAACAATCAGTTGGCTGAGAAATAAGGGAGTGCAAGTCATAAGGGAGACAATAGGGGTTAAGGAGAAGATCTTGAAGCTCAAATCAAGGGGTATTACTCCTTTAGAGGAGGGCCCTGGTGAATCATTGAATGAACCTGACAAAGGAAAGAAGTAGAAAAAGATAAAGGCAAGAAAAGGGGAATCAAGCAGGTAAGGAGAAGTTGTAGATGAACCAAATGATCTTTCAAATGAAGACACAACTGTTTCCTTTGCCTCCACTCCCCCCATTTCCACTATTTCAACTATACCATCTGTAGAGGTTGGAACGACCCAAGTACTTGGTGAAAATATTGATTTATAAACCACTAATGAGAGTGGAAATCCATAGGCACCACCTAAACAACCAATGGTATCATCTTCTTAGGAGTCTCCATTATTAACAGTGTCAGTTGTGTAACTACTTCAGCTACAAATTCATTGGTGATAGTGTTAGATCAACAAAGGGCTACCCCTGGTTGGTTATCACAATCAGTGAATAAGAAGCAAAAAATAATGATTGATCCCAACACTTTGGACTTTGGCATGTCATAAGTCAAGAAGAAATCAAAACCCACTCCCAAGACTCTCTTAAGGACATTCACTGATGATAAGGGAGAGATACATTGAAATTGTAGTTCCCCCACCAAATAATTCAAAATAGGATCTTGTGGTGGAAAATTATCAAGTTTCTCATATACACCTTAGTCGAAAAATAAGAGAGGAACTTAAGCATGATGTGTAGATAGGTATCAACTCTCTCTTCCAGAGAATTGATCTCGATAAAGCCACCAAGGATGAGCTAAAAAGAAATGTAGATCAGTTAACTGAAGCAATAAACTAGTTTATAAAGCCTAATGAAACATCACAATAACCACAAGCAGTGCAACCACTCAGTCTAGATCAAGCTAAAATTAATTATGTATGAGAGATCACTCACATGGGAAGGGCTATAAAATAATGGTCTAAGGAACTAATAATTAAAGGTAATAGAATTCTAACAGCCATGATGGAGCATTATAGAGTCATCATGGAGAGGAAATAAATTTTGAAGGAGCCGATCAATAGCTATGAAAGAGAAATTTAGATCTTAAATATGTATTATCCCAAATTAACAACCATAAAATCAATTGATATGAATGCCTTCATTATTAAGAATATATTCAAGGATGATGTTGAGTATGAGGAACTACATACGGTTGCTCAATTTTGGATAAGAGTACTGACAAAATATGTGGAATGAGCTAAGGAGGCTCATGACAAGGCAATTAATTTATTATACAAAATTGACGACATGATGAACTTAATATCATGCTGATCAGTAGTTGATGCCAATAATCTCATTTAGGTAGAATAGGTTCAGAACAATTTCAAAGTAATAGTTGAGGAGTCTGCAAAGGACACACTCGTATCTGAAGTTCCGTCCATAGGTTCATCAAGTATTAGAAAGCAATTGATCAAATGAGGACTAAAATGTAGGGCATAAGAACCTTTAGAAGAGAATTGTTTGATGTCCAAGCAGATTGTGTAGCCTCTAACATCTATTATTACGGGCTGGATGTAGAGCAAATTCAAGATATTTTCAAAGCCTTTGATGCATATACAGAGAAGCTACATGCCGAGAATGATAAGAAAGATGAGGAAATCTTGGACATTAATTAATTTTCCATCTATTTTAAATATTTTAAAATGTTATTATCATGTGTAATTTCACTTCAAGACATTGCAAAAGTATAGCTATATTTTTATCTCTATTTGAGAAAGAGAAAGACATATTTTTTACACTTCATATTTTTTAATGTGAAAGTTGTAAAAAGCACAAGTGCAAATTGCACTTTCCATTTTGATTAATGTGAATTTTAAAAAGGTTCAAAGTCATTAAGTGTAAATTGCATGGTTTATTTTGGCAAAAGTGATAAAGACTTAGAAAGTTGTAAAAGTCTCACTTAAGGTTTTGCATGAAAAAAAACTTGGAATTAATTTTCAATGTTATCTTTTATTTTAAAAGACCAGTTCTATTTTAGGTGCCTTTTTTGCATGAGGAAGCTATTTTTAGCCACTATCAGATAAAAAAGTGTTGCATGGATATATTCAGTTCCAGCCATACCATATCACACCATGTTATGCCCAAGATCACTCCCAATTTGTGCATGCCATGTTCTAGCCATTCCATAAGTTTAGAAATGCCAGAAATAGAAGCGTTCACATCTCTTGCATGAGGGTTTTTAGATCTAAATGATCTTATTTACTTGGCATTTGAGTTTCAATAACTACATGTCTTTTATGACATATTTTGTGTAAAAATGGGCAGACCCCATGGCACAATCTATCTTTTTGTTGTTAGTTATATTTTTTGCATTTTGAATGTTTTTACTACAAGCTATAACCTTTGGAGAGAAATAAAGTTGAAGATTTGCCTCTCTTATGTTGTGGAATATATGTGTGTGTGTGCAAGCTATTTGATCCTTTGTGGAAGCTTTGTCTTTTATTCTAGTCTTAAGAAATTTCATATGTGGTATTTTACCCTCTTGATAATATTATTTGGAATAAAGATCCTTTTCCCTTTTGTGAAAAATAGCTAAAATACTATCGTTGATTTCCAAATTTGCATGAGTCTGTGATTAAATAAATTCAATATAATTTTTACTCTTTTGTGTTTGTTAAACAATCATTTATATGCACTATAAAATATTTGGTGAAATCAACATATTTTTAGTTTTCTGCAAATTTCAATTCTTCAACCCTTTTCCCCATCAAAACCCTAGTTTAGGATTCAAAAGCACTAAAGAGTGAGATTTCCACAAAACTAGTATTCTATTAGTTTGCATCAGATTTTGTGAAAGGAAGTTGGCCTTCTCCAAAGATTAACCTCAAATTGCCAAGGTCCCACGGCTTTGGAGGTTTTTCCATTATATCATTAGGCACTTCTACAACAAGCTATAGAATCAAGACAGGGGCAATCCTATGTGATGACAAAACTTTATTATTATTATTTTTAAACTCTATTATTAAAAAATAAATAAACTCTATTATTAAAAAAAATTAAATTCTATTATTAAAAAAAATTAAACTCTATTATTAAAAAAATATATTTCACATGAAATTTTTTTACTGGTGACTTGGCCTCTACAACATTCCCAACTTTACTCATTAAAGCTTCATACTCATTTCATTCAATGCATTTATTAAAATTAATTCAATGCCTTTTGAGTTTTTCTTAGATCACTTGGCATTATGATACTTGATGAATAAACCATTGTTAGGAGTAAATATTTCAAGGTGGTTGATGCTATTTCAAGAATACCCACTCAAAATAAATGTCAATCCAATAATTGAGAATGTAGGACTGGCCCATCTCGACAGGATAAAAATAGGGAAGGAGCTAGAAGAGTTGCAGGATAATTTTATAAATGCTCATATTTTTAAAGTGCAATTCAAGAACAACTAGAGAAAATCATAAAATTTGTACAACATGTGCATTTACAAAAAATTGTATAAAGCATGATAATAAAAATTTAGTCACGTAGGATTTAACTTTCAACATCATCAATTTATTTCCTTACAAGCTAGGTAAGGATGATGTCTATTTGAGATTAGCATTGAAACATGAGTAACCGTAAGTGTTAAATGAATCCCATCAAGGGGTTGTAGGAGGACACTTTATAAGTGAATTGACTAAAAGGAAGATATTAAAAAATGTGTTATGTTGGTCTATGGTGTATTAGTATGCACATAGGGTTATGAAATATTGTGATGTTTATCGATGCACAAGAAAGACAAATTAGAGGAATGGAATGCACCTAAATCTAGTTCTCACCATACAACTATTTTATTAGTGGGGGATAAAAAAATTAGGCCCTATGTAATCCACCTTCCAAGCACTCTAATTCTAGGTACATTATCACTATGATAGAATATTTCACCAAGTGGGTCGAGATAGTGTCAACTCCAAGATGTGACATAAACGATAATACAAAATTTCTATATGATAACATAATAACAAAGTTTGAATTCCTGAAAAAATTGGTAAGTGATTGGGGCACACATTTCTTGAATAATATGATCAAAACATTGATGGAAGAGTTCGTTACTTTACACCAAAAGAGTACAACAACATATCATCCTTAGGAAAATGGCCAAAAAGAAGCCTCTAACAAGGTATTTTTTAAGATGCTTATGAAGATCTATAATGTTCAAAGTGATGATTAGGAATATTGTATCCCAATAATATTACAAGCATACAAAAATAATTACAAGCATGTAACATGTAATATGGTACATTACATTCCAATTGGTCTATGGAATGGAAGTAGTCATTCCTATTCTTGTACCTAGATTTTGAATTACTAGGATAATATGGCTTGGAGACAAAGAATCATTGTATAATCACTTTTTTTTGATTAATTTGCATGGAATAAAGAAGATGATTGGAAAAATATAATTAGGAAGTCCATCTATGTAGCTAGAAAACATGAAAAGATAACAATGTGTGATCTAAAGAGGTCTAAATTGAACAAACAATCCTAATTTATGAAATAAGATTCAACAAGTGTATGCAATGGGAAATATAGTAGATCTACAACTTAATCCTAGCTCAGAGAAGATAGATCTTACTTACACTTTTGATTGGGGAAACATTAGATAATAGGGGTCATGACCAATATAGATCTGTTAGACCTAACCAACGGATCTATTATCACAATAATATCACTAGGGAGGGTTTTAAAGCCTCTAGTCAAACAAAACTATGCAATAACCCTATCTAGGTCCTATGTTTTCATATTCACTAAACTAATAACAAGTAAAACAAAATCTAATCTAGTGTTCATCAAAGCTTGTGGCACAAAGTGGGGGCAATAAACATGCTTAGAAGACATATACTCACATCAATGTATACAAAATCCTAATGCATGAAAGAGAAGTTAAAATGCATATCTATCTACTCTTACAAAGGATGAACGAAGTTAGGAATGCTTACCTTTGAAGATAAACCCACTCAGTCTTAATCTCTCCCTTGACCAAGGTGTTTCAAAAGAGGTTGTTATGGTATGTAAGGATGATAAGGATAAATTAGTTTTAGGCTACACAACCTATCAATGCATCCAAAATATTTCTCCACAAGACAAGATCCGTATCTCCAAAGAAAGTATGAAAATCTAAGCTTGCTCCTCAAGTAGAATGGTGTATAAGTAGATGCATAATACATCTTATTTCTTCTTCTTTTCTCTTAGAAAAGGCAAAATTAATGTGTTTATATAGGCAGATCTAACCCTAAACACTTTTGTAAGTTTTAACCGACAAGGTTAACCTAGTATTGAAATTGACAAAAAACTAACTAGATAATGAACTATGTCAGCCATGGTCAACTTAGTTCTTAATAAGCTTTGTAAATACTAATGCAAGGTTGATGTGGCTAACATAGTCATATAAACTGCCAAAAAGGGGTTTAGGTTAGGGAAAGGGCTAACGAAGGTAGAAAATTACTAGAGGAGGGTGCAAAATAGAAGGCAAAGCTTAAGGGAATAGGTTTTAGGAGACAAGTGTGTAGAATAACAAGTGGCAAAAGGGACAACAATCTTGTGAAACACCAATGGTCTGCCCACCCCTTTCCTGGTGTACCCCTTAGGGCGTGCACTTAGAGAAATTGAGACTCGATGGGTTCCTATAAGATAAAGAACGTCAATAATTGATAAATTTTATAAATATTATGTATAAATATGCCCCATTTGAATCTTATCACGCGTCACATAGGTGTAACATGATATGGTGCTTTAGGAAAAAAACATAGTGACACATAATGTTGAAGCTGAATAAAGGGCAGTTTGGAGCAAATAAGATAAATAAAATGATAGAATTGAAAAATGTACACTTTACTTACCTTAGTGTTGTAGATAAATAAAGTGATGTGAGAAATGTGAAGGTGTCCAATGTGAGGAACATTAGGTGAACCTATAGATATTAGAGAAAAAGATTGAAAAACTAAATTTTTTGCAATATGGGCATATAATAGTGGAAAAGAATTTCTATGATATCAGGATTCCAGAACATTTTATGGTTTGGAAAAAGAGTTAGTAGAGACAAAGGTATGAGCAAAATAATAAATTTCTTAGTAAATTTTTAAAGGGTAAATAATTTGGAATAGTAAATATAAATAGGGTGAAAAAGAATTCATTTGGTATTATCTACTATTCAGAGAAAAATAGAGCTCAAAGAGACCTAATGAGAGTCTATAGAGCTAGAATGGCAAGGAGGTGATAGTTGAGATGGGGAAGACACATAACGAGTGTAACACAGGAAAATAGCCAAAAATTTCAAATTTTTGAGTATTTATATTTAAAATTAAGTGATTTACAAAAAATTGACTATTAGGCAAAAGCTATATATCGAAATGAAGCCTAGGGAATTTTTAAGGATACTATAGGTCAGATAAGGTATTATGTAGGAAGGAGTCAAACCAATAAATGCCTAAGGCATTTATGGAAATTAGTCAAAAAGTTGTGGTAGTGAAATAACAAGGTCAACCAAGTTGACCTAATTGGTAAAAGAAATGAAAAACCAATGGATTGACTTAGTAGTAAGTGGTCGACTTGGTTAGGGATTGAAAGGGGGTCGACTTAGTAGTAAGTGGTCGACTTAGTAGTGAGTGGTCGACTTAGTATTAGTAAACTAGATATGATTAAAAATTGAAGTGAACCAGTTTTTTTAGTGAATTTTATAAGAATGTATTTTGATTATAAATGACATGGAGGTCTAATATATCGAGGATGCCATGGATCTGTTGGTTCATGGAAGTGCACCAGAATTGATGTGAGACATGATTTACATGAAGGCCAAATTTGGGCAAACAAATAAAACTACAAATTATGAATAAACCAAGACTAATTTGTACATAACAAATTTGATGGCTCTAACTTAATACATTTGGATTAGATAAACTATATGAAGTACGAGTACAAATAGGAGTGGATGTAACTCCTCCATGAAAGGCAGTCAAGGATGCCTCAAAATAGAGTATAACCCCCTGATCTGAGAATATTTGATCAATAGACTAACCCCCACAATGGATGAGGCATAAGATAACCACTATGACTTATGACATGTCAAGAAAAATTCCTATGACTGCACATCTAAGCAAGACTATCCACACATGTAGGAAACCCAAATGACATGGAATATTCGAGTAAGAAAAATACAAGAAAATGTGAGGAAAATAAATCTTATACCAACACCCCCCATAACCATAGCTTAAGTGGGTGATGATAAAAAATTGGGTACCCATGTATAATGCAATCCCTCATACCTAGAGAAGAGAAAACCCAATGGGAAAAATTCCCCCAAAAAAGAGAGAAATGAAGAAGTGAAGAGGCTAGAAGGCCCCCATTGAAGATGATTAAGTTGTCAAAGTAGATCACACCCCAAGAAGAGCTCATAAATAATTGAACTTGCTCTCAGTGAAGGGTTTGGTGAAGATATCAACAACCTAATCTGAAGACTAGCAAAATACTAAGTCGATGACCTACTCATGAATCAGCTCTTAAATTAAGTGTAAGTGAATATCGATGTGTTCAATCCTCTAATGAAGGACTAGATTCTTATTGATCTGAATGGTGCTTTGGTTGTCACAAAATATGACTATAGGCCACCTGATCTAGATACCAAGCTCAGAAAGAATACCCTGAAGCCAAATAACCTCAGTAGTTGCATTAACAACTCCCCTGTACTCTACCTCTATGGAAGATAGAGCAATAGCATTCTTATTCTTATTTGACCAACTAATGAGGCTTGAACCCAATACGAAACTATAACCTGAAGTGGACTTATTATACTCAATGTCAATAGCCCAATTTGAGTATGTATAGTCAACCAAGTCAAAATATGAACCAACCTTGTAGTGTATCCCATACCTATGTAAAGCCTAAATGTAGTGCAAAATGCTCTTAGATTCTCTCTAGTGTAGCTCATGGGGCTCCTGCATGAATCTCAAAATGATACCAACAACATAAGTGATGTCAGGTCTGGTGTGATTCAAGTAGATAAGGTTACCAACAAGTTGTCAATACAAGGTAGCATCGACCAATGGAGTGGAATAGTCAGCCTCAAACTTGACTCTAGATAGGAATGGAGTCATATATTGCTTACAATCAGCTATGTGAAACTGTGCCAAAATATTAAGAGAGTACTTAGGTTATGCAAGCAAAATTCTTAAATCAGTCTAAGTGATCTCAATGCCAAGTAGTGCAATAGGCCCAAGTCAGTCATGGTGAATCTGTTTGAAGAGTTTTCTTCACTACTGAGATAATTGAAGAACAAGTCCCAGTGATAAAAAGGTCATCAACATACAAAACTAGTATCAATAATGAATCATCTTATTTCAAGTACACCTTGGGGTCTTAATGGCATCGGGTAAAACCTGAAGCAAGAAGGAAGGAATCCATTTTGGCATACCAAGCCTGAGGGGCCTATTTGAGGCCATAAATAGATTTCCTATTTATGCATGTTAAAGAAGAATCTCAAACAAATTTAGGTGGCTACTCCATGTAGATATCCTCCTTAAGGTCTCCATGGAGAAATGTACTCTTCACATCCATCTGATGCACACTTCAACCATGTGCAACAACTACTACAAGTGTGAGTCTGATCGAAGTTATCTTGGCTACTGGTGCAAAGGTCTCTGAGTAGTTGATGTCGACTACTTGTGAAAAACTTTCAGCTACCAATCTAGCCTTGTACTTCTCAATAGACCTATCTATAGCATACTTGGTCTGATATATCTAATGACATTAAACCATCTTCCTTCCCTTAGGAAGTGAAGCCAAATCACAAGTATGATTTCTAATTAAGGAACCATATTCCTCATCCATGGCTATATTCCACTCAGTTATGCATGATGCCTCTCTAAAAATCTATGGATTAGTCATAGAAGTAAAGAAGGCATGTGATCTACTCTAAAAGTCTACTTGAGTACATATGTCATCATCTAAATCCTTACCCAAGTGCTTGCACTCTGAAGTGTCTGCATAGCCCAAAGAGGGCCTAAAATGGGTGAGTCAAGTGCTAAATCCTCATCCTCTAATGCATGCCTAGAAGTGGATGATGATGACTCCCCATCACTTCGATCGCTGCTAGAAGAAGAAGAAAAAGAAGCCTTTACCTTAGAAACCTATTGAGAATAATCTGAATCCTCAAATTGCTCATCCAAATTGAGTGAAACTGATGTAAATGGAGAAGTGTCTAGTAAAGATTTAGTGGGACTCTTCTGAAACCTAACACTTCTCTCAATGAATAATTGATGAGTCATAGGGTGGATAAGCTAGTAACCCTTGACCCCATCTAGATACCCAATAATGATGCAAGGTTTAGATTGAGCCTCCATATCCTTGTGTTTCTTTTTGGGAATGTGTGCCATCCCTAGTGATCCAAATACCCTGAAATGCTACACCTTCAATTTCCTATTATGCCAAGCTTCAAAAGTAGTGATGCCCTCTAAAGCTTTGTGAGGAACCTGATTCTGAATGTAGCATGCACAATTGATGGCCTCTACCTAGAACTATGGAGCCAATGATCTAGATTGAATCATACAGTTAGCCAACTCCTTTGAACACCAATTCTTGCATTCTGCTACACTATTTTGCTAAGGAGTGTACAGTCTTATCCATTGAAGATCAATCCCCTCTGTGGTATAAAACTACTCAAATATGTGGTTGATGTACTCCCCTCTATTATCTGTCTGAAGGATTTTGATGTACTTTTTAGATTGCATTTCAGCAAGGGCCTTGAAGTCTCAAAAATTATTGAACACTTCAGAATTTTGTCTAACAAAGTAGACCCATGTGTATCTAGAAAAGTAATCAATGAAGGTGAGGATGTATCTAGCCCTAGTAAAAGAAGGATGGAGAAATTATCCCATGACATCACTGTGAATCAACTCAAGAGGTACTGAAGCTCTCCTAGCTTTTTCTTTGTCAAATTTCTCTTCGAGATGTTTCCTAAGGGCATAAACTTCACAAAGTCCCTTAGAGAATTTAACTCTGGGCAAATTGATAGCCATGTATTTTTGACTTAGTTGCTCAAGATAACAATAGTTAAGATGGCCAAACTGCTCATGCCATAGCTTGCTAACTCCATTTGAATAGGTAAGTAATGCAGCAAGAGAAACATTTGGAGCAAAATGCGAGAAGGTGTATAGCCTGGAATGGTGATTATCCCTTCCAATGCAACTATGGTGTCACTGTGTAGCTCTCTGATCTCAACAAAATTTGGTGTGAACTTGACTCTCATGCCCTGTCCTATGTGGGTAATCTGATACACTAAAAGGAGATAAGATGATAGTTAAGGTACACTTAGAATATTTATGAATATTCCACCTTAAACTTCAATAGACCCTCTCCCTGTAACTACTATTGGAGTGTCATCACCCAAAGTGATAGAGAACATGCTACAAGGCTCTAAGTCAAGAAACTCAACCTCTGACAAACCCATATGGTGTGAAGTACCAGAGTCTATAACCTAGGATGAAGTGGATGCAGAAGCCACTATAACTAAAGCTTTGCCCTTAGGTTTCTCTTTCCCTTTTTCCTTTGCCTTAGAGGATTATTTGATCGATGAAGATTATTTGATAGACTCAGGGATCGCTATACTGATCTTCTCCAAGAGATGTCTATGGTGGTCTATTTGTTTCTTCATATAGTTGTGCTCATCGTGCCCATTCCTCTTGTAATAAGATAACTTAACCTTTTCTTTCTTAACTTTCCCTTTGGAGGAGGTTTTAGTGCTAGTTTTTGTAGTGGTTTTTTGTTCTTTCTTCTTCTCTAAATCCTTACTCTTATGTTTCTTATCCTTGTTGCTAGAGGCTTCATATTTCCCATTCCTGACAATGAGAGTTAAAGGTCTAAAAGACTTGAGGGCTCCCATCTGGTTCAACTCATCATGCTTCTTAGTAAAATATACAATGAAGTCATCTAAGGATAGAATTTTTTAGTTGGCTCCAATGGCTCTCTTGGTAGTATAAAAGATAGAGACAAATACAGAGTGATCAGGTCCTAGTTTTGCAAGCACAAAAAGAACTAACTACTCATCTTTCTTCTTAGTTTCACACTCTTTTAACTGTAATCTAAGTGACTTAAGCTCATTGAAGAATTCCTCCAATGTATCAAATTTGTTAGGGCTCCGACTAATTAGCTCAATCTCAAGCTCATGACCCTCATGGTGTCCACTTTTCCAAATAAGTTTTATAGGGTATCCCATAATTCTTTAAGAGATTTCCCTAACTCTATGTGAAACAAGAGTTCTGATGACACTAAAAGACATAACATCCCAAAGGCTTCATCACATTTATTAAACTATTTTATCTTGTTTTCATCAGTTGTGGCCTCAGTTTCTACCCCCATAGTTATGTGAAACAACCGTTTACTCTTAAAAACCACTGTAATCTTACTTTTCCATTCCTGGTAGTTGAAGGGTGTGAGTGCATTAACAGTGCTAAGATCCATTGCAAAGTTTAGATTAATGTGTTGTTGTTGTTATTGTTGCAAAAATCAAATGTGTAGAAGGAAGAGAATCGTAGAGCAGGATCATAAACCACAATACACCCCCTTGAAACTAGGTCAAGTAGTTCCCCCCCAAATTTGACACTTTATAATTCAGTGCATTTTACAATGCAAACAGGCTAGCTACATGGAAAATTAAAAAATACACACTTTTTCAAAAGATGGCACTCAATTTTGAGTTGTCATTTACAAGATATTAATTAAAAAAATTCATCAATAGCTCATTTATAATTAAAATTTATTAAATGATTAAAATACACCTGATGCTAAGGGGTTACTAGCTTTCCAACCAGTCGTTGGAACCAAATCAAACTATATAATGTATAGGTTTGGATCATGAGGGAGAACTGGCCTCCTACCAGCTCGGGCCTCACCCTTCATCTTCATCAAGTAGAGATATAAGGCTTAAAAAACCTTGAAATTAACTTAAATGTTAATTTCTCAAAAATGGCTCAATTCATAAATTCATAAAGTCCTATGTTAGAATATAAAGATAAATCAAATGAGAAATAAACAATAAAAATATACAATTTGAAATATTACATTGGATTTGAAGTGGGCCAACCAAAGAGAAGCACCCAAACCCTAGTTTCTTCTTTTGCTAACAATTTAGCTAATTTTGGGTGCCGCCAAAAGAGAAATGCAGGTCTGAAGATGAACTAGGATGTTGCTAAGAGGTTGAAGAAGGCTATGAGCAACTACCAGAGACTTACAGATATAAAAATGTAGTTTTTTATGACATTAGGTACAAAAACATTATTGAAGGGACATTTCTATAGTTAGAGCCTTCAAAAATGCCTCTCATGGATCTAAGGCTACATGCAAAGGCCAAAAAAACTCTGTCCAAGGGTTTACAATTGGTTAAGGTGCCTTTTTAATCTATTTCAAGCCTATAACAGAGATTATGGGGCACCAAACTTCCACCAAAGAGCAAAAAACGTGGTCTAATTTTTCTACTAGAATGCAAGATGCTGGGAGGGCCGTGGAGATCCTTCATAGTGCTGAGAAACACTACAAAAAGAGCCATTAAAACCTCCTTGTAAACTTGCAAATGGATTTATTCTAACAAATAACTAGAACCATAACCAAACCAACAAATAACAATACCATAATAACCGAAAAAAATTATTTCAAAAAGAATTAATCTCAAATTTGAAACTAATTACAGCAATACACCTGACACTAGTGTGGTTCTAATACCATATCGGGGATACCATGGATCTACCCGTTCATGTAAGTGCATTGATATTGATGTGAGACATGATTTGCATGAAGGCCAAATATGGGCAAACACATACAGATGCAAGTTATGAATAAACCAAGACTAATTTGCACATAACAAAGTTAATGGCTTCAACTCAATACATTCAAATTAGATAATCTATATTAAGTACAAGTGCAAATAGGAGTGGATATAACTCCTCCATGAAAGACGGTCAAAGATGCCTCAAAATAGAGTGTAACTCCTCAGTCTAAGAATAATTGATCAACTGAGTAACCCCCACAATGAATGAGGTGTAAGATAACCACTATGACATATGATAGGTCAACAAAAACTCCTATGATTGCACACTTGAGCAAGACTATCTATAAATGTAGGAAATCCAAATGACATGGAATATTTGAGTAGGAAAAATACAAGAAAATGTGAGGAAAATAAATCCTACGCTAACATATCAGGATAGAGTGAGAATAGTAGCATAGATTGTGGTAATTGATTGATGCCTTGTGGTTACCTAATTTATTAGAACAATTAACCGATGAGGATAGAGCGAGATTGGTAGCATTAGGCTTGGGATGAATCATGGAGATGAGATGAATCCTTTTAAGTGTTGATTTTGTTATCATGTCCCCTGGAGTATGGAAACAAATGACCAATATTTTTTCATGGGTGATGGATGGGGATACCATAGAGGTAGGTATCACATTGGAGGATGTCCATACATTGCTTAGACTGCCTATAGGGGACAAGGGTGATCACAGGGACATCATATGATCTAGAGAAGAGACGAGCACTAGCTCAATGGATGATGTGCTCAGATGGGATCTATCTAGGGTTGAGGGTGAGATTATTCAATGTTTATATTGTATAGATTAAAAATATTTAAAGGGCTATGATAGGATTTGTCATAGTATAAGTGTTGTGTTACAAGTCGGATGGCAGGGTACTGTTGTATGTGATAGTTGTGTGCTAGTCCATGTTAGACCAAGGAGCACTTTATGATTTTGGGTCTATCATTTGGGTTTATCTTATGCATGATATGCATGGGATGTTGTCCAAAGGGTAGAAGATGATGGGAACAGTTGTGTTACTAAGCGCATGGATATGTGAGAGGTTCCTGATGTATCAGCCAGATGGATTACCCCATGTGGTCGATGATAGGTTACCTTATGTTGTTAGATGGAAATAAGATCAAGTAACATGGTCTATGCCCCACATGTTAGCATTGTAGATAGTCACACAAGGATAGATTTGTGGTAGCCTTATGAACATATTGCTACAATTTTGCTTAGTTGGGTGATTGTGGTACTAGGGCTAGCTCTAGAGTGGATCATAAGCCACTATACCTATTGAGTAGAGCCACAATGAATGGTATGCTTACTAGGTCAATTTGGACTCATGCACTGAGCAACTCTTATAATAGTGCCTACATTTTGGGCATGACATGTGAGAGAGCCGAGGGGGATAGGAGGAGGAGGAGCTCTAGTCGAGAGACTAGAGATCAGATCGTGATGTGTGAGACCATGGACTAGTCAAGCATGATAGTTGGTAGTCAGAGGAGGATACGACATGGATGTAGATGTAAGGGTGTAATAGGTACCACAATAAATACTATAGTAAGAGGGGCAATGACCACTTTAGGAACACCACTGATGAAGATGCCAATGGTAGGATTGAGCACAGAGGCTGGTGATACAAGATGACCCAAAAGTTGACCTAGGGCAGAGTTGGTTGATAGAGGAACCACTGAGGAGAGGCTTAAGACATGCACGGTGTGGTGACTCCAGGTTTTACATTGATTGGGAGGCATCCCATAGATGAGGTGCTTGAGAGACAAGCTGATGGAGAGACCATGGTTGGTGACACTAGGATAAGTAAGAAATGTTGTAATTTTTTAGTCTTTGAGATAAAATACTAGTTTGTATATGATTGTAGGTATATGGATAGATTTTGAGATGTATATGTGATCTGATATCTATATAATTTAAATTTTTGCTAATCCTGTGACCAGGGAGATTAGATGGGGATCTCTAGTCATGGGAGTGTACCATGACATTTTGAATGGGGTACTAACATCATACGACCCCACCATGTTGGATGATCTTGTGGTACCATCTATCCCAGCTCAGGTGAGCTAGTTTAGACTAGTGGAGGAGGCCATGAGGCACTTACAGGCATGCATAAATGGATTGTAGCCTCTAGTGGCGCTGGGAGAAAGAGAGGCATAGACTTAGTAGGCCTTAGCTCTAGAGAGAGCCACACATATGGCTACCACAATCTAACTAGGATAGGTACAAGCTCGAGTGGCCAACTTACAGGGACAGGTAGTAGGGTTGAGATCATGAACAACCTCATTACATCGCACCATGCATAGGGGACAATTTAGGGCATCTATGGGTAGCATGGCTAGGCCACAAGATAAACATGATATAACCCAGACATAGTGCTGGAGTGATGTATTTTTGTATTATTTGTATAAAACACATGATATATATAGAGATATTCTATTTAGACAGTTGGATTTTTGTCGCGTGAATTATATTTTGGTTGTGGTTGTGGATGCATGGATATATTTTTTTCTAACACATGTATTTTACTTTTGTTGTATATGCTATAGAAAATATATGCAGGGTGTTGTCTTTTCTAGCATTATGTAGTACACATGCATAGTTAAAAAGAAACATGCAAAAAAAATTGGAAAAGTATAATTAATCAAAAACAAATGCACTACACATTATATCACAATGGGAAATGTGTAATAGAAAAAGATGACCAAGTATAATAAATAAATAAAAAAGGGGTAAACAAGAGGGCAAAAATATTTTTAAACCATGAAAAAAAAGTTTGGCACCAAATTAAAACAAGTAAAATCACACTAAATCACGTTGGGAAGTATGAAAATAATGTAATAAAATGGAAAACACGTGAAAGACTAATGGTATACAAACAAATCAATTAAGTCAATCAATCACATTCAATCACATTGGGAAGTATAAAAGAGAAACAAAATTGGCAAAATGATCTTAAATTAATCACACTAATTCAAGTTGGGAAGTATGAAAAACTTAAGAAAAATGATTGGATTCTTACAGATGAAAGATTAATGAAGTAAGCATAAAACATACTAAATCAAGATGGAAAGCATGTTAATGACGTGTAACTCGTAATCAATCACATTTTATCTCGTATTCGACACATGTAATTTTATTGTGACTTGCGTATTGAAATTTTTTGTGAGGAAGGCTACGTCCTATCCATTGTCTTACACTGCAACTCACAAAGGGTAAGCTGGAAATAATGTTAAAATATGGTAAAAGGGGCTGTTTGGAATGGTAATGTGAAAATTTAGTAATTTTTAAGGCCTGGTCCTTTTCAAGGTCTTACACTACAACTCACAAATGGAATCCCTAGGGGGAGTGATCAGTGAACAAAACAAAATTTCTCAAGGGTGTTGGGGGATCAAACCAACAATAGATTACAATTGTGATAGCAATAAACGCGGAATTAAACCAGATTGACAAGTAATTAGAATGATAATAGCAAGAACAAGAGATACAAGAAAACACCCTGAAAACTTGTATTAACAAACTCTTTACAAAAGGAATACAATTGAAGAAAGCTTCTTTCTTCCACACCTCTCCTAGATGTATAGATCTCTCAATAGATCTCTATTCCTCAAGAGCTCTCTCTCTCAAGAACTATCAACTCCAACAAGCCTGGATTGATTCAATTATGTACTGTTCTTCACACACCAATTCTTCTACAATACACGATAAGCTAGGAAGATCTAATTCTTCATATAGAATTAGGTGACTTGAGCATGTACTTCCAACAAACAGTTAAACCACTTAAACAAGGGCTCTAAAAATAGTAATGCTAATAATAGAGACGCGAGCTTGAGTCTCCAACTCAAACTTATCATGCAAACACTCGCTTTTGTCCACAGAAATAGGTTTCTGGACACGCAGGTAACCGACGTTGGTTCTTGCTGCTTGTCTGTGACCGTCGTCGGCCGACCTTCTACCGACGTCGGCGTCTCTGCAACTGCCTGTGACCGACGTCGGTCGCTCCTGATCGACGCCGGTGTTTGTGTAGACCCGAACCTGATAATGAATGCTCCTTGGTGAAGTTTTTAGCTCCACACCCTAACAATCTCCCACTTGGAGATAAACAGCTGCACCAGTACCTGTACAGCAACATCTTCTAGCTCCTCCATCTTCAACTCAATCATGAAGACCAACAGAAGTTGAATGAAGATTCAACTTCTCCTTTGTAATCGGCTTGGTTAACATATCAGCAAGATTCCTATCTGTATGGATCTTCTCCAGCTTCAACTCACCATCTTCCAATACCTGTCGTATGAAGTGATACCTTAGCTGTATGTGCTTTGTTCTTGAATGAAAGGCTGAATTCTTAGCCAAATGGATTGCACTCTGACTGTCACTATACAATCTGCAACTCTCATGCTCCCTACCAAGCTCATCCATGAACCGTGTCATCCATATCATCTCCTTGCTAGCTTCTGTGGCTGCAATATACTCTGCTTCTGTAGTTGACAAGGCAACAACCTTCTGCAACTTAGATATCCAGCTAACCGCCGTTCCACCTACAGTAAAAACATAACCTGTAGTGCTCCTCCTGCCATCCAAATCACCTGCCATATCTGAATCTACATAACCATGTAGAGAAGTATCTGAACCTCCATAACACAAGTGCCTACTGCTGGTTCCTCTCAGATATCTAAGGATCCACTGAACTGCTTTCCAATGTTCCTTACCTGGATTAGCCATATACTTACTTACAACTCCCACTGCTTGGGCAATATCTGGTCTAGTACACACCATTGCATACATCAAACTCCCTACTGCGGAAGAATATGGAACCTTACTCATGTACTCTACCTCATCATATGAATTAGGACATTGTTCTTTACTCAACTTAAAATGTCCAGCCAAAGGTGTGCTTACCGGTTTAGCATCCTGCATATTGAACCGTTTCAACACCTTGTCCACATAATCTTCTTGAGACAGTATCAACCTGTGATTTTTCCTGTCTCTCTTAATGCTCATGCCAAGGATTTTCTTTGCTGCTCCCAAATCCTTCATAGCAAATGTTTGAGCTAATTTTACCTTAAGCTCTGAGATATCCTGCATGTGAGACCCTGCAACCAACATGTCATCTACATACAATAATAGAATAATATATCTACCATTATCAAATCTCTTGAAATACACACAATGGTCTGATTGACACCTACTATAGCCGTGCTCAGTCATAAACCTATCAAATTTTAAGTACCATTGCCTAGGAGCTTGCTTGAGGCCATACAAGCTTTTCTTCAACCTGCACACAAACTTCTCCTTGCCCTTGACCTCGAATCCTTCTGGCTGTTCCATATAAATTTCCTCATCCAAATCTCCATGAAGAAACGCTGTCTTAACATCTAGCTGCTCAAGATGCAAATCCTCAAAAGCAACCAAAGACAATACAACCCTTATTGAAGTCATTTTAACAACAAGAGAACAAATCTCACCAAAGTCAATACCTGGCTTTTGTGCAAATCCTTTTACCACTAATCTGGCCTTGTATCTCATCTGTCCATTCTCACCTTCCTTCAACCTGTAGGTCCATCTGTTCTTAAGTGTTCTCTTACCAGCTGGCAATTCAACCAAATCCCATGTTTAGTTTTCTCTTAAGGACTCCAACTCCTCAACCATGCCACGCTCCCACTCACTCTTGGACTCCACCTGTATTGCTTCTTCAAAACTCTCTGGTTCTCCACTATCAGTTAGCAATAGATAAAATAAAGAAGGAGAATATCTAATTGGAGGCTTACTCACCCTTTCTGACCTCCTGATGGGTGTCTGAGACTCGTCCACAACACGCTGTCCACCCAAATTCTCTGACAGTGACCGACCTCGGTCACCTCCAGACCTGTTACTGGCCGACGTCGGTTCTGTATGGCCGACGCCGGTTTTTGTCCTGCCGACGCCGGTTCCTAACCTGCCGACGTCGATCTCTGTGTTTTCCTGTAAGTGATTATTTCTTTTTCCCGCGAGCTCATTTTAGACTTTCACCTCATCCAATTCACCATTGCTCTACTCAGATTGATTCAACTTCCTTAGCTGATCACAATACATCACTCTTTCGTTGAAAACAACATCACGGCTCCCGATTACCTTGTTAGTTTCTAGATTCCACAATCTGTAACCAAAATCATCTGAGCCATAGCCAATAAACGTGCATCTCATAGACTTAGCATCAAGCTTCTTTCTATTTTCCTTATCTATATGCACAAAGGCTTCACAACCAAAAACTTTGAGATATGAGAGATCAACCTTTTTACCTGTCCATGTCTCTTCTGGAATACCACCATCCAGAGCTGTAGAGGGTCCTCTGTTAATCAGGTACACTGCAGTGTCAACAGCTTGTGCCCAAAACTGTAGGGGCAAACCGGCATGCAATCTCATACATCTTGCACGCTCCATTATTGTCATGTTCATCCTTTCAGCAATTCCATTTTGCTGAGGTGTCCTTGGAACCGTCCTTTGCCTACGAATTCCATGCATGTAACAATAATCTATGAACTTATGACTACAGAACTCACCGCCATTGTCTAATCTCAGGCACTTTAATCTTTTACCTGTTTCATTCTCAACCATAGCTTTCCAAACTTTAAAAGTATCAAATACATCAGATTTTCTTCTAATACAATAGATCCATACCTTCCTTGTGGCATCATCTATGAAAGATACATAGTATTGTGATCCTCCAATGGAAGCAACCTAAGCCGGTCCCCACACGTCTGTGTGAACAAGCTCCAACTTGTGCCTCTTCTTAGTAGACCCAGTTTTGAGAAAACTAACCCTTTTCTATTTTCCAAATACACAGTGCTCACAAAACTCTAGATCTATGCCTTTTAAATCTGAAAGCATACCTTTAGACTTAAGAATTGACATCCCCTTCTCACTCATGTGGCCAAGCCTTGAGTGCCACAATTTAGCGTCCACATCTGAAGTAGATAATACAGAAGGAGATTTGTTAGTAACACAATTACACAAATAGAGAGTACCTTCTCTCTTACCTTTGGCCATAACAAGTGCACCCTTGGTCACCTTCCAAGATTCTGCTGTGAAAGTTACTGTACAACCCTCATCCCCTAACTTTCCTGTAGAGATCAAATTTCTCTTCAGGCTAGGAACATGCATCACATCTCTCAACACCCATGTGTTGCTATTCTGCATCTTCAGGTACACTTTACCTTTGCCAGTTATTTTACAGGGCTCATCATCCCCTAGATACACTATTCCAAAATCTCCATGGATATAGTCACTGAAATATTCCCTGTTAAGAGTAGCATGAAAAGATGCACCAGAATCTAATACCCAAGATTCTATATTATTATGCAGAGAGAAAATTAAAGCATCCTGTGCAATACCTGCAATCTTGGCTTCCTCCTTTCCTTCGTGCTGGTTGTCCTCCTTAGGTTTTGACCAACAATCTCTGCTTATGTGCCCCATCTTTCCACAATTCCAGCATTGTGGCCTTCTGCCATTTCTGGATTTAGATCTGCCTTTCCCCTTTGATTTGGATCTTGCTCTGCCTTTCTTGCTCTTCTCTTTCTGCCTTCCCCTGCTCTCAAAACTTAAAGCATTCCCGGATGCCTCTTCTGTGCTTTTCCTGCGTATTTCCTCATTCAAGATAACACTAACAACATCCTCTACTTTCAAAATATTTGATGCAGATGCAGTATTACTTACTGCCATTACTAAGCCATGCCAGCTTTCAGGCAAAGAACATAATATCAAAAGAGCTTTTATCTCATCATCAAACACTATATTTACTGAACTTAATTGATTCACAATACCATTGAAATCATTTAGATGAGTAGAAACAGATCCACCTTCATTCATATGCAAATTAAATAACTGCTTCATAAGATATACCTTATTGGAAGCTGAGGGTTTTTCATACAAATTTGCTAACGTGGTCATCAACTCTACCGTAGACTTTGCCTGTGATAAATTGGATATCACAGTGGATGCTAGACTCAGTCTTATAGAACCCAGAGCCTTTCTGTCAAGAACTTCCCATTTTTCATCCTCCATGTCTTTGGGCTTCTTTGCAATACCTCCTAACGGTAAGTAGAGATCTTTCTGATACAGATAGTCCTCTATCTGCATTCTCCAGTGTTGGTAATTTTTGCCATTGAACTTTTCCATTCTTAATTTACTTTCATCTGCCATTGCTTCTCCCACTCAAACAGAAATCCCTGCAGAAACTCCTGTGAGAACCTGTAATCAATACACACTACACAAATCTGAACCACCTGTTAGTGAACCTGAACTTTGATACCAATTATCAAGCTCTGAACCTGTAACCAAGGCTCTGATACCACTTGTTGGGGGATCAAACCAACAATAGATTACAATTGTGACAGCAATAAACGCGAAATTAAACCAAATTGACAAGTAATTAGAATGATAATAGCAAGAACAAGAGATACAAGAAAACACCCTGAAAACTTGTATTAACAAACTCTTTACAAAAGGAATACAATTGAAGAAAGCTTCTTTCTTCCACACCTCTCCTAGATGTATAGATCTCTCAATAGATCTCTATTCCTCAAGAGCTCTCTCTCTCAAGAACAATCAACTCCAACAAGCCTGGATTGATTCAATTCTGTACTGTTCTTCACACACCAATTCTTTTACAATACACGATAAGCTAGGAAGATCTAATTCTTCATATAGAATTAGGAGACTTGAGCATGTACTTCCAACAAATAGTTAAACCACTTAAACAAGGGCTCTAAAAATAGTAATGCTAATAATAGAGACGCGAGCTTGAGTCTCCAACTCAAACTTATCATGCAAACACTCGCTTCTGTCCACGAAAATAGCTTTCTAGACACGCAGGTAACCGACGTCGGTTCCTGCTGCTTGTCTATGACCGTCGTCGGCCGACCTTCTGCCGACGTCGGCGTCTCTGCAACTGCCTGTGACCGACGTCGGTCGCTCCTGACCGATGCCGGTGTCTGTGTAGACCCGAACCTGATAATGAATGCTCCTTGGTGAAGTTTTTAGCTCCACACCCTAACAAAGGGGAAATATTAGGATTGTAGGGAGTGAAAGAGGGAATGTAAGAAGCATAACATAGGCGTCTAATGAGAAGACATTAGGAGACATGAGGCACACTAAGGACATTAAAAGACACTAAGTGATTAGTGATGATCAATATACAAAGGATACATGTTCACTATAGGCACAAAGTTGTTTAGGCAAATAAGTGTGGTACTAAGATCAAATCATGTTGGTCTTTTTGAACAAAAAAAGTAAAATGGACCTACCTTCCCAAAACATGTTCCTCGTGCCTCACCCCTTACAGAGTCATTAGTCTACCGTGAAGATTGGGTACTTACATGAAAGTAGGTAGCACTAAAAGATTTTTTATTTTCCTTTTCTAATCTACTGGCCTACCACACCCCAATGGACATCGGCTCTATCATGAGGCCAACTATGGAGTTTGAGTTTTGATTAGAGAAAGAATAT
The DNA here is from genome assembly GCA_037957365.1 of Torreya grandis. NCBI lineage: Eukaryota > Viridiplantae > Streptophyta > Pinopsida > Cupressales > Taxaceae > Torreya > Torreya grandis. The sequence continues at coordinate 3,524,902 of JARHVA010000610.1, read as the reverse complement.
GTGTTTAGGATCACGTCTTTTAATGTGATTTAACTTTTGAAATTTTGAATGTTGCCTTTTAGATCATTGCCTTTTGTTAAATGATTTGGCTTTTGAATGTTTATGGCTTTTAGGATTCCTCCATACAGACTTGAAATGACCAATCAAGAGAGATAAAATGATACACACGAATGAGATTTAGGCTTAGGCTAAAGGAAGCTATGTATCCAAAGATATGACTGACTATAACAATCAGGCTTAATTATGAACCAACATGTTATCTCAAGTCTCAACCATGTGTATGCTTATTTTGTGAGAGGGAATAAAGGGAAATGAGGGGAGATCCAAAGTGGATCGATAAAAGAGATTATAACAAGATGAATTGTTTGCTAGCTAATCACATGGTAAATGAGGAATGATTGAAGGGAGCAAGGTGTGTATAACCAAGTCACAATTATAATTATCTGTGTTTATAGAGATAAGATAACAAATAATCATAAAAAAGAATAAGAAAACCATATAAAAGAAACTCATGAAGAAGTAGTATATAATCATGAAAAAGAATCCATGAGAGAACCTAAGAATAAAAATGATGTCATAAGTAACATGTAATGCAAAACAAATGCCACCATGTAAGATAGAGAAGAATTTGACACAATGTCAAATGATATAAAATAGATAAATGTAAATTTGGAGCACACATCCAATCCAAAATGAAGCAAAAAAATGAAAGAACACCATGATTGTGTTCATAAGTACTAATATATTTGTCCACACACATTATCCATAACATCTGATAAGTCTATATGAAGTTGAATGCGAAATGCAGCCAAAGTCTCATCGATCTTTAGGGAAAGTTGAGAAAATACTTTGCATCAAATCTCCTCGATGGAAAATGTAGGAATGCTTGAAGGATCATGCTGCTAAGGGCTATCATGTAGGGCATGGGAATGGACTCTATGGGATATGAAGGGGTCATCGGTGGGGAATGTGCCATAGGTGAAGGAGTCATTGATGGAGAAGGGGCCACAGGTGAAGGAGTCGTTGGTAGAGAAGGGGCCACCAGGGAAGGAGGATCCACGAGTGAGGGAATCATAAGTGGAGGAATGGTAGGTGGAGAAGGGACCATAGGTGGTAGAGCCATGAGGGAAGAAAGGGGAGCCTTCTTTCGAGGGTGACCTGTGGGAGGAAGGGTACTAGGCACAAGAATGGTCATGAGGTGATCCTTGAGATGCTGTTGAAGGATGTGACAATGATCAATATGATGAGTAGTGCATTGGTGCCAGAGACAATATACCTCTCCATATTAGGGAAGATATTTGGGTAATACTTTAGGGGGAGGTATAGCCTTGTATGTGGGTTGAGGAGTGATGGGATGCAAAGTGTCGATATATTATCGTAGCTTATGACAATGTGTGGATGAATGATTATCTCTGTCATGGAAGTAACATATACGCTTGTTAATAGACTTTATATGTGTACCAATAGGAGGAGTAGAAACATAAGCTGAGGAAGATTGGTATAATGAATAGTCTCTAGTCTAATGACTGACAACTTTATGAATATCACAATATCGCTGATCGGCCCATTTGGTGGAGAAAGGAGCAAGTTGTGATAAAAGGAGCAAACCATCACCAAGGGTAGGTGGGGCTAGTGGAGAGACTTGGCAAGTCTCGACTGAAGGAATCATAGGATCCGAAATAGGAAGAGACTTAGCTAGAGAGGAAATGGGAATATGATCTGAATTGGGCTATGCTGAGGGTGGGGCAGGATGCACAAAAGGCTAGAGGATAGTTGTAAGCATCTTAGGGATAAGTTGGATAGAGGGGTCCTAATATCTAACAAAGTGATAGGGGCCATTCATAGCATGATCCATAAGCATACTCCTATGAGGCACTTCAAAAATTGGAGGTGTGTGCACCATCTTTACCCTACGATCAAGAGGGAAAATGCTAAAATTAGGAATGATATAGGATGGAATGCTAAAAGAAGTACTAAAAGACTGAAGTAAATAGGAAAGATAACAAATAATTTTAGCATCTCGGACCTGAACATGACCTCCTAAGAATTGATCATCTAAGGTATAGCCATTGTCATAATCAGTTGTATCAAGATTGATGGCATAGGTAGGGATGACCTTGTCATCTGATGTGGTGTGATGAATGGAATATCGAGTCTTAGTTAAGACAATGGGTATATCATCACTAGGTGGTTGATGGGAATGAGGTTGCAAGTAAGGGGGAAACTAAGAAATGAAATGAGATGAGAGATTCAAGGTTTTAATCTTTAGATTATTGTCATCAAAATCTAAGAGGTTAGGTGGTATATTTCGGATGAGTTCGAGGTGACCATTGTAACCTTGGGTGGAATTGATAAGAAAGTTAAACCATTGAGATTCATGAAATATAATACTTGGAAATGATTCAAGGGTGGGAATCTTGAATACATAGTGGTCTTGGAATTGTTCAAAATTTTGAGGGTTAGTGTTACCTTGAATCTTATAGATGGCTCCATTGTGAGGAAATTTGACACATTGGCAAGTGGAAGAGCAACTGCTCTCATGCGATGAGTCCATGGCCTACCAAGCAAAATGTTATAGGATAGAGGAAAGTTGAAGATCATCACCTTCATGTGAACAGTGATAGGTGGGATGGTGATAGGGAGCCACGCACAACCTAAGTGAAGCATTTGCCTTCAGTCATAGCCTTGACACGTGCTGCATGTGGACTTAAGTTTACATTCAAAATATCCAAGGGTTCTGATAAAATCGAGAGAGGCAACATAAGTGCCAAAACCCTCGTCAATCAAGGCACGTTTAACTTGGATGTCACCAATATGGACATTGATAAAAAGAGGAGGATCATCCGCACGAAGCAAAATCTCATTGGGGATCATAGAAGAAATGGGGAATTTGAGGGAAAGAGAAGTGTCCATTGTTTCATTAACATGTATGGACATTTCTTTGCAATGTTGTAAAATGTTATCTTTTGATCCATATAAGGTAGCTTTGCGTCTTGCTAGGGGAGGATGAGGGATGTTCATTTCGAATAAGAGTTACATAAGATGATTACGATGACACAAAGAGGTTCGCATAAGTTTGAGAAATGGGATTTAATATGGGGAGATTAGTAAGTTCCGTAATAAGATCGCACTCATCATAACCCATAAGAGGACTATTGGAAATAGGTGCATAGTGTTGAAAGAGGTCCTCAGAAGGAGGAACTGAAGTGCATGTGAATTTATGTTGATAAGATGTGGAAGGTTTAATTAGAGGACAAGTTTGTGGATTGTCTTTAGAAGATGGGGTAGTTAATGTAGGTTTGGTTTGAGAGGGATTGGAAGAAGTGTTGATAGAAGTTTGACTATCATTGGTGATGGGTGAAGAGGTTGGAGGAATGGCAGAAATGGTATGAGAAGTGTTATCCAAGGGAGGTGTTGGATTTGGTTCATCAAAAGATATAAGGTTCTTGCCCCAACTTTGTTAAGTTGGTGTGGAAGGTTGAGCAACAAAATTGCCATTGTAGTGAGAGGAAAAAGCTCATAAGATATTAGACAAATGTGTGAGGCATGTATTTGCATCTTTGATATCCTTCACACGATCTATAATTTTCCTATAATGAAAAATGACAAGGAAGTCATTTGAGGCTCTATCTCTAATTTTTAACCAATTTGCATATAGGCTCTAAGTTGAGCACCACGAGATTGATAATTATCTTAGATTTTGAATTTATGTCTCCACTTGGTGATATCTTTTTGCAGTTTTTCATTAAATGGAGACATTTCAAGGTCCTATGAAAAGTTAAGAAACTCACAATGTGATGCTTTTGGAAAAAAATTGTCATCTTTTTGCCACAAATACGAAGGAAAATAGTAGTTCAAGAAATGGTAGCCTCCCATCATTCTATCCATCTAGTATCTCTAAAATGCCAAGGGGAAATATTCCAAATTCAAATGATGTGATTCTTAGTCCATTTATGTTGAAGATGGGTAGTGCTAAGATAAAAATGAGTTTTATCTCTCTCAACTTGAGGAAGGAGCCATTTAATTATAAATCTGATAGGCGAGAGTCTGAAAGATGCAATCTTGTTATCACATCAACATGGCAATCAAAATTGTTGGCAAAGGTAAAGAGGTTTTCCTATGTAAATAGAACTATATATAGTATTTTCACCACCCATTCGCCACCCCTATCTAAAACTCGACCAAGTGAACCACAAGGAGGAGACACGAAGTCCCCAATAGTGATTGGGATCATATATCCCAAGTTTATTGTGCATGTAAAATTACGCCTATCTTTTGTCAGTGCACCACCTCATCGGGAGGAGCCCCTCTTTATCTTCTCGAAACTCAATGATATCAAAATCGTCACTGAATCTATCTAGTTATAATCACAGAGCATGTCTACAATCCATTGCCAAAATATTCTCCTTTCCATAACATCGTTAGAGGTATAAAACTAACAATACTAAAAGAATGACCATCAAAATAAAAAATGGTCCACACTAAGTGACGTGGAGGGTCGATCCCCAACTAGCTACAAGTGATGATAAAGAAGGGACAATAAATGTTACCACTCCCCATGTCCACTTTCATAACTTGAAAATATGGAAAATAACTATTGACCAAATAGATTCGATGACAAAGAGGAGTGAAAATACGAATATTTTAACTTGTTATTGTTTAAAAAAAAAAAAAACTGACAAATGTCACTCACTTACAACAAACTCTTGACACATTTCGTGGCATAGCCCTATAAATTTTTTGGTGTCGCTTTATCCCGTTACACCATGGGACCCACAAACGCAAGGTTTTGTAGCCCACCCAAATGTTGGCAGCCCCAAGTCAATGGATAATAAAAATTTATTACAACCCACGTAATTAATTAATGCCTTAAAAAGTTCTTATCGGCCAAAACTATAATTAAACTTCAACTCACAAACCCTAATAGTAATTTATGATTAGCTTCAACGCAAAACCTAACCCAAAAAACGCGGCCTCGCCGACCGATCTTTCCCGATACGTGTCGGTCAAAACCCTAATCGAATTTTTCTTTCGGCAAGCGCAATGCATGCCTATACGACGCACCTCAGCCGTCCGATATGGACGGCTAACAGATAGGAAACCTAACTCACGGAGACCGTTGGATTGGTATAGGTCAACGTGGACCGCACGATGGCTAGGGCAGAGGGTTCCACCGCCCATGGAGATTGCATATGATAGGAAGAAGAGATCAGAATCGTCTGTTCGCGTTGCCGATTTCCTTAGAGATTTTTCGGCTGGAATTGCAGCGGCCTTTTGAATTCCAGGTGCGGGTTTTCTTCTTTTTCTTCTGCTTTGTTTTTCTGGTTGAGGATTGTGTTCTCTTGTGCATTCGAGGTTATTTTTTCTCTTGTTGATTATCATATCGACTCGTTTGAATCTGACTGTAAAATCCAAGGTTTTTAGGTACAGATTTAGAGGTTTGTGGGTTTTTTATTGCGACGGGGTTTTATCTGAAGTTTGAGATTGTGGTGTTATTTATTCATATGTGAGCGTCTAATGTTATGGATTTTGCGTGTCCTAAAAATTCGGTGAGGGTTGTTAGGTTGAGGAAATCCCTTTTAGGGTTCGTGTTGAATTTTTGTACGGGGTCTGTAGGTTAAAATTCTGTAAGGGTTTATATTTTGTTAAGCTTAAAATTATCACAGGGTCTAAGGGCTGTTAAATTTGTTTTGGGATCTAGAGTTTTCTGTATTAGCTTAGTTATATAGGTCAATGAGATTTATTTCGGTAGGTAAGGGTCATTGTGGGTAAGTGAGCATGGCGTCACAGGGTTTTGCTTTGAGACAGTCTGGGGTTTTGCTTTAATGATTGAGTTCTACATCTGGTGGTGGTTTAGAGCAGCTTTTCTGTAGAATTCATTTATAAACCAGAGGACAACTACAAAGCTCTGGCTTCCTTATATTGTATCTAGGGTCACTTGAGTTTAGATCTATAGATTCATTATGTTTCTTTTCGTATTTCGCTTGTATAAAAAGATGTCTACGCGTGACGGTATTGGCAGCATACCCTGAATTCACTGTTTATATGTTTTGATCTCCAAGCCATTGTCGTTGTCGTTTGCATTGCATGTTGATTTGCATTATGGAAACCAGTAGATTGCTGGTGGTTGACATGGTTTGTTCTTTACTTTAGCAGTTTGTTTTAAAGTAAACATGGGAAAAGAGAAGACCCACATCAACATTGTCGTCATTGGACATGTCGACTCTGGCAAGTCGACCACCACTGGTCACCTTATCTATAAGCTTGGAGGTATTGACAAGCGTGTGATTGAGCGTTTTGAGAAGGAAGCTGCTGAGATGAATAAAAGGTCATTCAAGTATGCCTGGGTGCTCGACAAACTCAAGGCAGAGCGAGAACGTGGTATTACCATTGATATTGCTCTGTGGAAGTTCGAGACTACAAGGTACTATTGCACTGTCATAGATGCCCCCGGACATAGGGATTTCATCAAGAACATGATCACTGGTACCTCACAGGTAAGTCTACGAGACTATGCCGAAATTAATATATTAGCTGCTATTGTTGTCTAAAGATGCACGTGTCTATATGTAGTCTATTAGATGCTTAGGTAAATGAAATAATTTCATGCTGTCAAAATCAACAATCCCAAATCTAAATGCAGATGTTTTTTTAGCACTATGTTTGAGCGGGTGTGGAAATATATTAAGTATTTTCCTATGTTTAAAAAATGTAGATGTTTATACTAATTATGAAGTGACATGAAAATGCATCCAAACCTTAAATTCGATGGTTTATATGTTTGGTGCTATTTATGAAGGACCATGAAAATGCATCAAACGCTTTAATTTCGTGAGTAACGTTGTTGGCTAGTATACTTCATTGTGAAGTCTGGTTTGTACAATTCTAACGTATATAGGCACATGATTAACTTCATATGTTTAGACCCATGTCAAAGCGGTATTCTCTTACACCTCATGGGTAGTTAGTCGATATTGTTTCTGTATTTTATAGAAAATTTGCACAATAAGTTGATGTCTTTGCTTCTTGAAAAGTTGCATGAAAGGCCTGGTTCTGTATACCGTATTAGCATCTTTATGTTCCTAAACCTACGGAAAGGCTGGATTTAACTGTTGCAGACTTCTGGGTTGGTATTGTGTATAGTTATTTTCTTTTTGGAAGAAGTTTCAGTTATATATTTAGTTGCGTTGTATTGGTGTCTTGCATGTCCTCGAATAGTTGCATGGTCGACAATCCAATTGTCGAGTGTAAATGCAACGTGTCCATCTATAGATGTAATATATTGAAACTAAATGCACTATTGGTTGGTGTTATATGCTGTTGCTGACGGTTTTCATGTGGGCGAAGGGAAGTTTTAATGGTTGGTGTTATTTGTTTTATGCTTAGACTTTATAGTTGTGTTTTTGCTTATATTCTCAAAGTATCTGGTTAGAGTTTTTGCTTATATTCTCAAAGTATCTGGTTAGTGTTTTTGCGTATGCTCGGTTTATAGTTGTCATTGTGCTGACTGGTGTGGTGATTTATGTAGGCTGACTGTGCTATTCTGATCATTGACTCTACTACTGGAGGCTTTGAAGCTGGTATCTCGAAAGATGGACAGACCAGAGAGCATGCCCTTCTGGCATTCACTCTCGGGGTGAGACAAATGATTTGCTGTTGTAACAAGGTAAGCTTTAAGTCGCTGGTATCCAAACAAGTTTTTGTAGTCTTGTTACATTTGTGGCATGAACATATTTGAATTAATTTCTTTGATCTAATGAGTTTACTTTACTGTTCAGATGGATGCCACCACCCCCAAGTACTCAAAGGCTCGGTATGAGGAAATTGTTAAGGAAGTTTCTTCATACCTGAAGAAAGTTGGTTATAATCCTGATAAAATTCCTTTTGTACCCATCTCGGGATTTGAGGGGGACAACATGATTGAGCGCTCAAGTAACCTCGACTGGTACAAGGGACCCACTCTTTTGGATGCCCTGGACCAAATCAGTGAGCCAAAGAGGCCCTCAGACAAGCCCCTGCGTTTGCCCCTTCAGGATGTTTACAAGATTGGTGGTATTGGAACAGTCCCTGTGGGTCGTGTTGAAACTGGTTTCATCAAGCCTGGTATGGTGGTCACCTTTGGTCCATCTGGGCTGACAACTGAAGTCAAGTCCGTTGAAATGCACCATGAAGCGCTCCTGGAGGCACTGCCAGGTGACAATGTGGGCTTCAATGTTAAGAATGTTGCAGTGAAGGATCTCAAGCGTGGATATGTGGCATCTGACTCAAAGAATGATCCTGCCAAGGAGGCTGCTAACTTTACTGCCCAGGTGATTATCATGAATCACCCTGGTCAGATTGGCAATGGCTACGCTCCTGTGCTGGACTGCCACACCTGTCATATTGCTGTCAAGTTTGCTGAAATCTTGACCAAGGTAGATAGACGGTCTGGTAAGGAGCTGGAAAAGGAGCCCAAGTTTATTAAGAATGGAGATGCTGGGTTTGTTAAGATGATTCCCACCAAGCCCATGGTGGTGGAAACCTTTTCCGAGTATCCTCCCCTGGGGCGTTTTGCTGTGAGGGACATGAGGCAGACAGTTGCTGTGGGTGTTATCAAGAGTGTGGAGAAGAAGGAACCCACCGGTGCTAAGGTGACCAAGGCTGCTGCAAAGAAGAAATGAACTGTGCTTGAGCGAGCAATAGATGAGTCATGGCATAGGCATCATCTGTGGCTGTGTCCGTCTCTTTCCTCTGCACGTGATATGGTAGTGAGGTGTTCTGCAGCTAGGAGCATGCAAACTTGGGTTCTTGATAGACGGTGGCATATAATACAAGGAATTTTCATTTTTGTTTTTAGGCTAGTGGTATTTTTGGAATTGATGAGGGATTATGGAATATTTTGAACTTTTCTCGACTCACTGCAGCTGAAATTAAAATTTTCAGCTCATATATTTGTGAATTTTTTGGGAGACTATATGTGTGAGTAATTTAATATTGTATTAATGTCAATTTATTCGATTATTTTTTCATGTATGCCTTTTCATGTATTTTGTTTATATGGTTGTTTTCTTTTCCCTATTTTGCAAATTTGTTATTGCAGTTTCTTGTTCTTTTGGAAAACAAGCTACATTCGTGGAATACCGTAATATTTGTTATTGAAGTTTTGTTTTCTTTTGAAAAATTTATTACTTTGGAAGCTTGATATGTGGCTAGATGGTTGAACTTGATTATCTTTGTGTGAAGTAGTTTTTTCAATGATATAATAGGTAATTGTAGCCATACATGTCACCTTCTCTGGTAAAAGTATCAAACCTTCAAATTTATTACTGTTTTCTTTTGGAAAATTTGATACTTTTGTGGATCGTTCATTGTTGCCATTCAAGTCACTGTTCCTGGGAAAAGTATGAAACCTTCAAATTTATTTTTGTTTTTGCCTTTTGAAAAATATATAAGTTGTGGATCGTATGTTTGGTGGTAGTTTTTGATTATCAGAGGTTTGGACATTTATGAAGTTTTTCTCTTAACACTAGCATTACAGTAATTAGGTTCCATCTGGAGTAATCTTCTTTGTTCAGGATTTTTTGTGGTTTCGGAATTTAGTGTTTGGAAGGAGATGGGTTGTTCACTAATGCCGGTATTATATTGAGTCTGTTCATCCGTAACAATCTTCTTGACATGGGATTTGGGGTTTCATAATTTGGAGCAAGGACTAAATTGATTAATATAATTTACAAAATGTTAGGTCTCTTTTTAAAACTCTTTTTCATGCGACCGTTTAATTATTATTGATGATATGGTAGTAATTTATGAAATGTGTCAGTTCGACTCAGATAGGTGTGATGTTATTCGATTATATAGCGATATGTATGGTTATAATTCTGGGCCATGGACATTTTCTAAGACTTCGATTGTAGTGATAGGTATGGCAATTATTGAGGGGCATAGGCATCTGCAAGGATTTGAATTGTAGTGATAGGTATGGTAATTATTCTGGGCCATGAGCACCTGCCAATATTTCGATTGTAGTGATGTGTGGACATGGGTTGATGGTATGGGTATATTAATTCAGTTCATCTGTAGCAATCTTCTTCATTCGGGATTTTTTGTGGTTTTGGAATATTGAGGTTTTGGACATTTATGAAGGAGATGGGTTGTTTACCAAGTGCAGAATTGCAACAACCACAAATAGCATTGATAATTTTTTAGATTTTAAAAAGGTCAAGATAATCAATGTTTTATGTCAATCACATTGAAATATGCATTCCTTACATAAAATAGTTGCTTCATGCAATAATATGAGAGAGAGGACAACATAAACAACCTTGGATTTGCTAAATAGTTCAATGTCTACAATGACAGCCAAAACACTGACATGATTCTAAGGATAAAAACTTGTGGGTAGTCCTCAAAAGTTGTGTACAACATGTCATTTATTAAATCTCAACAAAAAGCAATTACAATTTTCACTACTTAAACCAACAAATTTCTATAGCTGAGCATGGTTTTACTCTTCTGATTATTCTCTCTAAACACAGTTTCTTTGTCTCTAATTTCTTTATGATTTAGTCCTTCTAATTCATTTTCAATTCCCTATCGTATGCCAAGAATACAAAGAAACAACTCAACCCTTGTAAATAGTCATCGACGAACTCAAACCCTCGTAAATAGTCATCGACCGGTGAAGAGTGGAACAACTCAACCCTTGCAAATAGTCATTGAATGGTGAGAGTGGAATAAAATTAGAATCAACAAACCATTTAACTGGATATATAATTATCAATGTGTAAATCTATTATTGCCTTGCATGACAGGTTGGAGATCAAATAGGGCAATTGATCAATACTTGGTGTTATTGTGGGAATGGATTTGGGGAGGATATATTTGTGCATCGGGGATGGGCAACATGACATGGTGGAGATCAAACAGGATAATTGAACCATTTCCTCTTATGTGGCCGTCATCGATTTTGAGTGTTTCATTGGTGATGTCGCCAAGAATCAAGTTCCTAGGAACCCTATTAACATTGCCTTTGACTATCTTTCGGCTTTGGGAAAAGGTGCATTTGTTGTGGGTTTTGTTTTGCCTTGTGGAAACTATTTGATCTTTTTGGTGTAGTCGAGGTTTTATTTTGATGAGATTCTGTGAGGGAACCCTACAAGCGAAGGGGGCTAGACACCTTTTTGTTCAAGACGGTGGCCAAGGACGTCGTGGAGTTAGGGTTTGGTAGGGTGGAATGGAATATGGGAGCTTAGGTTTTGTTGGATTGGACATTGTGCAGGGTTATTGGGATGAATATCAAGCTGTCCAATGAAGGTCAAGTGTTTGACAAAATGCCACAACGAATATCTACACCAAGGAATGCAATTTTCATAGCTAAAGTGTTTGAAGATGGTATTGTTAAACGTGTGGGAGCATCCAAAGATCATCAGGGTGCAAAGGAGGAAAATTTAAGGTTTCAAATTTTGGTTAAATCTCTCTAGTAAATCAATTTGCAGTGGAGCAAAAGGGACAAAGTTGGTGAAAGAATTTAAATTGAGTTTGTTGCCATCTTTAGGTGCCCTGGGTTTCAATGTCTAGTGCAATAGGTTAAAGAAATGCAAGATCTTCTGCATTATCTTTCTATCATTTGAGAAAAAAATTGCTTATCTTTATGGCTTCATGACTCGAGGGAGGTGTGGAAGGATTCAATCAAGCATCCTATTCCAACCCTGCAACTTTCAAAGAAGTCGTCAGATATGTCGTTTTTAAGCAAAATTTTGTCAAAAACTTTTTTCCGCTTAAATCCACATTGTAGAACAAGCAAATGAGGTACCTTCCATGGAGTTTTCAAACAAGGAAGTGGATGAGTATTATCATACTTTGATAAAAGATGTAGTTAAATGCAGATTTAATGCCTTGTGGCCCTCTTCAACTACATTATATCAATGGGTCTATGCGACTTGGTCAAATCCAATTTGAGATTTCTTTATGCTTTAAAGTTTTTTTATTGTTTATTTTAGTGAGGATAAGAATAATTAGAAATGCCTCTCGGAAGGCCCTTGGTTTTCAGGAAATGCGTTTATCACTCTTTGGTTTTCGGAGTTTGATCCAAATACACTCAATAACAAATATGTCACTTTGGGTTCGGCTCCCTAATCTACTTTTGCATTTTTGGCATGCTTGTAAGGAAATAGGTAATGCATTGGCATCCTTTATAAAGAATGATTATGAGAACGTTGTCCTAGTGTTGTGCACTTTTTCCGGAATTTGTGTAGAGATTGATCTGAGTAAAGGAGTTTCAGAGAATTTTTTTTGGAAATATGATGAAGTTTTTCATGTTTAAGCTTTAGATTATGAAAATATTGCATTTAGATGTCGCAATTGCAAATTCTCTGGTCATCTTTATGTTTTTTTGTCCCATGGAGTGTTATAAAGCAGGGAAGAAAAAGTGGGAGAAGTCAACTTCGAGGAGATGGAGTGCCCCGGATCTGGTAGTAGTCACTGAAGAGTGTTTCCAAGAGCCATAAATTCAGGGAAATGAATTTGGAGAAAGAAAGAAGAAAAAGTAGTTTCTGAAAAAGAATAGTCAATTGTGGGGATAATTGAAAAAATCCATGATCTTTTAAAGAAGATAGTAGGGGGAGTAAAAAGAGAACATGAATATGAAAGTTTAGATTTAGACAAAGAGATGCATGCAAAGATAAATTCAAAAATTTAGAATTATGATAAGCAATTGGTTGCGATGAGCTCTCAACAAGGAGTGTGGCAAGAGGTGAAAAAAAAAGGTAAAAAGGGTGAGATGGTCAATCTTTTAGATTATTTTCTCACTAATTGATGGCTTTGTTGCTGTGGTTGGTATTCAGATGTTTGAAAGCATTGTATTTTTTTGTGGCTTTATGGTCGGTTTGGTGTAATTGGGTCTTGTTTGGCCATGGTGTTTTTGCTTGGCTTTATTTTGGGTATTTTGTAAAAACTTTACGTTTTTAATATAGGGCAAGGGGCCCATTGAACCTTGGGACTGATCTAAAAACTACAATTTCAAACAAGGTTTAGAGTGTAACAATTGCTAGTAGATAAGGGAGCTTTTCTATTTAATATTAACTTCTATATATCAATGCATTGATAAAACATTTCTAAATATGTAACAAGGATTAAATACTTTATTATCTATTGAAATTGAAGCTCCAAAGATCGCCTATTAAGGGTCGGTTTACAACAGTAGGTAACCTCGACAAAGTTTTTGAAAAAAAGAAAAAATACAATCATTTTAGTGGAGGAGAAGAACCACTACTAGCATAAGAACACAAACCCTATATTTTCAGCGTGATGAACCCAACCATATGGTGGCCCTAACCACCCCAACCATCTGGCGGGCGGTGGAATCAAATAGCGACGCTGATAAAAGGTTAAGAGCATGCACAATAGATTTATAGCCATCAAATTGGACATTTGTTAAGACTTGGATTGTAGTGATATGTATGGTAATTATTCTGTGCCATGAGCACTTGCTAAGACTTGGATTGTAGTGATAGGTATGGTAATTATTTTGGGCCATGAACACTTGCTAAGAATTCGATTGTAGTGATACGTATGGACATGGGTTGATTGGTATGGGTATATTAATTCAGTTCATCTGTAGCAATCTTCTTCATTTGTGGTCTCATAATTGAAGTTTTGGACATTTATGAAGGAGATGGGTTGTTTACCAAGTGCAATGTAGAAATTGTCAACAAAGTTTTGGAATTGCAATGACCACAAATAGCACTAATAATTTCTTAGCTTTTAAAAATTCAAGTTCGAGATAATCAACGTTTTAATGTCAATCACATTGAAATAAGCATTCCCTGCATAAAATAGATTATCTACATTTAATTGCTTCATGCAATAAAATGTGTTCAATATTAACTCCATGTATATAAAATTGAACAACATCGATCCTCCTTTTGTGAAAGATAGCAAGAGAGAGGACAACATAAGCAACCTTGGTTTTGTTAACTAAATAGTTCAATGTCTACAATTACAACCAAAACACTGACATGAAGTGTGGGTAGTCCTCAAAAGTGGTGTAAAACGTTACATTAATCAAATTCCAACAAAAAACAATAACAGTTTTCATTACTCAAACCAACTAACTTCTAGTTGAGCATAGTTTCTCTCTCTAATTTCTCTCGCTGAGCATAGTTTCTTTCTCTCTATTTTCTTTATGATTTAGTGCTTCTAATTCATTTCCAATTCACTATTGTATGCCAAGAATACAATGAAACAACTCAACCCTTGCAAATAGTCATCGATTGGTGAAGAGTGGAACAACTCAACCCTTGCAAATAGTCATCCACTGGGGAAGAGTGGAATGATAATGCCGACTCATTGTAAAAGTGACAATGTCTAATTGAAATTAGAATCAGCAACCACTCAGGTGGATATATAATTATCCTCATATCACATATATAAAAACTGCGTAAATTCGTTATTGCCTTGCAATTAAAACCGCGATTTCAAACAAGGTTTAGAGTGCAACAAATGCTAGTAAATAAGGAAGCTTTTACCTTTAATATTAACTTCCATATGTCAATGCACTGATAAAATATTTCTAAATATGTAACACAGATTAAATACCTTGTTATCTATTGAAATTGAAGCTCCAAAAGATTGCCCAATAAGTCAGTTTACAACAATGAGTAACCTCAACAAGATATATATATATATATATATATATATATATATATATATAATTTTAGTGGAAGAGAAGAAAACACTACTATCATAAGAACACAAACCCCGCATCTCTAGCTTGATGAACCCAATTATATGGTGGCCCTAACCACTCCAACCATGTGTTGTGTGGTGGAATCAGATAGCGGGGCTAGTAAGAGGTTAAGAGCATGCATAATAGATTTATATCCATCGGTCCAACGTAAACGACATACAACTAAACCAACAACAAACTTCAAGCAACCAACAAGAAATAACTCTGTTCATCTATAGCAATCTTCTTGACTTGGGATTTGTGGTTTCATAATTTGGAACAACGAGCAAATTGATTAATGTAAATTACAAAATGTTAGGTCTTTTTTTAAAACCTTTTTCCATGCGAACGTTTAATTATTGATGGTATGGTAGTAATTTATGAAATGTGTTAGTTCGACTCAGACAAATGTGATGTTATTCGATTATAGTGATATGTATGGTCATTATTCTGGGCCATGGAGATTTGCTAAGACTTGGATTGTAGTGATAGGTATGGTAATTATTCTGTGCCATTGGCACTTGCTAAGGTTTGGATTGTAGTGATAGGTATGGTAATTACTCTGTGCCATGGGCCCCTGCTAAGACTAGGATTGTAGTGATAGGTATGTTAATTATTTTGGGCCATGGGCACTTGCTAAGACTTGGATTGTAGCGATAGGTATGGTGATTATTCTGGGCCATGGGCACCTACCAAGACTTTGATTATAGTGATAGGTATGGAACATGGGTTGATTGGTATGGGTATATTAATTCAGTGCATCTATAGCAATCTTCTTCATTTGGGATTTTTTGTGGTTTTGGAATTGAGGTTTTGGACATTTATGAAGGAGATGGGTTGTTTATTGAGTGCAATATAGAAATTGTCAACAAGTTTTTGGAATTGCAACAACCACAAATAACACTAATAATTTCTTAGCTTTTAAAAATTCAAGTTTGAGATAGCAACGTTTTAATGTCAATCACATTGAAATACACATTACTTGCATAAAATAGATTATCTACATTTAATTGCTTCATACAATAAAATGTGTGCAAGATTAACTCCATGTCTATAACATTGAACAACATCGATCCTCCTTTTGTGAAAGCCAGCAAGAGAGAGGACAACATAAACAACCTTGGTTTTGCTAACTAAATAGTTCGATGTCTACAATTACAACCAAAACATTGACATGAATCTAAGGATAAACTTGTGGGTAGTCCTCAAAAGTTGTGTACAACATTACATTAATCAAATCCTAACAAAAAGCAATTACAATTTTCATTAGTCAAACCAACAAACTTCTCGCTGAGCATAGTTCTCTCTCTAATTTCTCTCGCTGAGCATAGTTTCTCTCTCTAATTTCTTTATGATTTAGTGCTTTTAATTCATTTCCAATTCACTATTGTATGTCAAGCATACAAAGAAACAACTCAACCCTTGCAAATATTCATCGACCAATGAAGAGTGGAATAACGCAACCCTTGCAAATAGTCATCGATTGGTGAAGAGTGGATTGATAATTCCAACTCATAGTAAAAGTGACAAGGTCTAATTGAAATTAAAATCAACAAACAACTCAGTTGGATATATAATTATCCTCATATCACTTATATAAAAAACTATGTAAATCTGTTATTGCCTTGCAAGTAAAACTGCGATTTTAAACAAGGTTTAGAGTGTAACAATTGCCAGTAAATAAGGAAGCTTTTACCTTTAATATTAACTTTCATAAACAAGGTTTAGAGAATTTCAACGTATATTTTAAGAAAGGAAGGAGAAAGAAACTAGATATGGGTATGGTAGAAAAACTTGTGCACATGTTGAATCAGATGATTATAGAGAGCTCCTCTTTGGTTTGGGAGGAATGACTTGCAAATAAGACCACTAAAACAAATGGTTGGTTAGGTAGATAGTTGGGTGGATTGCCTAGCACTAGTTAGATCCAGGAAACAAGAGCTTCCTTAGGGGCTGTCAATCCACGTTTTTTAAATAATTAAGTTCAAAAATTGAAAGATAAAGTAATTGCATAAATCACAGAAGATATTGAAATTAAGTAAAAGAAATGATTGATAAAGAAATTGACGAATTTGACTAATTATAGCAATAAGTGGGTCAATACTAATGTTAGATAGTTTCAGTATGCTCCATAAAATAGGTTGGGACTCTGTGAACAGGGAAAGACAAAGAAAGTTGGATTTGGTTGAGGGTAAGTGGGTGAAAATAGCTTGTTATTTTGTGTCAAAGTGACTGTCAGTGGTTGAGGTGACCGTTGGTGGTTAGGGTAACTATTGATGGTTGAGGCAACCGTCAATGGTTAGGATAGATCGTTGACGATCAGAGTGACCATCGGTGGTTAGGGTGACCATCGACGGTTACTGTGGGCTAGGTCTGGGTAATTAAAGGATATTTGAATGAGGTTATAGAATGGGATTATGAGAGATTGGTTTGGGGTGGGTTGATTGTAAAATATAAAGTGATTGAATAATTAAAAATAGATACTTAGCTTGTCAGTGATTGATCGGATGAAGGGTTGAGGCGATAGAGCTTGGAACAATTCTGACAGAGTAACGGTACTTCACTGTTGGTCGATGGATGACAACACTTCATTTCTCTATCGTGATGGCTGGATCGTTAGAAGAACAACCACAAAACAAACTCAAGATACAAAAGCTCTTGATAGTTGTGGATCCCTTTTCACCTCCTGCCTCTCTCTTCTTATAGGAAGGAGAGGTGCAATAATATGTTAACAAGAGGTTCAACTTGATGTCTAAATATAAATCGCACATGTATTGGCTCACACATGAATTAGACGAGCTAATTATAAAAAAATAAGGCAGAGTTGAAGTGGTAGTTAGTGGTTTAGACAGTGGACCCTGACCGTTGATGGTTAGGGTGACCATCGATGGTCGAGGGTCAAGGTCAAGTTAATTTAAAAATGTGAGTTCAGCGAGTAGGCAATCTGACTTGGATTAGGCTTGGTTTGTAGTCGAGAGGCCAAGGTTGGGCCCACGGGGGTCCTGAGATGGTTCAAAAAAATTGCAACATTCATAACCATCGTGTTTGGATTTTTGAGGTCTACATTTTACCCCTTTTTTTTATGCACTTTGTATCAACAAGCTGTAAACAAAACAATGGATCGCGGGTTGAAAGTTAGGTTGCCCCGAGCATGGGAGGTGTTCCCCCTCAAATAAGGAATCGATGAGGTGAAATAAAATTGGGTGTGGGTTTGATGAGTGGTGAAAGTGATGATTAAAGGTGGGTGATAGAAGGGGCATTGAAGCGCGAACACACATACAAAGTGTGATAGCCAAGATTGCCCATTGATTAGGGTGCCATAGTTGGTAAAAATTAAGGTTGGTAATAGAAGGACAAGTGACAAGTGGATCACGTGATCACTATTAGGCATGACGATTGGGTACACTTAGAAACATAAGTCTCTTAGGCAAGGTTTGTGTAGTTGTGGGTATTCGAGGTAGGAAGTGCCCTCAAAAAGACACAAAGTGGTTCAATGTAGTCGTGGGTATCAGTGGTGATAAGTGCTCTTGAGAAGACACAAATGGGTCTATTGAGCACAAGGTAGCACATGTACAAAGAAGTGTTCAACATGGAAAGTGTTGTTGGTGCAGTCAAAAGGACCAAGGCAAGATCACAAAAATATGCTCTAGTTTGTGCCAAAATGGCCACTGGTGAGGTGACGTGGTCAATGGTCGAGGTGGGTGGAGAAGGTAATCTCCATGGGTGGGTATTGAGCTTGGGTATGTGCCAAAATTTTAAAAAGTTGGTGGTAAAATCTAATTTACTGACTGTCAACGGTCATGGATCTTAGGGTCAATTGTTGATTGTCACTCTGACCATCAGCGGTCAGGTTTAAATCCTAAAAGGGGCAGAGACAAAAGTGACTCCGCTTGTCATTTTCATTCATTTGAACAAGTTGACTTTGGTGTATATATGCTTAGTGTTTTGTGAGGAAGTGTTGACATTTTACTGAGTGGAATTGAGTGGGCCAGACACATGAGGGTTGATCGAGTTGTGGAAGGTGGACCTAATCAGGATGCAGGATGGACGAGGACGTGGTTGGGCAATGGGTCTAAAGATTCCTCCTCAAAGACTGTCGAGGAACGAGGTATGGGTTGTATTAAATTGATAGAGTAGGTTTGAGTTTGTAAATGCATTATTATTTTGTCATTGTTTGGTGGGTGGGTTTGGGTGATTGACCTAGTTTTAGGGTTTGCTTATTTTTTTTGGTGAAAGGGGTGGGTGAATTTTGAAATTGGTCAGGGTAGGTTAGTTATGGGAGTGTAGAGGTGGGATTAGGTAGAAAATTATGGTTTGATTTTGGTTATTTTTGCTGTGTTTTTGGGTAGGTAGGGTTTAGGTATTTCATCAATGGTTACACACAGTGACTGTCGATGGTCAGTACCGACCGTCAACGGTTGATGGTTGATGGAAGCTAGCCGTTTGACTGTCGATGGTCAATAAAGGTGGAAAATGTTTTTAAAAAGTTTTAAAGTGTTTGATAGTTTTGAAAATGTTGATTAGTTTAGAAAGTGTTGATTAGTTTCTTGAGGGTTGAGGTGAATGTTTTAAGGGTAAGGGTTAAGTGTTGTAGGCAGAAGTGTGATTGATTAGGGTAAAAATAAGATAGATTAAGGACTTGGTTTTGGAGATAAACTGTAGGCATAGGTTGTAGGAGGGTAAGTTCATAGGGTAAAATATTATAGATAATTAAGTTTGTTTGTATATCGAACTTTATAGGCATGAGAGCAAATTCAGATGCGAGATCAAATGCCTCAAATCTTTGCGAAGATTCATCGAGGTATGACTACTATGGATTGGGTGCACATGGAGGAGGTGGGGCTTGGTGAGATGTTGCATTACTAGTGCCACAAGACGTGGTGATGATAGTGGCCTTCATCGAGAGATGGGATCCGACCACTAACACCTCCTTACTACCGAGTGGTGAGATGATCTTACCTGAGGATGTGCACAGGATTACACAACTACCCATTCAGAGTGAGTTGATTTATCACATTGAGAGGGAGGAGAGAGATGGGCTCATGGAGTTGTTGTATGAAGATGACCATGATTTTGATAGGTGGCATGCCATAGGTTTTAGCCAAACTCTGCTATATCAGAGGGAAAGAGATGATATGAGGCTGATGACCATGATGATGATGGTGGTCTCATTTTGCCATTCCAAATTTGAGCAGTGGGAGGTTTTTGTATTTATTATTGGGGGTTTTGGTGGAGATGTTATTAGGTTACACAGTGTTTGGTTGAGTACTTGTGATTTTAGTCCATATATATAGGGAGTTGTGGGGATTCAGAGCTCACATGAGGTACGGTATCAGTGTTGGACTAGGCTTATGATCACATCCAAGTGCTAAGGCCGATGGGGTTATCGTTAGAGGGGTATGCACATATGAAGTTTAGAGTTGGATTCATGTGGTGGAGAGATGATTTTTCCCTTTCAGGACTAGGATGAAGAGTACATGACATTGATTGGTTCATAGGGGCACTAGATGCCTTGGTTGTTGGCGACGTGATTTGGAGACCCTATGTTAGGTTTCTAGAGTGGGCTGGATACAAGAGACATACACTATCCTTGTAGAGCTATAGGTGGATATTCGATAAGAGGGATGGTGAGACAGATCTCATCCCATTTAACAGGGTTCGATGATAGTTTGGCTTGGTACAAGGTATTTTGGGTCCATTCTTGAGGTATAGGCAGGAGGATGTAGAGCTTCTACTCCTATAGCCATAACTTGTACATGTTTTGCTTGATCACGAGGAGTTGTCGAATAGGGATGAGAATGGGTACCCAACGTGGTACCAAACACTCTATACCGTAGTTGATTTTGGGGGTGATGATGGTGGTAGGTAGTTGACGGTGTCGACCCAACTAGTAGAGGTTAGTGGGCACAGGTACAGGGGGATGACCCATATATATAGGCAGTGAATGTAGAGAGAGATCAAGCTCGAGTGACATTAGTCGTAGCATAGACTACCATGGCAACACTACAGGGTCAGTTGATAGGAACATAAGGTTAGGTGGTTACAGTTGCATGTGAGAGGGACCAGGCTAGAGCTACACTAGCCTTAGTTACCCAAGAGAGAGACTCTTTGAGATACGCTGGAGGAGGAGCTACAACACCTATAGGGCCATCAAGCACCATCCCCATGGCACAATATCTAGCCACAGTGGAGGAGCTATGCTATTATGAGGCCATAGTCTTGACACGTTGTCCCAATGAGCCCTGATGGAGTGAGTACAGAGCTAGTTTGGAAGGTGGTGCTAGCATGGTGACACTAGATTAGTGAGTTTATTATATAGGTGGATAGACAGGTACCTAGGGAGGACAAGCACCAAGAAGCAGTGGGGCTCCCAGAGATAGTGGTGCCCCAGGGGCATAGTCATGATATGGTTAGGAGATAGTATATATGTTGGTGTATATGACTTTGATACTGGCCTGCGAGCCGATGCGGTGAGATGTATATTTTTAGAGAGATACATGTATATGTGTTGTGTACATGAGATTATGTGGTTATTTATGATTTATAGACTCACACTCTTTACATATTGGTTATTGTTCATGGTGTTGATGTTCATGTTAGTCATTGATGATGTTACATTGATTATAGTTGTGATATGAATATAAATGCTTATGTGGACTCACCTAGCTAGCCATGTGATGAGATTTCTTTTGTTTATTCATGGTTATGATGTTGTTTATGACATGTCTGGTTATGATGATGTTTATTCATGCAAAAATTTTACTGAGTATATGCTTCTTTAATTAGATTTAGACATGTGGTGAAAATGGTTCATTGCTTTATTGTTCATGGATGGTATGATGTCAATATTATATTGATGGTTATGATTATGTTTATGGACATGGTTTATGCTAATGACGTCTATTTTTATTCATGATATATGCTGATATGATGTGATATAGTTATAATCATGGTCATTGTGCTTAAGGTAAAATACATACAGTAAGTTGAATCACAACATTAGATGTAAGAAAGAGAAGATAACCGAGAGACTAATGTCCAAATGAATATATCGACCAATTATGAAAGGATAAGAAGAGGGCACAATGCTTCTTTTTTGGCAAGGACAAAAACAAGCTGCAGTTTGATTGGATTAAGGAACATAAGCCCTTTGAATGCTTTGCATTAGCATTCGTTAGTTGGTTAGAAAGGTGTCTTGTTCACATGATGTCAAGTGAGCTCAAAAATCCCTTGCTTGAAAGTGTATAAAGGGGATATGGATGAAAATGAAACCTTCTTGTGAGACTAGCATGCCTCCTCAAGAGGTTACTAAAGAGTCAATGTAAACAAGTCTATGTCATCTAAGACATAGACTGATCGATGCAGGAAGTCTACTCATGAGAGTCGATTGTGGCTTTCAAAATTATTTTGCTTTTGAGAGCTGATTGTGGCTTTCAAGATTAGTTTGATTTTGTTTTGATTTTGGTAATGGGTCTTTTACTTTGTTGTTGTTTAGAGGAAGCTGATCGATGCGAGAAGCTTCAAAGAAATTTCTATGCTTTAAAAAAATGCTTTACTTAACCATTCTTCAAGGGAGTGGTCTAAGTTTGTCAGCATTGTTCAAGGCTTCTTGATAACTATCCTTCAAGGGAGCAGTCTACCTTATATGGATCAATTATTTTGATATATTTTCAACAACTGTCGTTCAATAGAGCAATCTGTGAATGCTAGGAATGACCCATGAATGTTTTTGGTTATGACTTTATTTTTGATTTTGCTTGACATAGACTTGATTATATAAGCTTAAAAGTTGACCTTTATGAAGGCAAAACTAAAATCACAAGAAGGTTTATTAGGTGTAAAGAGGGTTAGGTGACAATGATCATGGGAATCCATCTTGTCAAAGGGGTAAAAAGTACCATGAGAATCATGTCATGGGTAGAGTTTTGGTACCCATTGTTCAAGATTAGGTTATGATTATGATGGATAATCACATGATTCGATTGTAATTAGTTACCTCAAAAATAGGGAGATGAAAGTGGTTTGAAAGCAAGGGATGAGCTTAAGTTAGACAAAATGTGAGTTTGATCCTCCTTAACAAAAGATAGGATGCATATGTGAAGTATTGAGGGGATCAGGGTTTGAGTTTTCCTCAAGAAAGTATAATGGGTAAGCTCTTGATCCATACTTATGTGTTATGATATAAGGTCCAAGCCAATTGAAATCAAACTTGCCTCGCTTGCTTTTCTGCATATTGGTGACATGTTGATTTTATTTTAAGATGAAGTCTTTGATGTTGAATTCTTGCACTTTAAGGTGTTTGTTATAGGCATGCTTGATTCACTCTTGATAGACATGAATATGGGTAAGGGTGGATAAGAAATGTTGATCAAGAGCTCAAGCTGGGCTAAATAGTGCTGACAATAATTATCTTTAGAAATGATATCCTGCAGGGATATGTGAAGCGAAGGAATTTTGACTTCGAGAGGTAAGAAAACCTCTGCTCCAAACATAAGAGATAATGGGGTAGCACCCGTTGGGGTTTGGATGCTAGTGCGATATGCTTGTAAGGTGAAAGAGATGTCCAAATGCCAATCTCGATCAGATGCATTGACCATTTTAATTAGCATATTGTTAAGAGTTTTTTAAGAGGCTTTTGCTTGTCCATTCACTTGAGGGTGATAGGGCGATGAGAAAATTAACTTGATGCCCAATGCATCACAAAGACCTTGGACTTGTTTATTTTTAAAATATTTGCCATTTTTGGTGATAATTTTGTGAGAAACATCAAAATGATAGAGGATATGATGATTGATGAAGTTGACAATCTTTGAGACCAGAAGAATAGCTTCGACCCACTTGGTGAAATACTTGGTCATAGTGATGATAGAATGACATCACTGTGAAGAATGGGGGTTAATTTCACCAATGAGGTCCAAACCCTATTGTGAAAAAGGCCAAAAATTAGTGGATACATGAAGACTATGGCTAGGCACGTGATGTAAATTGGTATATTTTTGACACTTAACACACTTTTTCACATAATCATAACATTCTTGATTAAGGGTAGGCCAATAACAACTAAGACAAATGATGCATTTAGCCATGATGAGGCCACTAAAGTGTCCCCCACAAATCCCATCATGTGTTTCCTTGATAGCATGCGAGGCTTCATGACCACATAGGTAATGAAATATGAGACCATTGAAGCCATGTTTATAAATAATCCCCCCTAGGATGGTATGACATGAGGTACTCTGGATAAACACTCTTTGACCATTCTTGGAAAGACTAGAGGGAATGATGTCCATGCTAAGATAGTTAAAGGTCTATTGATACGAGAGGTTAGGTTGGTTTGCCTCCACATTGAAGATGGTGGAAGAATCTGATTTGATGTAGGAGGGATCGATAAGTCAATGGATAATGATAGATAGCTTAGAGTTAGTGGGTGCAGACAAGATTTGAGAGGCGAGGGAAGCCATGGTATCAACAAACTTATTCGTAGATCGTGGGATGGCTTGGATATGGTAATGTTAAAATGATGTTAAGAGTTTGTTAACTATTTTTTTTTACTATTGTAAAACATCATTCTTGCATTGATAAGAGTCATTGATTTGAATGACTAAAATTTGAGAGTCACCAAAGATGTTGATCGTTTTGACTCCCAAGCCTAACGCAGCTTGGTGGCCTATGATTAGGGCTTCGTACTCAACCATTTTGTTATATTCAAAATATAGCTTGAAGGATAAAGGAAGAGGTTCACCATGAAGGGGACCAAGGATGACACCCATTCCCCCACCACATTGACACTTTGATATGTCAAAGAACATGGTCACTTGATAGGTGAAATATACCTAAGAAAGGGTCGTGATGGACTCATTGGGAAACTCAAGAGGAGGAGGTTGGTTGTCTGCTAATGGTGCGTCAACCAATTCATCAATAATGACTTTAATTTTAATTGAATTTTATTGAAGGAAATAAAGGTCAAAATTAGCTAATAACATTAGCTGCTTGGCCATACATTGATTTTGGTATGGCTTGGAGTGCATATACTTGAGTGGGTCAGTATTTTTTGACATAGGTTTTGTGGTTAAGATGGTAGTGGCAAATTTTGGTGGCCATGAAGACTAAATCTAAGCAAAGTTTCTTGATGTGCGTATACTGAGTCTCATATTATATAAACATATGGCTAATGTAGTAGATGGCTTGCTCTTTGTGTTGTTCATCTCGATGAGCAAACATTGCTCCTAGGGAATGGTCAATGGTAGAGATATAAAGGTAGAAAGGTTGATCATCTTTGGGAGGAGTGAGGACAGGTGGAGACAAAAGGTACAATTTAAGTGAATCAAAGGCCTTTTTATAGTCATCATTCCACTTGAAAGAGACATCCTTCTTCATGAGGTAATGGAAGCATTGGCATCGGTATGAGAGCTGAGAGATAAAGCGATGAATGGATTAGAGCTTTCTTTGCAAACTACAAAGCTGTTTAAGGTGAGTGGGAGGAGGCATATCGCGGATTGCTTTGATTTTGGTTGGATTGAATTCAATTCCTTGAAGGGAGATGGTAAAGCCGAGGAGCTTCTCTAATAAGACCCCAAAAATGCACTTCTTAGGGTTAAGGCAAACATGGTAATAGATGAGGCACTCAAAGATGATCTTGAAAATGACCAAATGATCCTTATGATATTTGGATTTCCCAAGAAGGTCATCCACATAGTCCTTGATTATTTTGTGGATAAGGTCATGGAAGAGTAGGTTGTGACATGTTGGTAGGTTGCATAACCATTATTCATTCCAAAATGCATGACCTTATAGCAGAAGGTTCCCCATAAAGTGATAAAAGCAATTTTGTGTTGATCTTTAAGGGAAATTAAGATTTGATTGTATCCCAAAAACCCATCCATGAGAGATAACATCTCATGGCCGACTATAAAATCAACTAGTTGTTCAATGCTTCATAAAGGGAAGTCATCTTTTAGGCAAGTAATGTTGAGGTCACAAAAGTCCATACAAATACATAGTCCCCTTGTGGCTTTGGTGATAGGCATGTGTTCGAAACACATTGAGGATAGTCAATGGGTTAAATAAAATTGATAGAGAGGAGATGTTGAAGCTCTTATTTGATGAGAAGGGATTTGCAAGGGTGCATTCATCAAAGTTTTTGCCTGACGGGTTTGACATCACAGTTGGTGACTATGTTATGTGTAGAAATAAAGGGGTCGATGCCAGGCATGTTATTGTAAGACCAAGCAAATGCTATACTATGGTCCTAAAAGGAGGGGAAGTACCAAAGCTCTTTGGAATCTAGCGATTGGCTGATTTTGACAATGCACAGGTCATCTGGGGTACCCACGTTGATATTCATGGTGGATTCGTTCAACATAGTTGAAGTCTCAGGAGGTAGATATTTATGGATGGAAGAATCTGGTGCACCAAGATAGGTGAGAATGGATTCATCATCTTGATATTTAATGGTATTAAAGGTAGGAGAGTCATCTCCTATCATCTCAAGATGAGTCAAAAGGATGGTTATGATCACCCCATCCTTTTGATAGGTTAGGGGTCTGAGGTTGATCATGTTGATGAAAAAAAAGTTAGGGGGGATGATGTCGAGATCCTCTAATTCTGAGGGTGAAGGGGTCGACAAGGATGGGATTTCCTCATCAATGTTGGTGATGGGGTGTGAATTGGTTTGCTGATTCGATAGAGAAAATCCTAGGCCATATTTCTCATGGGGTTTTTGGGTTTGGATTCAAAGCAACTCATCAGCCCCTATTCATATCGTCCAAGACCAAAACCCTTCCAAACACAACGAAGGAGATATGTCTTGATGAAACTCAGTTTTTATAGATAGGAGAAGCCAAAGGTGAATGGTCTAGGTGAAAGAGAGGTGATGGAAGTGCCAAGGGGTTTTTTGAGTCCCCCATAGATTAAAGGAGTTTTACAGTTTGATAGTCTAAGGGAAACAATGGCTTCGATATTAGGGTCATACCTAGGTTGTTTGTTAAGTTGCCCATACTCATGTGGAGTAGGGAAGATGTCAAGGGTCAAGAGGTGATATTTCCCAAGTGAAAGGCATTGGAATGTTTATTCTAAGGGGTCTATGGTGGGGATTTGCTCTGAGGGGATCAATGAATTAGTATATGCCTTGTTGGTAGAAGAAGATATGGCATCATCTTTAGTGGTTGAGGGTTTATCTTTGGATGATGAGGATGTGTTAGATGGAAGTAGGAGGAAGTCGTTGGGTCAATAAGTCATGTTGCATGATGAAAAGGGACTTGGGTTAGCTTGTATAGTGACAACCTAACCTTGATGCTCAAATTTGATGTAATGATGAAGGTTAAAGGGTGCACAATCCATGGAACAAATCCAAGGTCATCCCATAAAACTTTATACTAGAATTTTCCTTCCACTACATAAAAGATTTATAAAAGTGTGCGAGGTCCTAAATGGATATTGTTGGGTGAATATTTTGTCGGCCAGCTAACTAGTGACCAAAATAGTTCCTATCACCACAACATAGGGAGATGTGTCATCCTGGTGTGCAGCTTTACTACATCAACCAAAGATAAATCTCTCCTCTCATCAAGGGGAGGTTCCCTATTAAATATGTGGAGCTATATACAATATAAATAAGCAGAAAGTAAGACACAAGGGTGGGACAAACCATCCATATCTCTTATTTCAGAGATGATGCACATAGACAAAGGAGAAAATCCTGGCTATAAATGCTAAAGGCACTTCTCTTCTTTTAGAAGTGTCCTTACAGGAAACATCAAAAGTTTCTTTCAGATAGTGAAATAATCGGTGATCAAAAGGGCGTAGTAACAACAGGATGAAACAGAGCACAAAGTATCCACCTCAAATGCCCAAAGAGTATTAAAAAAGGATAATAGGGGCACAAAGTCATCCCAGAATCCTTAACACAGAAAGAAAGGAAGAACACAGACTGAAAACAATGGTGAAAGCACAAAGTCTTCTCACAGTCATTTTTAGGACACCTCCCTCTTTACCTTCACTAATTCTACTTGCCAAATTAAATAAATAAGAACACCTTCAGAAGATAGACATAAGAATGATCTCCTAAAACAATACAAGCCAAAACAGCACAAAGTCTGTAAACAACCTGCTTTCTCATTCAGATAAAAATGAAAATGAAATTATAATCTGAGTTCAAAGTCTCAGTCTTCTTTCAAAATGGGCAGAGTTTCGCTTCTAGTAAGGGGAAGATCTCCTTTGTAACAAATGAGAGATTACAATAAATAGCGCTCCAAGAAAGACTTGGGTGCTTGTTTTCCATAAAACGGCCCATGCTGTGCATTCAATGCCTTGAATGCATTTCCAGGTTTGTCAAAGGACTGCGTTGAAAATAAGGCAGCTATCTTAACTATGGCGTGTCATTTCATCCCATCTGTCTTCTCCCAAGTCTGGATCATTTGGTCTGTCCCCTCTGATATCAGCACAACGATCCATTTTATCTTTACTTCATGGAAGGAAAAATAGGTCGCATCTTTAATTTTTGTAAGCTAGAAAATCTACTTCGCAGACTATTCCAACTATCAAAAACTACTGCGTAGATATTTTCCTCTTTGTCCTCCTTCCACTTTTGTCTTTTCTAGCTTTGTCTTTTCTTGGAATTTAAGCTCCTAGGCTATCTTTTCATCTAGTCGCTTGGTTCTTCCTTCAAGTTCTGCACTTTATTTTAATTTCAACGAATATTCCCTTATCTTAAATTTGACATTTATGGGGACATCATTGGTTGACTGTTTCAACAGTTTGGGCGGCCTTCTCGGCTCCTTGGTTCAATCGCTTTCTTACTCCTTGGTTGAACCATCGCTTTCATTTGAACTTGCCTTTAGAATCATCCATGTTGCTTCTCTCTTTGCTTGAGGCCACCTTTGAACTTTTGAACCATGTTAAACCATTAAAATTTTAACTCTTTCGGTTCAAAGTTAAATCGGTTCATTGGTTTATTCTGTGTCTCGCTCAAACACTGCTTCCTTTATCTTTCTAAGCTTTGGTTGAACCTTTGAACCTATTGATTGAACCAACCGATTGAACCAACTTTGGTTCAACGGTTCAATGGTCCAATCGATTCATTCTTCATTATTTGGCTAAGTGTTGAACCCATTTCTTTCTTACAGAGTCTGTAAAAACCAACCTTGAGAGTTTGTAGATTTGAGCCTGCCTATAGAGTTCATAGATTCAAGCCTGTAGAGTTCATAGATTCAAGCCTGCAGAGTTCGTAGATTTTTGGAAAGCTTGAGAAACGAAGACCCTGAATGCTCAGAACAATTTTTGAAAGGGGAAGAGAGGATTTTGGTGTGTAGGACCAAAATAGTTCAAATGTTGTCCCAAAAATGAGTGATATTTTTTGGGGGACAAAAGCTGGCTCCAGTTGGGGAACTTCCTTCAGATGAGAACTTGGAACATTGAGGGGAGTAGAAACCATAATCTCCAGTGCCTTGAAGTGTGCGATTGGGCTACGGAGTTGAGCTACCCAAAAAGAAAGGCTCCAAAAAATGAAAATGAAAAACACAAAATAGAAGAAAGACTTTACAAATATACAAATATAGAGGTGAATTTATTTGGTACTTCAAGAATTGAAGTACCTCAGATGCTGCCCCTTGAGAGGTAGTGAAAATGGCCTTCTATCCTGATAAACCAACAAGAAGCCATTTTGCCCTCAGAATCGGTGACGGGTGAATGGAACTCTCCACTAGGAATTTAATCTCCTGTGTCTTCCTCTTGGTTCTCTTCTCTTGCTGCCCCTTGGCAAGACTTGCTTTCTAGTCTGAGAACCATGTATCTTGGTTCTCTTATGGAGTCCCTTTTTTTGATTCTGATGGGTAGCAGCCTGGGCTATTACCATAATTTGCTATTCTGATAGTTCAGTCTAGCACATGTCTTGATTGTCCCCTTCAGACGCCTGGCAGACCATCGACTTGGCATCTCCTTTGTCTCGAGTAGCTCCCCATTCGAGTAACAGAGATTCATACTCGACAGTGTTGGTGTTGCTGAACTACAACTCGTGTAAAGAAGGAAGAATATCCCCCTTAGGAGATATCAACACCAACTTGGCCCCAACACCTGTAGAGGAATTACTGCCATCCATTTCTTGGATCCAAACATCACTAGAAATGGATTTTTTGTCAGATTTCTCTTCATTAGAGATGAAAGACCCTTTTTTATTTGTACTGTGCCCTACCAATCCTTCTAATATCTAGTTTGAATCAATTCTTGGATCACCACCTACCAGACTTTTGTCTCCAAGAACATGGATGTCCTCTGTGGTCAAGAAGTAATCACCCCTGCCTGAAAACTCAAACAAAATTTGAGCTTCAGGGGCTGATGTTTGGGTCTTGACATCTTGTACCAACTTGTCTAACTGATCGGGGTTGGACTGCAGGACTTCAAATTCAGTCATTTGACTTTTGGTCTTTTTGACATGATCAATTATGTCAAATGACTGAATTGGACTAGGCACAGAGGATGGAGTTTCATCCTTTTGGTTTTTGGGAGGGGTGAGAGGACTGGACTGTGAAATTGAAGTAGAAGTTGTAGAACTGTTTGAGATACTTACTTCTTTAGAAACCACCAGGTCCTTTGGCTGGAAAGATAGAGTGGTTTCACGTTCAACAATTGAAATTGTTGGTTGAGATCACTTCTCTATTTTTCCTTTATCAGCTTGCTGAGCTGACTAGTTCTAGGACCAAGTGAACATAGCATATGGTCTGTCATTTGCATCACCTTCACTTCTGGGTTCATCCTGGTAATCTAGAAAACCAATGATGGAGTCACCAATTGACTCTTCTTGATCCTTCATGAAGAGGTCAGCATTATTTTCTTGATTAAACTCAAGTTGGAAAGAGAAATCATGCTATGTTTCCAAATATCCAATTGCTGAGTTGGCTAGAGGTGCTTCAATGGAAAGGTTCCTCTGTGGAGGAGGAAGGTGATTTTGCTGTCCCTGATTCTTGGCATCATTGTCATGGTACGCCTGATTCTGAAATATCCTCTTGGGCATATCTCTGTATGCAAGAGAAGATGACATCCCTTGCACCATTTTATTTTTGAGAGCTAGCATCTCATTTTCTAGCTTTTATACCATTGGGTCAGTGGTGACTGCAAGTGAATACTTAGAAGATGAAGAGGATTTACCTTTATTAGACTCTCTCCTTATCTTTCCTACTAAGATAAGGTCATCTTCTACCTCATTAGCCAAGTCTTGATCAACCTCAAGGTCTATATGTCTAGCCCGTCTCAATGGAAAATTCACTTCAGGCAACTGTGAGTTGATGAAGAAACACATGAGATTCTGAGGTGTCGGCTGGGTGATCATGGGAATCCTATGCCTCAGCTTGTTGAACTTGGTAATGAAATCCCTCATAGGCTCATGGGGCTCCTTCTTCATTTGTGTGAGTTGGGCTAGCAAGGCATGTGCATCCTCTGTTGGCCTGAACCTGGCTTCAAATTTAGCTTTGATAGTGTCCCAGCCAATCACTGATCCAGTGTGTAGATGGTAAAACCAGTTTGTAGCAGCACCTTGTAGTGTCTCTACAAAAAGCTTGACTACCACATCTTCAAATTCCACCCCTATCACACCACAAGCTATGCTGAAAGCTGCAATGTGTTCAACTCTCCCATCACCAAAGAATTTGGGAAAATTCTTTTTTGAACTGAGTGGTAGCTCATGTAGGGGTGGAGTTAGATTAAGTGGGCCAAAAGAGTTACGTCAGGGGCCTCAAACTGCCATGATAGGATTATGAAAAATGGGGATAACGCGTCTGGGTGGAATGGCTAGATTGCAGGACAAAAATGAAAAAGAACTGGCCCTGCTTCAGCTTGAGGCTTTAGACTATGCACTCTTTTCCAGTGACTCTAGTTTTGCAAACCAGGTAAAATAATGGAAACAGAGATGGAGGATGGTAAGGCTAATGATAGTAGGTAAGACATGGAACAGAGTCTCCAAAATATATAATGGATAAGGGTTATAATGATTATGGGTAAGACACAGGGGATGTTTCAATCTGAAACTTGAGGTTCCAAATTGCACAAAATTACTGTCTCCCCAACGGAGTCGCCAAAAACTGTTGGGTGAATATTTTTTCAGCCAGCTAACTGGTGACCAAAATAGTTCCTATCACCACATCATAGGGAGATGGGTCATCTTGGTGTGCATCTTTACTACATCAATCGGAGACAAATCTCTCCTCTCATCAAGGGGAGGTTCCCTATTAAATATGCAGAGCTATATACAATATAAATAAGCAGAAAGTAAGACATAGGAGTGGGACAAACCATCCATCTCTCTTCTTTCAGAGATGATGCACATAGATAAAAGATAAAATCTTGGCTATAAACGCTGAAGGCACTTCTCTTCTTTCAAAAGTGTCCTTACAAAAAATATCAAGAGTTTCTTTCAGATAGTGAAATAATCAGTGATCGAAAGGGTGTAGTAACAATAGGATGAAACAGAGCACAAAGTCTCCACCTCAACTACCCAAAGAGTATAACAAAAAAGATAATGGGGGCACAAAGTCGTCCCAAAATCCTCAACACAAAAAGAAAAGAAAAATACAGACTGAAAACAATGGTGAAATCACAAAGTTTTCTTACAATCGTTTTCAGGACACCTCCCTTTTTACCTTCACTAATTCTGCTTGCCAAATTAAATGAATAAGAACACTTTCAGAAGACAGACGTAAGAATGATCTCCTAAAATGATACAAGCCAAAATAGCACAAAGTCTGTAAACAACCTGCTTTCTCATTCAGTTAAAAATGAAAATGAAATTACAATTTGAGCTCAAAGTCTCAGTCTTCTTCTTTCAAAATGGGTAGAGTTTCACTTCTGGTAAGGGGAAGATCTCCTTTGTAACAAATGAGAGATTACAATATATAGCACTCCAAGAAAGACTTGGGCACTTGTTTTCCATAGAATGGCCCATGCTGTGCATTTAATGCCTTGAATGCATTTCCAAGTTTGTCAAAGGATTGCATTGAAAATAGGGCAGCTATCTTAACTATGGCGTGTCATTTCATTCCATCTATCTTCTCCCGAGTTTGGATCATCTGGTCTGTCCCCTCTGATATCAGCATAGCTCTCTATTTTGTCTTTACTTTATGGGAGGAAAAACATGCCGCATCTTTAATTTTTGCAAGCTAGAAAATCTACTTCGCAGACTATTCCAACTACCAGAATAACTACTGCGTAGATATTTTCCTCTTTGTCCTCTTTCCGCTTTTGTCTTTTCCAATTTTGTCTTTTCTTGGAATTTAAGCTCTCAGGCTATCTTTTCAGCCAGTCACTTGGTTCTTTTAAGTTCCACGCTTTATTTGAATTTCTACAGATATTCCCTTACCTTAAATTTGACGTCTACGGGGACGTCATTGGTTGACTGTTTCAATGGTTTGGGTGGCTTTCTCAGCTCTTTAGTTCAATCACTTTATTGGTTCAATCACTTTCTTGCTCTTTGGTTGAACCATCACTTTCATTTGAACCTGCCTTTGGAATCATCCATGTTGCTTCTCTCTTTGCTTGAGGCCGCCTTTGAACTTTTGAACCATGTTGAACCATTGAGCTTTGAACTCTTTCGGTTCAAAGTTCAATCGGTTCATTGGTTTATTCTATGTCTCACTCAAACACTGCTTCCTTTATCTTTCTAAGCTTTAGTTGAACATTTGAACCTACCGATTGAACCAACTGATTGAACCAACTTTGGTTCAATGGTTCAATGGTCCAATCGATTCATTCTTCATTATTTGGCTAAGTGTTGAACCCATTTCTTTCCTAAAAAGTTCATAAAAACCAACCTTGAGAGTCTGTAGATTTGAGCCTGCCTTCAGAGTTTGTAGATTCAAGCCTGTAGAGTTCATAAATACAAGCCTGCAGAGTTCGTAGATTTTTGGAAAGCTTGAGAAATGAAGAACCTGAATGCTCAAAATAATTTTTGAAAGGGGAAGAGAGGATTTTGGTCTGAAGGACCAAAATAGTTCAAATGTTGTCCCAAAAATGAGTGATATTTTTTGGGGGACAATAGATATGAAGGACAAAAATTCCCAAATTAGTGGCCATGGTGTCGTTGAAGGATTAGAGGATGGATGAGGTTTCAGACATGACATTGTTTGGTAGTTTAAGTTGATCATAGGCATGGGAGGAGATGATATTAATATTGGTTCCCCCATCAATAATAACCTATTTGATGCATGTTTGGTTGATGCAGGCAATGATGAAAAGAGGGAGATATGGGTCATTAGGGTGGATAGAAGGTATTTCCAAATCCTTAAAAGTGACAAGGTTAGAAATTTAGAGAGCGCCAACAAAGGCTGCTAAAGGTTGAGGGTATTCAAATTGGACCTCTAAGATTTCAATGCCTCTATATTTACTTAGCAATGATGAGGTGAGGTAGAAATTAATTCATATAGGCTCATATTTGCTAGGGTTTGGTGAAGTTATTTGAGAACCACTCTTCTGATTGATTTAGAGAGGTTCAATTGAGAAGTATTTGAGATGGATACGTTAAGTTTGGGCAAAGGTGAAGACGCTTGAATTTGACTTGTTTGGAAGGCAAAAGATGGGTATGTCTATGGGATGGACACTTTCACCTTCCCCTTATCCTGTCACTGAGCATGTGATCATGTGACCACATAGATAGTATGAATAGAGGGAAGAGTTGGGGTAGGAAATTAGTTTGGTTCCCTATCACTTTGAGGTGAGAGTGGGGGAGTAGGTGGGCATTGGGTATTGGTTATTGTTTGTTAAATTGGTAGTGAGATAATGGGAGGTTCATCTGATAATATATCACCTTCATCATAGAGTTGATGGATTATGGTTTGGAGAGATTTGTAGTTATTTGTGTCATGCCCAGGTGTCCTATGATAGGAGGTAAGGTCAAGCAAGAAGCTTGCAATAACGTTTAGAAAATAATTGAATAATACTCAACTAAAGGTGGCAAGGGTCTAAAACTTTTGGATTTGGTGGTTGAGATGGAAGTATTTTTAGAAATAGGCTTGGTGGTAGAGATCTTGGGTAAGGTGGCATTCTTAATTGATGATTTTGGTGTAGGTAAGGAAGTTGATAGGTTTGAGGTAGAAGATGTCAAGGTATCTAGTTTACTTATTAATGGCTCGATGAAGATGGGTGTGTCATAAAGTAAGTGTGATGGCATAGCCAAAAGTGGTGGTTGGGTTTTGGTTGAAATAGTTAGCTTCCTAATCAAAGTAGAGAGATGAGACCATAAAATAGAGGGCAAGGTTGAGGGAGGCAAAATTTTGGCCTTTTGGCCTTTTGGTGGTTTTACCTCCTTGGTTGATTTGGTTTGGTGTTTGGTTGATGGGTTTGGTGAGGTTATCTCCAATTTCAAAGATGGGTGATTAAGGTTCTGTGTAGGGAAAGTACCAAGGTTTTTGGTTGGTTTGGTTGATGATGATTTGGTTATTTGAGATTTGGTTGGTTTGGATGGTTGAGAAATGGTTGGGTTGGTAGAAGTTTTTATTGGTTCGATTGATATGATAGCAGGTTGGATAATAGAGGTGGTGGGTTGGTCCATCAAAGATGTGGTTGGAGGTTTATATTTGATGATATAAGGGATCCCCAATTGCTTCCAAAAGGTGGCTCAATCCATGTCAAGTTTGGAGACAAATTCTAACCTCTGAACTAATCTAGAGAATGGTTTATAGATCGGTCTTGTTCCCTGGGCAGTGGACGCGATAGATAAACCCATAGGTTGGGAAAGGGGAATGGTGATCTCTTCCTTTTCCTCACTCAAAGGATACAAGGTTTGGATGGGCGGTTCCTTTGTAGGAGGTGAAAACATGGTGGTTTCTTCCTTGGGAATAATCTCCAAAGGGGAAGTGAATTGTTTGGTAGTTGGAGGAGAAGGTAAAGTGGTGATATTGCTTGTTTTGGTTCTGACAATTGAAGGAGGGATTGATGAATCCAATACCTCAATAAGT
This sequence comes from Torreya grandis, assembly GCA_037957365.1. Taxonomy (NCBI): domain Eukaryota; kingdom Viridiplantae; phylum Streptophyta; class Pinopsida; order Cupressales; family Taxaceae; genus Torreya; species Torreya grandis. The sequence continues at coordinate 3,489,262 of JARHVA010000610.1, read as the reverse complement.
GGAGAGGGTGAAGAATGGGTAGATTGGGTGGTAGGTTCTTCAACAATGAGCGTGTCAAGAACCATATTGATTATGTGGGCATCGTGAGAAGACTCAACTTTGTTTCTCTTGTTTTCGATAGGTGGATGATTGGGAAAAGGTTGTCTGAAAATGTAAAAGGATTGGTTTGGATATGCATTGAGGTTGTCCAACAGAAGTTCCCTCTTGTCAATGAGGGTTTGGACAATGTTTTTTAAGGTATTACACCTACTAACCTCATGCCCAAATACTTGATGGAAAACACATATGTCATAGTCATTGTAATAGCTAGGTGCAAGTTGAGAAGAATCAAATTATTGAGGGGGTTTGATAGGAGGAAGCTATATGATATTAGATTTAATCAACTTATCCAAGACCAAAGCATAAGACTCCTCAAGTAGAGTAAATTGAATTTAGTTGTTTTGGTTCTTCATATTTTGATTTGAGGAGTTAAAAGAGTTTGGTTGATTGATAGATGGTGGAAAAGTGATCTTAATGACAATCACATTCATAGTTTCCTTGATTTTAGCATTGGTGTTGGTTTGGTTTCTTGGTTTAGAGGAAGAGGCCTAATTGGATTTGAAAGTAGACTTTTTGTTTTTCAACCTTAACTTTCCTTCATCGATGACTATATTTTCTAGTTTACATGCCATGGTAAAATCTTTGTCAAAGGTTTTGAAGCTCTGAACACACAATGTATAATAGATGTGCTTGGCACATGCGTGAGCAAAAATTTATATTAGTTCAGGTTGGGGTAAAGAGAAGGAAAATTGATTGATTAGGATTCTCCAATGAGCTACAAAATTGACAATAAATTCATCATCAAATTTCCAGATAGAGTAAAGGTCAATGATTGAAACTTTCTTGGAGATGTTTATTGAAAAATGATCCAAGAAAATTTGGGTGAGCTGGGTGAAGGAGAAGAGAAAATGTTTGGTTATGGCACTATATCAGTCTAGTGTTGGGCCAGATAAAGACATAGGGAAGGTGTGGAGAAGGAGAGAATTATAGTAGGTAATCTAATAACATGAATGCCTAAATGCCCTAAGATGTTGTTGTGGGTCCTCCTTACTTTGAAATTTAGAAAACTTCGGGAGATCCCACTAAGGAGGATATAGTCTGATAGGGATAAATAGGTGAATGGGTTCGTTATAGATTTGATTATATGATAAAATGTTGTGAGCACCAGAGATGGATTTCTTTAAAGTAGTCATTTTATCCATTAGAATTTTCATTAGATTCATTTGAGGTTGTGCACCTGAAAGGTTGTTAGGTGCATATTGTTGTTGTGGTTGGGTGAGATATTGATAATTGGTAGGAGGTTGAGGAGCTGCCACATTTTGATATGTGGACACAGGTGGTTGGGTGGATTCCATGTAGGGGTAGGTGGATGCAGGTGCTTGGGTAGTGGGTAGAGTTACATGCCCTTATGGGTTAGGGATGTAATCTAGGTTGGGTGTGATGGCCACCTATTGAGAGGTTGAGGTGGGTTGGGTAGGAGCTTTGGTTGGGTTTGTAACCAAAGGAAAGGTGGTGATCTTTGTACTGATTGGTGGTAAGGTAGAAGGCATAGACACCACAATATTTTGAAGTGGAGTAGTGACTAGTGGATTGGGGGAAATTGAAGGAAGGTTGACAATGCTAGTAGTATGCACTCCCATGGTGAGTGGAGTATAGGTGGTTAATGGTTGGGTTGTTCTTAGGGTATATGGGTTGTTGGCCAGGGTGGAAGGTGTAAGGGTGTTGGTAGGTTGGTCAGTTTAGTTTTCCATAGTAATATCAAAGGGATTATTGGTAGATGAAGATGCTTGGGTAGTCAATGGTTATGTGGTGACTCTAGAAATAGAAATGTTCCCCATAAGGTGGGAAGGCATGCCATAAAGTGGTTCCATAGGTGGAACTCAAGCAGGGGTATGGTGAGGCATGGTGCTGAGATAATATTGAAGGGCCACATGATTGTTATCTAAGAAGGTGGAAAATTCTATATCTCCTTGGGCAACTACCCAAGGAAAATTAGAACTCCTTGAAGGATGAGGATAACTCTCTGCATTTGAGATGTATTCCATGGATGAGGATGTAGAATAGGTTGGATGGTTTGGGGATGGATTTTGTTCTGCCCGATTCCTTCATTGCTATCAAGTTAGAACCATGAAAAATAAGGGAGAAAGTAAAATGAAAACAAACTCACAGCTCAAACAAAGAGAAGAAAAGAAATGATCAAAGAAATCAAACACACACTAAAAGGTACATTAAGTCCTAAATTTTTTTTTAGTCTCTCTTTCGGCTTATGCCTTAAGCTTTAAGAATTATGTGACTAAAATTTCCTTGTAAAGAGGGTAATAAAAAAAAGTCTATGTTTAGTTTTAGGTTATGTTTAAGCTCTTAAAGGGATCTATATTGGAAGCCAATAAGTGGCTTGGTATTAGGGCCTACCCCTCACTTCACACACCACAACGATAAGGGTGTCTGGTGCTTATCTAGTATATACCAATTTTTAGAGTTTATACTCAACCAGAGAGCTGAGTTGGTTATCTCATTAGTAATGAAGTCTAAGTAGGATTACCAGGAAAGGGTAAGGTGACCGTTAGATGATGAAATCCTAGTCGAGCCTTATTTCAAGTTATTTTGATATTTGATCATGTAGGCAGTTTGGTTTATGTGTGTGATATAAGTGATGCTACGATCGAATTACTTTGCTTTAATTTAATTAAGTGAGCTAAAATTACAAGCAACCAATGTATGTAGTTAATTTTATTAAGTCCAAAATAAAATTTTAATTTCATTTTGAGCACAAAGATAAGAAGAAAGAAAGCACCTAGATGCAACTATGAACCCAATAAAATAATAAAGGTTCCCACTAGATGTGCCAGAATGTTTCAGAGAATTTCAACTTATATTTTAAGAAAGGAAGGAGAAAGAAACTAAATATGGGTATGGTATAAAAATTTGTTTGGTTGTGCACGTATTGAATCAGATGATTGTAGAGAGATCCTCTGTATCTTGGGGGGAATGACCTATAAATAAGACATCACTAAAACAAATGGTTGGTTAGATAGATAGTTGGGTGGATTGCCTAGCGCTAGCTAGATCCGATAAGCAAGAGCTTCCTCAAGGGTTGTCAATCCACACTTTTTAAATAATTAAGTTCATAAATTGAAAGATAAAGTACTTGAATAAATCACAGAAGATACTGAAATTAAGTACAAGAAATGTTTGATAAAGAAATTGAAAAAATTGACTAACTATAGAAATAAGTGGGTCAATACTAATGCTAGATAGTTTAGGTATGCTCCAAAAAATAAATTGAGATTCTGTGAACAAGTAGAGACAAAGAAAGTTTGATTTGGTTGAGGGTAAGTGGGTAAAAATAACTTGCTATTATTTTGTGCCGAAGTGATCGTCAGGGGTTGAGGTGATCATTGATGGTTAGGGTAACCATCGATAATTGAGGCAACTAACAGTGATTAGGACAGATTGTCAATGATCAGGATGACCATCGATGGTTATTGTGGGTTAGGTTTGGGTAATAAATGGTTATTTGGATGGGGTTACAAAATAGGATTTTGAGAGAGTGGTTTGGGTTGGGATGATTATGAAATATAAACAAAGTGATTAAATAATTAAAAAGAGATACTTAGCTTACTGATGATTGATCAGATGAAAGGTTGAGGTATTAGAGCTTGGAACAATTCTAGTAGAGTAATGGTACTTAGCTATTGGCTGATGGAAAATAACACTTTGGCTCTCTATCGTGATGGTTGGATGGATGGATCACTAGAAGGACTTATACAAACTAAACTTTGGATATGAAAGATCTTGATAGTTATGAATCTCTTTTCACCTCCTACCCCTCTCTTCTTATAAGAAGGAAGGAGAGGTGTAACAATATGTTAACAAGAGGTTCAACTTGCTCTCTAAATATAACTTATACATGCATTGGCTCACACACGAATTAGATGAGCTAAGTATAAAAAAAAAGGAAGAGTTTAAGTGTTAGCTAGTGGTTTAGATGGTCAAACCTGACTATTGACGGTCAAGGTGACCGTCGGTGGTCGAGGTCAAGGTCAAGTTGAGTTAAAAAGGTGTGTTTAACCAATAGGTCAATTTGACTTGGGTTAGGCCTAGTTTGTGGTTGAGAGGCAAAGGTTGGGCCCAAGGGGGTCGTGAGATGGTCTAGGGGAATTGTAACATTCAGAACCATCGTGTGTAGGTTTTTGGTGTTTATAATCACATATATAAAAATTGCATAAATCTATTATTGCCTGATAAGTAAAACTATGATTTCAAACAAGGTTTAGAGTGAAACAATTGCCAGTAAATAAAGAAGCTTTAACCATTACTATTAACTTGCATATGTCAACCCAATGATAAAATGTTTATAAATATGTAACACTGATTAAAATCCTTATTATCTATTGAAATTGAAGTTCCAAAAGATCACTTAATAAGCTAGTTTACAACAGTCGGTAACCTCAACAAGTTTTTTTTTAATACAATCTTTTTAGTGGAGGAGAAAAAACACTACTAGCATAAGAATACAAACCCCGCATCTCTAGCTTGATGAACCCAACCAAATGGTGGCTCTAACCACCCCAACCATTTGTTGGGTAGTGGAATCAGATAGTGGGACTGGTAAGAGGTTAAGAGCATGCAATAGATTTATAACCACCAGTCTAATGTAAATGACAGAAAACCAAACCAACAATGGAATCCAAGATACCAAAAAGAAATAACAATATTAAAAGAACACCCAAAAAGGGACAATTGTCAATAAACACCCAAGAGGACCAATGAACCAAAAATAAGTAATCCCAAAATAACCCATGTCAATTTGGAGGAGCCTTTGGCATTTATTTTTAAACTCATGGAGAGCAATCTAATATTAAATCATTGTCCATGAATTCAAAACATGATACTCATTCTATTTCAAGAATTTTACGATTGCCCAAGGAACCTCTTAAGTAACTAAAGATGCTATGAAAACAAGAAAAATAAAACTGAGTAAATTAAATTGATTGATAGAGTCATCCATTTCCATATACATTCAATGGTAGATTGAGTTTGACTTTAACCGAGATAGATATTCGAGTTTATAGAAACGAGCTACAACCTAATAAATAATTCAATAATTAATTGCAGTCCAAGCCTTTAAATGACATATTGCATCTCTCAATAAATTCATAGAGCATTAGTATCATGATTTTGAGCATATCAAAAATGACTATAAAAATTACGTAAATCTATTATTGCCTTGCAATTAAAATTGCTATTTTGATAAAAGTTTAAAGCGTAACAATTGCTAGTAAATAAAGAAACTTTTACCTTTAATATTAACTTCCATATGTCAATGAGCTAATACAAGATTTATAAATGTGACAAGCATTAAATACCTCATTATCTAGTGAAATTAAAGTTCCAAAAGATCACTCAAAAGCTAGTTTACAATAACTTATAACAACGACAAGGATTTAAAAATAAATAAATAAATACAATCACTTTAGTGGAGGAGAAGAAACACTACTAGCATAAGAACACAAACCTTGCATCTCTAACCTGACGAGCCCAACCATATGGTGGTCCTAACCACCCCAACCATTGACTAAGTGGTAGAATCAAGCAATTGCACTAGTAAGAGTTTAAGAGCATGCACAATAGATTTATAGAAATTGGTCTAATGTAAAGGACAAAAAACCAACCCAACAATGGACTCCAAGCAATCTATAAGAAATAACAATATCAACAAAACACCCAAAAAGGGACAATTACCAATAAGCACCCAAGAGAACTAACGAACCAGAAATAAGAAATCTTAAAATAACTCATGTCAATTTGGAAGAGCCCTTGGAATTTATTTTTGGACTCATGGAGAGCAATTTAATATTTAATCATTGTCCATGAATCCAAAACACAATACTCATTCTATTTCAAGTATTTTATGGTTTCCCAAGGAACCTCTTAAGCAACTAGAGATGCTATGAAAACAACAAAGATAAAACTAAGTAAATACAATTGATTGATAGAGTCATCCATTTCCATATAAATTCAATGGAGGATTGAGTTTGAATTTAACCTAGATAGATATTCAAGTTTAGAGAAACAAGCTATAGTCTAATAAATAATTCAATAATTAATTGTAGTCCAAGCATTTAAATGACCAATAGAAGCTCTCATTAAATTCATAAAACAATAGTATCATGATTCTAAGCATATAAAAAATGACTATATAACACCAACTGGGTCATCAAGAGCTCAACTCAGCCCAATGGCAGAATGGCGAATACACACCATCAATATCAGCTAATACCATAAAAATAGATCAACTCATGTTGTCTTTAATGGCAAGGTAAAAGCATAGACCAAAATGATAAAAAGGTTAAAAGGAATTATCACATCGACCCATATCAAAACAAGATTTGAAGCACTTGACAATAAATTTCAACAAGAGTAACCCTATAGCTTAATGGTTTAAATCTTATCTAAATAAAGAAATGAAGTCCAAGGGTTTTCAAGGCATAATGCAACAAGGCCATGATATCACATAAACCAATTACCTATTAAAACCCAAGGATGAATTGTTTACAACTAGAAATCCCCATTACATCCTATGTCGCCCATCTAGGGTCTTGGAGAGAATTTTTTTTCATACTACACAGATGCATTCCAATTACATATTATATTTTAAGGATAATTAAAATCATCCCAACCATTTCAGTCATAACACCCTTGTTGGGTCAAAATGGCAACATTCCTTATGCCTTACTTTGCCCTATTCAAGTTAAAAAGGGAAACATTATATATACCTTACTCCACATAACTGAAATTAAAACATGATATAGAAAACTCTACCCAGGTCATGCATACAATAGAGGCATTTTGATTCTAGTAAAAACCCATAAAAAAATCAACAAATTACAGAGTAACACCATTTCATTGAATCCCATAATTTATAGTGGAACATAATCAATTTTTTTTTTGCTATGTTGGTCCATCATGAAATCTCATAACTTCATAATGGAATTTCAATGTTCATATATGACTCCATAGTATAAAAAATAAAAAATATAGATCGATTAATCTACCTTTCCAAAAAAAAAAAACCAAAAATCCACTTATAAATTTTTTTAGGCTACCCTCTTAAAAATAAAAAGACCTAGGTCATCTTCCTCCCCAAATCTTTTCTTCATTCTTGTCCTCCCTTTTCCTTGAGGATCAATATTATTACTAGCTCCTTGAGCCATCAAAAACTCTATTCAGAGTGCATCTCCTCCATAGACATTCAATGGAGGAATCCTGAGAATCGATCCATTATGGACACAATTGTTAAAAATGTGCAAAACAAAAAGATTCCCCAAAAAATGCATTATGATGCATGGGAAGGGTCTAGATAAGTCTAAGTAGGGGTCAAAATAGTAACAATTATCATCCATAAGGAATCCAATATTACCAAGATCAAATTCCTTATGGCCACCCAATAAGGTTAGCCATAACATGGCCTAAGACTCAAGTAATGGTCTTGGGCACATGAACAAGACCAAGATCTTGTACGAGTCAAAATCAAGGTAAGATAATTCCAAACATGGAAACTGCCAAGAAGACCACTCAAGGACAAAAGATGAGGATCAAGTCACATATAAAAACCAAGTGGTGAAATATAAGAATTACAAATGAAGACAATTAAGAAGAAAACTACACAAGGCAAAATCAAACATAATTAAAGATGGGAACATCAATAATAACCATGGCTAAACAAGTAGTCAATTGAAAATAAGAAAAAGAATTCAAAATATGGCCAATGGATATAATCTCATCTTAGTAATTTTACTTGTCAGAATCATCTTTGATCCCTCATTAACCTCTTTTCTATTTTTTCCTATTGTTAAAGTCCACCTTCGAGCCTAGCTCATCACCTTATTATCGCAATCACCAAATAGGACATTACCAGTTTTTGAGCAACGTATCAATATAAAACGATAATATAAATCTAAATGAAATTAAATATTAAACATGATATAATGAATCAAGTATAAATTTATAATTATAAATCTTAAATTACTGAAATGCATCAAAATCATAACCCGTAAACACTAGTAACATAATACAAACAACTAAAATAGAATTACTTTATTAAACAAATAATCAAACTGTCAACCTGAATAAAGGAGAAGTAATGATTTCTCAGTGTCTCCATAATAACTACAAGTGTGTCACTAATGGGGTTACAACATCCTCCCCCTCTTAGAGAGGAGTCATCATGATCACTAGTTAAACAACTAGGGATAATGCCACCTAAACATATGTTTTTACAGTCTTTTCCCAAAGTGTTAGATAACATGGAAATATCATCACCTACGTTTCCCACAATGCAATGACTAGCTTTGGTAAGTTTTACCAATCATCAAAAAAATATTTGCCATGTAACTAAGCAACTTGAAAGTGAAATCAAGTGAGGTTTCAACCCACTTACTTATTAGTATATCATGAGGATATAATAAATTATAGGGTGTAAATATTAAGCCTTACCTTGCTGACCTTCCACCCATTGTCCTTAAGATAACCACATTTTTCTTCAGGTCATGCTAAAAGTGATGTACATTTTTAGTTTGTGTGGCCATTACTGACATCAAAATGAGTAGAATGGGGTTTGTATGCACCTTATTAGCATACTATTTTTCAAGACTCTTGCTTGGGTATAGAATTTTGTATTTATGCCTTACAAGCCCCCTTGGTTTCAATAAATAATTAAACAAATCCTTTTCAATAGGCTTACCAACCATAACTACTTTTTATTATAATAGAATTTCATTATCAACTGCTATTTTTAAAACAAAGATTTTGAATCATCAATTTACATCCACCTTAATATGCTTGCCAATAAAAAGTGTCTTTCATACCTCAAAACATAATTTAAATCAGATGGTTCATACAGAGTTTGGAAATATTTGTAATTTCTAGTTTCTCTTTCAAATTACAGGGTTAATAGTTTTGGAAATGAAACAACTTTGTGTTATCACTTACTTATATTGTAAGGGAGTGCCATCACACATCTCTGTAATCTTATAACAATAGTGGTAATACTCTTATCCAATTAGAATTTTAACAAAAAAATTTAAATCCAAGGTGGTATTTTTCACATATGCATTATGCCTTATGCATAATCCCATCAACATTCATCTTAGAATGCTAGTAGAAGACAATAATCCATACTATATGGTTACTTTTATTTCATCATTTATAATTCATGGGTTAGTATATAATCTAACACCAACCACATTGAACATCAAAGAATGCATTCTAGGCATTCAAAAGCAATCCTCAAGGCTTAGGACATGTTATCTATTATTTGTGAGCTCATGATGCTCCACGAATACCAATCCCACCATCTTTTAATCATCCATCTAAGGGCATTCACCTAACTTTTATTGCTCTTTCACAGAGTTATGTGGGTACTTATGATTTTTAACACAGCCTGATCAAGTTTTGAAGTTGCTCTTTCTAAGAATAAAATCAAAATATAGACTAGTCATGATTTTAAACAAACCATAAATATTCATTCCAGAATATCACTTTCAGGTCTACATGAAAATACTACCTTATTCCCATCATCTTTGCACTTTCAAGCCAACACATGCCTATGTTTTAGTAAGTATAATTTTTCTAATTCTGCATAAAAATCTAGCTTATAAAACCACATAGTGCTTCATAAGCACTCATTTCAGCTTCATATTTCATCATGGTTGTAAATTAGGCAACCAAACTAGCATATGCAACTAACAAGCATAACAACTACACACATAGTAGTCAATTTTTGTTGTACAAGAGCTTACCTTTACACCATCTATGAGTGGGGTAGCCTTATAAACAACATTTCCCATCAATGAACAACATATGCTTGCTGAGATATCTATTCAACTCAATACCACTCATCATAAGAGTGTCATATAAGTTCAATTTGTTTGCATTTGAGATTTTTATTAAAATCCAAATGTATAATAGATCAAAATATTCACTTCACATAACAAAATATCATTTCAATGTTGCATTTATCACACTCTTTATTATTCTCAAAATGAAATTGATCAATACCATAATGGTGTCCCATATTAACTGGGATGAAAACATCAAGCACGATAACTTCCTTTTTGACAACATTCATGACAAGAATCATGTCTTCCTAAGTTTTATGATTGCAACATGACTGCTAGTGATAATAACATTTACACATATTCCATCATGTTTCCAAAAATTAATCATTAAGCACAATAGGTGTGAAAATACCATTATATTAGGTTAGCTAAATTGACTAACCTAACAACATGTTCCTTTTGGTTATCATAAAATAATGATATCTCTAAGCCTCAACATAATTTGCTAAGGTATCACCAGATTTCTGCCTACACCAGGCATTGAGAATGCAATAAGCTCCAACTACAACATGCTTAGCTCTAGGGGTCTCATGTGTAACCTTTCCCAAGAAAGGGTGTGTTTCAATAAAATACACCATTCAATATCTATGCATCCAAGAAGGTTACCAACGATTGTTCATGTCTCATAGATTGGATTGATTGTGATACTCGTTATAAAAAGAGATCCCCCAAGATTTTTGACTTACCTAAACAAATTAGTATTATTTACTCCACTAAACCCTGTAGGCTTGAGTCTTACCCTTGGACCTCATAAGGATATCATACCTTAGTGTCATATGATGGGTTCACCCGTGCAAGCCATCAATGGACACCAAGGCATTCTTTATTTGGTTCCAATAACAAGCTTCTATCATTGTTCTATTTTTTGACTTGTCCCAACAAGTCAACAGTGAACCTATGACACTTGCTTTGATGCACTTGGTTTGAGAAATGTTGACCCAACCAAGGCTACAGGTAGGTATCATAGTGTTACTTCAATAATTTACAGATTTCTACACATACATTAATGTCAAAGGGATGAAGGGAATTCCAATACCACATTAATATAGAATATTTAATTTCCCATTCTACTTTAAGAGAAAGGTGCACTTACAACATCATATCATATTCCTAGTTAATGAGACAATTACTAATTCTATCATAACAAATATTCTTATCACATGTTTGTTAGAGCTACAATTTGGAAAGATCCATTGGTAAGTACAACATGGTTCAGTTGTAAATCAAAACAATGCTTATCTTATTTTACAAGTGTGAAATATTAATGCTTTCTCCTAAATATATATATTTAGGATCTGATACCAGATGAAACAACCCACTATTTTTTTAAAGAAATATTTAATTATAGTCTGAGTAGTATTACATGTTGTACCCATATACAACTTGATGATGCAAAATAACATCTACAAAAATGCACTAATTAGTTTTTCAAATTGGATACATTAAGTTGACCAATGATGCTTATCAAATTTTCAACACCTTTAAAATATTCTATGAGGAAGCATGATGCCAAATGGATGTATAAAGTTTAGGGTGTACCAGTGTGTAAGTACACATGGATAGACTCTATATTTTATACACAATACACATCTTCCTAATAGGACCATTTAACGGCCTATAACCTTGGTTAAGAGTCACATTCTTTGTAATATATTCTGGTTTGGTGATGGTGTAACCACTCAACCTTGAGAAGGATATTGAAGATATGTTATATTTCAAATATGATTAACCCATACCTCATATATAAACATAACACTATCCCTTCCATTTTTGATATGCAATAATAATATAACAACCATTTATTATTGAAGAATCCCACATGGTTAGTGGGTGCATTCAGGATTGTTAAAACACACAAATCCAACTCAAATTTTATGATTAGAATTTAATCCAATACTAATAGATGATCGAGTGATCATTGGAAAATATAAGGGCGTCAATGCATTCATATGGGGCATTAACCATTGTGTGTCTATGGAGAAAGATAAAATGAAAACACTAGATAAAGATCAATATTCACATCATACTTATCTTCGTGTGAGAGTCAATTTCAAACCATACATGAATCTATTTCCTAATGAACAATGAATAAAAATGGCATTAAAGATGATTAGCATAGTGCTACCGATGAAGATTTAATAGCTTAATCTCTGACCCCAGGGTCCTTACACCACATTGTCATCCCAAATACCAACCAAAAATAACCAACAAGAATAATCATTAGGTATAAAATTAACCCCAAGTATTACCAAATTTAGTTTAGTCACTAACCAGTCTTCAAATAAATGACTGGCTATGGGATCATTCATAGTTTTTTACCAATTACAATGTAAGACATCTATGCGTACAAGGTTTCAATATTGCCTATCACACATCTGCGTATAATAACTTATACAAGGAGGATTATTACAACACACTCCTGATGAATTCAACCATAAGGTAAGCCATAATAATTAACCCAATCATAAAAGTACATGCCAACATTTGTCGATCCTTGGTAGATGCGAGGTGAGACATTTTTATCATCCCCTCATTTCCACTTATCATCAAATCATTTTAGAATATAAATAATTCTTTGTAACCAGAATGCAACACAACTTACCACTGTAAAGGGAGAGATTTATATGACTACCTATACCTTTAGTTTGCACTAGATATAAATAAAATTATTAACACTTGATTCTAAGCCAATAATCAAATAGTGATCCTTTGGTTTAGTGACAAATATCGATCTCGTAAACATAAAAATAACTAAGGTTTTACTCATGATGTTTCCTCATTAGTTGATTATCATACTAGATAACTGTTATGTATAGCTCAAGCTTATTATCATAAGATGGTTGCATAAACACACAAGGAGAATTCAATCCAAGACAAGTCATATCACATCCATAATAAAATTATACCATTTAATCCTCTAATGATAGATTAAAATAATAAATCAAGGAACATAATCAATAACTAAGCTTACATCTTACTCATCATTTATTTGGTTTTGATTTTTAAAACCAATTCAAAATCCTCCACATGGTTCTTGTATATGAGAAAGGTGTAACAAGTGATCGCACTACCTGTGTAGCTCATACAACTTAGTCAAATTGGCATGTACCCTGCTATAATGTCTTCACATCAATATACTTCTCATTCATGAATATTCTATGCACTAAATTTGATTCTAGATTTAAATAGGTTATTTAAGACAATGCAAAACCCTTTACATACTTTAATTATCTTCATATAAACCCTTCATGTAGGGACATGTTCACAAGATTAAGCCATCCCATATGAAAACACACACTTGTTACTAGAACCAATGCCACTGTTAAGGATATCCTAAAATAGAATTCTTTTTGAGAGTGTTCCAAAAACTAAGGTAAGATTTAGGATTATTCACTATAACTTACAAGAATAAAACTGAGGGTAGCCACTACCAGGTTCATGTAAATGGAACATGCACCAAGTGCAACGTGTAAATTGTCAACAAGTTTTTAGAATTACAACCACAAATAAAACTAATTATTTCCCCCCTTTTAAAAATTCAAGTTCAAGATAATCAACATTTTAATGTCAATCACATTGAAATACAAATTACATGCATAAAATAGATTGTCTACATTTAATTGCTTCATGCAATAAAATGATGAAGCAATTAAATGTGTGCAAGATTAACTCCATGTATATAAAATTGTACATCATCGATCCTCTTTTTGAGAAATCTAGTAAGAGAGAGGACAACATAAACAACCTTGGTGACACTAACTAAATAGCTTTATGTCTAGAATTATCAACCAAAACACTGACATGAATCAAAGATAAAATTGTGTGTAGTCCTAAAAATCATGTACAACATTAAGTTAATCAAATCCTAACAAAAATTTATTACAATTTTCATTACTCAAAACAATTTTTTTTTAGTTGAGCATAGTTTCTCTCTAATTTCTCTATGATTTAGTGCTTTTAATTCATTTCCAATCCACTATCATATGCCAATAGTACAAAGAAATAGCCTAGCCCTTGTAAATGGTCATCGATCAATGAAAAGTGGAATGATAATGCCGATTCATAGTAAAAGTGACAAGGTCTAATTGAAATTAGAATCAACAAACCACTCAGCTGGATGTATAATTATTTTCATACCATATATAAAAAATTTGCATAAATCTTTTATTGCCTTGCAAGTAAAAATACTATTTCGATCAAGGTTTAGAGTGCCATGATACTTGTTTTGCTAGTAAATAAGGAATATTTTACCTTTAATATTAACTTAGATATGTTAATGAGTTGATATAAGGTTTATAAATATGTAACAAGGATTAAATATGTCATTAGCTACTAAAATTGAAGCTCTAAAAGATCACCCAAAAATTTAGTTTACAACAACCTGTAACACCGATAAGGATTTTTTTTAAAAATACAATAATTTTAGTGGAGGATAATAAACACTACTAGCATAAAAACATAAACCCCACATCTCTAGCCTTATGAGCCCAACTATATGGTGGCCCTAACCACCCCAACCATCAACTAGGTGGTGGAATCAAGCAACCAGGATGGTAAGAGGTTAAGAGCATGCACAATAGATTTATAGCCATTGGTCCAACATAAACAACATACAACTAACCCAACAATGGACTCCAAGCAACCAACAAGAAATAATAATATCAACAGAACACCCAAAAAGGGACAATTGCCAATACACACCTAAGAGGACCAGAGAACCATAAATAAGTAATCCCAAAATAACTCATGCCAATTTGGAGAAGCCCTTGGCATTCATTTTTAAACTCACGGAGAGTGATTTAATATTAAATCATTGTCCATGAATCCAAAACATAATACTCATTCTGTTTCAAGTATTTTACGATTGCCCAAGGAGCCTCTTAAGCAAATAGGGATGTTATGAAAACAACAAAGATAAAACTGAGTAAATATAATTGATTGACAGAGTCATCCATTTCCATATACATTCAATAGAGGAATAAGTTTGAATTTAACTGAGATATATATTCGAGTTTAGAGAAGTGAGTTACAGTCCAATAAATAATTTAAAAATTAATTACAATCCAAAAATTTAAATGACCAATTGAATCACTTAATACATTCATAGAGCATTAGTATCATGATTATAAGCATATAAAAAATGACTATATATAGTGAACTAGGTCATCAAGATCTCAACTTAGCCCAATGGCATAATGGCAAATACACACCATCAATATCATCTAATACCATAAAAACATAGCAACTCATGGTGTTCTTTATGGCAAGGTAAAATCACAGACTAAAATGATAAAAAAGTCAAAACAATTTATCACATCGACCCATATTAGAACAAGATTTCAAAGCAATTGACAATAAAATCCAAGAAAAGTAAACCTGTAGCTCAATGGTTTAATTCTTATTCAAATAGAGCAAGAGAGTACAAGGATTTTCAAGGCATAATACAACATAGTCATGATATCACACATGCTAATTACCTATTAAAACACAAGTATGAATTATTTGCAACCAAAAATCTCCATAGCATCCTATGTCACCCACCTAAGGTTTTTGAGAGAAAAAAATTTGTACTACACAACTATGTTCTAATCACATATTAGATTTTAAGGCTAATTAAAATTATCCTAGCCATTTCATTCACAACACCCTTCTTGGGTCAAAATGACAACATTCCTTATGCCTTATTTCACCCTATTTAGGTTAAAAAGGGAAACACTATTAATATCTTGTTTCACATAATGAAAATCAAAACATGATATAACAAACCCTACCCAGGTCAAGTGTACAAAAGAAGTATCTGTATTCCAATAGAAACCCACAAAAAAAAATCAACAAATTGCAAAGAGTATCATGCCATTGAATCCCATAATTTATATTGGAGCATAATCAATATTTTTTTGCAATGCAGGGCCATCATAAAGTCTCACAACTTCATCATGGACCTACAATGTTCACGTATGACTCTATAATACAAAAAATCCAAAACCCAGATCGATTAATTTGCGTTTCTATAAGAAAAAACAAAAAACCACTTGTAAACATTTTTAGGCTACCCTCTTAAAAAGAAAAAGAGCCAGGTCGTCTTCCTCCCCAACTCCATTATTCATTACCGTCCTCCATCTTCCTTGAGGCTTGAGCTTCCTACCAACTCCTTAAGCTGCCCAAAACTCCATTCAAAGTGCATTTCCTCCTAGAACATTCAATGGAGGAATCCCAAGAATTGAGCCATTATGGCCACCATTATAAAAATGTGAAAAACCAAAAGATTTCCCCCAAAAAATGCATTGTGTCAAATGGGAAGGGTATAGATAAGTATATGTAGGGGTCAAAATAGTAACAATGATCATCCATAAAGAATCTAGTATTACCAAGATCAAAATCCTCATGGCCACCCAATTAGGTTAGCCATAACATGGCCTAAGACTCATGCAATGGTGTTGGGAATGTGAACAAGACCAAGACCTCGTACGAGTCAAAATCAAGGTAAGATAATTCCAAACATGAAAACTGCTAAGAAGAACATTCAAGGACAAAAAATGATGATCGAGTCACATATAATAACCAAGTGACAAAATATAAAAATCACAAATGAAGACAATTAAGTGAAAACCTACACAAAGCTAAATCAAACATAATTAAAGATGGGAACATCAATAATAACCATGACTCAACAAGAAGCCAATTGACAATAATAAAAATAATTTGAAATATGACCGATGGATATAATCTCATCTTAGCAAGTTTGACCTGTCAAAATCATCTCTAACCCCTCATTAACCTCTTAATTATTTTCCCCATTGTCAAAGTCCATCATCGAGCCTAGCTCATCAACCTGTTCCTGCAATCACCCAATAGGACATTAGAAACATCTGAGCAAGGTACCAATATCAAATGATAAATATAAATATGAGTATAATTAATTAAACATAATATAATGAATCAAGTATACATGTATAATTATGAATCTTAAATTGCTGAAATGCATCAGAATTATAACATGTAAACACTGGTAACCAAATACAAACATCCAAAATAGAATCACTTTATAAAGTAAATAGTCAAGCTATCAACCTGAATAAAGGAGAAGTCATGCTTTTTCAGTGTCTCCATAATAACTACAAGTGTGTCACTAATGGGGTTATGACAAATTTACAAAATGTTAGGTCTCTTTCTAAAACCTTTTCCCATGCAAACATTTAATTTTTGATGGTATGGTAGTAATTTATGAAATGGTAGGTTAGTAGAATCAAATAGTCATGATGTTATGGAAATTATTCTTGGCCATGGGCACTTGCTAACACTTCAATTGTAGTGATAGGTATGGATATGGGTTGATTTGGTATGGGTATGGGTTTTTTATTTAGATGGTAGTGAGTAGTTTATTATAGATATGGGTATTTGATTCATATGGGAATTATTTTGTGTAGGCATAGGTTTTTGACTTGGATAGTGTTATGTGTAACATGTAAGTTGTGTTGTTTCTTGTGGATATGGGTTCTTAATTCATAGATTAAATGTGTTTACTAGACATCAAAGGCAGTGACCCTTCTACATGTAACAATACTTAGATGATTATCTCCTTCAAAGACTCCAAAATTTCTAATACTTTGGGCAATGTTTCCAATTATATACAATACCAATATCAATAATTTGATTAATATTTTTTATCTTCCCAAACCATCAAGATCTGAATAGGGTAATTTATACAAATGTAACTCTTCCAAATAGGGGAATACCCCAAACCCCTTGGGATTATCTACTAACTGTTTCAAGCTATTCATAAGGCAACTCTATTAAACTAGGGAAATTTTACATGGTCACTCCTTTAACAATCTTAACTTGCCAAAGTTTCCATGTAGAGAAACAAGATTTTCATTTCTAAATTGGAAGCTCTATAACATTTTTAACAACTCAAAACTTTATGAACATACTTGTTAATGAGTTACATGATAAATATTCCAAGTCTCCAATACTCTCTAGATTCTTTAAATTGATGAGAATTTGGAGAGTGATGGATTTAATGTAAATCTCCCTAAAGCTCTTAATATTCATCTCTTTTAGTGACTACATTAGTCCAATGTCAGAAAGTAACTTTTGCATACTTGTGCACCTACAAAGACTCAAATATTCCAAATGATATGAAGGAGCCAACTTTGCTCAGGCAAAAATATTGTAGTACTCCATCTATAATGTAGTAAGTTGTTCAAATCCATGTGTCAAAGATTCCATGTTCCATTTGTTTATCCATAGTTTCTCAAGGGAGGTGAGATGGCTTATTTTTTGTGGTACTTGTTTTCAACTACTTAAATTCAGTTCCACAAGAGAGGTAGGTACTTCACTCTTTGTAGAATAACCAATCCCTAGGTTTTGATAGAAAAGAAGGCCAAAGATTGTAGATTTTAAAGTGTGAGTTTAACATACTTCCAAGGACTCACAATATTAATGTTCATAATTTGTGGCTAGAATGAAAATTGAAAAAAAATTTAAGTGGGCTGTTAACTTACCCTTTGCCAATCCACTCCTGACTTTCAACCATTGGTGAATATAGAGATCTTTTTCCAAATTTTAATAATCTTAGAAGAATCGTGTATGGCATACAAATGACTTAGTTCATCTATGGCTAAAGATCTATAATTGAGAAGGGATATGACTTTACGTTCTTCATTTTTTGATTTATTTTTAAGGCATCTAACAATTTTTATCTAATTTGAAGGGCTGGTCTACTTTGAATTTTTTGTCTCTCTAAAATCCACATCTTTTCCACCCTTATTGATTTTTTGTTTCAAATAATGTTTTTTGTTTTTACCTATTATATTTTTGAACAGTGACTTATCATGTAGTGACTCTCTCATGCTTACCATACTTGAATGTTCACAAATGATATAATTTTGGTCATCTATGAAGCTTAGTTGATCTGGACTTACTGGATCAAAGTCTACTTGTTACCATATGGAGATTAGGTTCCAATCTAGGAGTTGGGAGTTATGGATCCATTTTATTATCTCTATATTTGAATTAAATCCTAAAATACTTAACTATGACAAAGTATATTGTACCTCATACCAAAGTAGAACATAGTATATACTGCACTTAACAACTTATATACACTAATTATGGAACATTTAACACATGGGTTGTGTACTCGAGTTACATAGGTGGCCATCTAATTATACAAAGTATTTAAATGACTAGGATAATACCAACCTTTGTTTCCTTTGGAACCATGAGTCTTGTAGTTACTTTTCTCAAACCTTAAGAATATAATCCCAAATCTCATTTGACTTCTTATAGTATCCTCCAAGTCTCTTTGCCATTGCTGTTCAGGTATGGTCTTACTGATCAAAATTAATGTTATGCCTAATACCATAGTCCCAAAATTTTATTAGTACTATAGAATATGAAACTTAATAGCACCAAAATAATATATTATGGTCCATACTTCCAACCTCATATTATTACTAGAGAATAAGAAACTTAATAGTACCACAACAAGAAATTATGGTCCATACTCCCAACCTTGTATTATTACTATACCTTGAATGATCAATATGGTCCATATTCCCAACCTTTAGTGCTACACCCTAGATGATCAGTATGGTCCACACTCGCAACCTTTAGTGCTACACCCTAGATGATCAATATGGTCCATACTCTTCATCAACTGGTAAAGAGTGGAATGATAATACTGACTCATAGTATAAGTGACAAGGTCTAATTGAAATTAGAATCAACAAACCATTCAGTTGGATATATAATTATCAATGCATAAATATATTATTGCTTTACAAGTAAAATAAGAGATCTGAGAAAACGACTAAGGGAGAGGAGCCTATCATGGGAATCAATTTGGGGAGGATATATTCATGCATCGGGGATGGGCAACATGACAGGGTGGAGATCAAATAATGTAGTCAAACTATGCCCTCCTATGTGGCCTTCATCGATTCTAAAAATTTCATTGATGATTTCACAAAGAATCAAGTCACTAGGAACCCTACTAACATTGCCTTTGACTTCATTTTGGCTCTAGGAAAAATCACATCTGTTATGGGTTTTGTTTTACTTTCTAGAAACTATTCAACTTTTTTGGCAATGTTAGGGTTGTATTTTGAGGAGATTTCTGTGAGGGATCCCTACAGGTGAAGGGGGATAGATACCTTTTTGTTCAAGGTGATGGCTAAGAAGGCCATGATATTAGGGTTTGGTAGGGTGGAATGGAATATGGGAGCTCAGGTATTACTATATTGGAGACTATGTAGGTTTACTAGCATGAATGTCAAGCTACCTAATGAAGGCCAAGTGTTTGACAAAATGCCACAATGAATATCTACACCAAGGATTGCAATTTTAATATCTAAAGCACTTGAATATGGTATTGTTAGTAGTGGGGGAGCATCCAAAGATCATCACAATGCGAAGGAGGAAAATCCAAGGTTCCAAATCTTAGTTAAATCTCTCTAGTAAAAAAATTTGTAGTTGGGCAAAAGGGACATATTTGGTGAAATATTTTAAACTGAGTATGATGGCATCTTTAGGTTTCTTGGCTGACTTTCAATGTCTGGTGAAATAGGGTAAAGAAATGCAAGATCCTCTATCATGATCTTTCTATCATTTGGAAAAATATTTGCTCATTTTCATGGCTTGAAGAGTCAAGGGAGGTGTGGAAGGATTCAATCAAGCATCCTCTTCCAAACCTGAAACTCTCAAAAAAGTCATAAAAATGCCACTTCTAAGCCAAATTTTATGAAAAGCCCTTTTTCACCTCAAGCCTACATTGTAGAACAAGAAAAGGAGGTATATTCCATAGAGATTTCAAACAAGGAAGTGGATTAGTATTATCATACCTTGATAAAAGATGTAGTTATTTGAAAAATTTAATGGTCTGTGGCCCTCTTCGACTACCTTATATCAATGGGTCTATGTGGCTTGGTCAAACCCAATGTGAGATTTATTTATGGTCTAAAAGTTTTTTATTGTTCATTTTAGTGAGGATAAGGATTATCAAAAGTTCCTCTTGAAGGGCCCCTAGTTTTGGGGTAATGCAGGTTTGTTTATCACTCCTTGGTTTCTGGAGTTTGATCCAAATACACTCTCAGTAACAAAGATGCTAGTGTGGGTTCGGCTCTCTAACCTACCTTTACATTTTTGGCATGATTATAAGGAAAAAGGTAATGCATTGGGTTTTTTTTTAAAGAATGATGATGAGAGGGTTTTCATAGGTCTATGCACTTTTTATAGAATTTGTGTAGAAATTGATTTGAGTAAAGGAGTTCCAGAGAAAATTTTATTGAAATATGGTGAAGTTCTTCATGTTCAAGATTTAGATTATGTGAATACTGCATTTAGATGCCTTAATTACAAATTACCTGGTCATATTTAAGTTTCTTGTCCTATGGAGCATTCTAAAGTAGGGAAGAAAATGGGGGATACGTCAACCTTTAGTAGATGTAACACTCTAGATCTGGTAGTAGTCATTGAAGAGTGTTTTCAAGAGCCAAAAATTTAGGGAAAAGCAGAATTTGGAGAAAGAAAGAAAGAAGAAAAAGTTGTTTTTTAAAAAGAAGATGAGTCAACTATTGGGGTAATTGAAAAATTCCATGATCTTCCCTTAAGGAAGACAGTAGGGGGAGTAAAAAGAGGACATGAATATGAAAGTTTAGATTCATACAAAGAGATGCATGCAAAGATAGATTCAGAAATTCAGAATTATGATAAGCAATTGGTTGTGGTGAGCTCTCAACAAGAAGTGTGGAAAGAGGTAAAAAAGAAAAAAGGTAAAAAGGGTAAGATGATCTATATTTTAGAATATTTTCCCACTAATTGATGGCTTTGTGGCTAAGGTTGGTATTTAGATGTTTGAAATCATTGCTATCTTATTTTTTTGTGGTTTTATGGTCTTTTGGTGTAATTAGTTCTTGTTTAGCCATGTCATTTCTCCTTTGCTTTGTTCTGGTTATTTTTTAAGAACTTTAGGTTTTTAATATAGGGCAAGGGACCTGTTGATGTAGTGGATTGCACCATGGGTAGGAGGCTGAGCTCCTGCCTTCCACACGTCAAAATGGAAACTCCCCTCTCCCCTATGGGACTGGCAAAACTGGAGGGGAGAGTCTCTAGATAAGGACTAGCTCCCTTTGAACCAACCATTGAACCAAGTCATTGAACATACTGAGTGAACCGAGTGATTGAACCAAAGCATTAAACCAACTGAATTGAACCAAGCCTTTGAACCAAGCTGATGAACCATTTGATTAAACCAAAGTGATGAACTTTTATTATTGAACTTCTCCATTGAACCAAGATTTGAACCAAAACATTGAACCAAAGCGTTAAACCAATTCAATGGTTCAACGGTTCAAAGATGCTAACTCTTGGAAAGATCATGTCGTTAAACCCCGATGTTGAACCACTTTTATAACCTTAAAGAAAAGTGTATTTAAACCATTTTAGCTCTCTTTCTTTATGAATTTCTTTGAACAAAAGTCTGAAGAAACTTTGTAAAACCTTGCACTCTTTGAACTGTTCTTCATCTGCCGAAGGAACACCCTATAGAGTTTGTAAAAATGGACATGCAGAGTCCATAGAAAACTTGTAGAGTCCATAGAAATTTGCAAGACTCGTGAAAAATCAAGATGAATTGGCTCATAACAACAGGGAAAGAAAGGGGACCAATTTTGGCCTGCAGGACCAAAACTGGTCAACAAATTGGCGACTCCCAGGGGAAGCATGCCTGCTATGCTTAGAGACTAGTTACCTTAAAGTCCATTGGGCACAGAGTTAGAATGTAGCTTGAAAAAATGTAGCAAGAGCCTCGATAGATCCAATAACCAAACATGAAGATTTACCCCAATAGGAAATGAAAACACACACAAAACTAAGAAAACTACTTGTGCAAACTGCACTTAGGGAAAGCAGGAAAGACAACTAAAAGAAAACTACTATGTAAAAATAACCAGGTGTAATTGCCTCCCTCCTAGATCAAAGGGAAAACTTCTTAATTCCCCTCCCTGGCTAGGAAAATCATGGTGCTAGGCAAGCGACTGAATGGAACAGAGAGTTGGTGACTTGCTCCCCTTGCCTGCCACCTTGATTGGCTTGTATTCGAGTGGATCAAATTCAAATATGCTTCCAACATATATGTATTCCTCTTATTCTTGGAAGCTTGCCTCCTATTGGTTCTTCATGCTGGTGTATCTTATCAAGAAATCAATCACTGCTGGCTCATCACCATAAGCCCCTTGATATGCATCATTGATTGGTTGTCCCCTTCTGCCTCATGCTCGAGTTTCATGGCATGATCATCCTCCTTGATGACTTCAAAAATATCATATTTAGATTCACCAACCTCTTGAAACGGTAAATATGAAAGCTTGCAGCCCTTTTACATACTTATTTGAGTCCCAATGCTGCCTTCTCCACCCTTAGTCAGCTCATAGCCTCCTTGAAGAGGAGTGCAGCCTGTCCCAATGACTTCAAATGAATCATTCAAAACATGAACAAGAGATTTTCCATGCTCCTCCATGACATCTATGGTGATCTCCTCATCTGTACTCATGGGGTCTCCTTGATCAGTCATGAACTGAGTATACTCCTCTTTACTTTCCCTTTTCAAAATAGGTTCCTCCTTGAAAAGGGTTGAAGTGGAAGGCTGACAGATGAACTCATGTGGAAGAGGAGGCAGTCCTTGAGCTAGAATTGAATGATTTTCCACCTTCCATTTGGCTAGCACTTCATCTATATCAGGTGTGGCCTGATAGCTCTCTTGGAGGTGTGTAGATGGGGTGTGTTTAGACATGGAATTTGCTATTTGGTCTGAAACATCCATCACATGTTGGCTGAGGAAACTCACTTTGGACTGCAACTCTATAATTCGCCTATCTATATCTTCTTGGAAGAGCCTTTTTTAGAGGTCATAATCATCATCACAATGAGTAGGAGCAACTTTGTCTTCTTTAGGGTTTTGAGCAAAACATTTCTTCTCCTCCTTCTTGCCCCAAGATTCCACTATTTGCTTCCAACTCATGACCTTGGGATTGGAATTTTGATCTTGTGAACATGAAACAACTTTATCCTCTTTCCAGTCCATAGCTGGTTCATGATGTTCCTTCTTCCAGCTTGGGATTTGGAGATCATACTAAGAGACCTGAGGAAGTTGGGGAAGGTTAGGGAGGGTCTACTGATGTACAAGAAGATATTATTTAAGAGAGATGGATTCCTCAACATAAGAGAAAAATTCTTCATTCATCAGGAATGGAGGTGGAACACAAGGATTGTCAAAATCAAGTTGGGAATGGGAAGCAGGGGATCCTTTTAAAAACTTGTGAGAAAATAGGGGCAGACCTTGGGCTAAAATCACTTGATTTTTGTTTCTCCACTTTACCAACACTTCATCAATATTGAAATTAGCTTGAGGATTGGTAGAAGGGGTATCTTTTGGCGTAGGCTCCTCTACAAGGCCTGAAAGTTCCATCTCTCTTTCCCTAAGCAGTCTCACCTTAGTCTTTAATTCCTCAATTCACTTAGCTAGATTATCTTGAAAGAGTCTTTCTTGGAGCTCATAGGAATCATCATAGAGATGGGGAGTGCATGAAGGCTGCCATGAAATACAATAAGCTTCCTGAGGAAGGGTGGGAGGGACTTGAAAAGGACTAACCTGATTCTGTACCTCACACTTTTGGACAATGTCTTTCTCCTCCTTACTGTTCCATGACTCAATCACTTTATTCCAGCTCATGATATTAGGACTGGGCATCTCCTTTTGGGGTGCTGGGCCTAAAATGTGAGAGAGTAGTGAAGATTTGGATTCCACTTACCTTGCTACCAAAATAGATTGCTACTTTTGAAGATTTGCCAATTCAATCTGTTTATCAAGATTAGCCTTAAACACAAGATTTACTATTTCGGAACTCTCCTCAACATGATTAGGGTAAGGACTTTAACAAGATTGACTTGGCTCATAAACATGGGCTGTGTATGACTGATATGATACTTGGGGTAGTGGGTATGCAGGTTGATAGACTTGGTAAGGCTGATTCTCATGAATACTCAGCCTCTCTTCCAAAGATTCAATCAAACCACTTACATCCAACATCTCACTTGTAAGCCTTTGCCAATTGGCTCTTTCAATGGGAGTCCATTCACTCTTAACCAGATCCAATGCATTTCTCACTTGGTGGATGACATGATCAAGAATTTCTTGGCTACATCCCTTTTTGGTGTCAAGCTCTACTACATACTTTTCGTATCCCAGCAGTGCTCGTTTGAAGGTGGAAATGGGTTGATTGGCAAAGAGATTAGGTTGAGTAGGAGAAGTGACACTTTGAGAAGACTGGGCATAAGGCTGATATAGCTCATAACATGGTTGGGACTGGTCATATTAGACCTGATAAAGATCAACACAAGGCTAGTAAGGATCATAGCTAGGCTGGCCAAGGAAAAAAGGGTCCATGGTTTAGAATGATGGAATTATACATAGCAAAACACTATTTCTTGATGGCACCAGAACTTCTTAACCAGTTGATTTAAATTAGAGTCGCTAGATGCTAAAAATGGTTGATTGTGCTATAGTAGGACTAGCATCAATCCTGAAAATTTACTAAGTGTAAAAAACTGTCCCACTGCACATGTCAAAAACTATTGATGCAGTGGATTGCACCCTGGGCAAGAGGTCAAGCTCCTGCCTTCCACACATCAAAATGGAAACTCCCCTCTCACCTGTGGAACTGGCAAAGCTAGAGGAGAGAGTCTCTAGATAAGGGCTAGCTCTCTTTGAACCAACCGTTGAAACAAGCTTTGAACCAACCGTTGAACCAAGTCATTGAACCGACTGAGTGAACCAAGTGATTGAACCATTTGATTAAACTAAAGCATTGAACCAACTAAATTGAACCAAGCCTTTAAACCAAGATGATGAACCATTTGATTGAACTAAAGCGATGAAATTTGCTGATTAAACTTTGCCGTTGAACCAAGCTTTGAACCAAAGCATTGAACCAAAGCGTTGAACCGGTTCAATGGTTCAACGGTTCAAAGATGCTAACTCTTGGAAAGATCATGTCGTTGAACCTCGATGTCGAACCACTTTTCCAAACTTAAGGAAAAGTGTCTTTAAACCATTTTAGCTCTCTTTCCTTATGAATTTCTTTGAACAAAAGTCTGAAGAAGCTTTGTAAAACCTTGAACTCTTTGAACTGGTTCTTCATCTGCCGAAGGAACAACCTGTAGAGTCTATAGAAATTTGCAAGACTCGTGCAAAATCAAGATGAATTGGCTTAGAACAACAGGGAAAGAAGGGAACCTTGGTATTGATCTAAAAACTATGATTTAAAACAAGGTTTAGAGTGTAACAATAACTAGTAAATAAGGAGGCTTTTATGTTTAATATTAACTTTTTTATATCAATGCATTGTTAAAAGATTTTTAAATATGTAAAAAGGATTAAATAATTTATTATCTATTAAAATTAAAGCTCCAAAAGATCACCCATTAAGAGTCAGTTTACAATAGCAGATAAACTCGATAAGATTTTTTTAAATACAATCATTTTAGTGGAGGAGAAGTAACACTATTAGCATAAGAACATAAACCCTGCATCTTCAGCCTGATAAACCCAACCATATGGTGTCCCTAACCACCCTAACCATCTACTGGGTGGTGGAATCAGATAGAGGAACTAGTAAAAGGTTAAGAACATGCACAATAGATTATATAGCCATCAGATTAGATAATTTCTAAGACTTGGATTGTAGTGATAGGTATGGTAATTATTTTATGCCATAGGCACTTACTCAGACTTGGATTTTAGTGAGAGGTGTTGGGTGAATATTTTGTCACTAGCTAACTGATGGGCAAAATAGGTAGTTTCAACCACAACTTAAGGAGATTAGTTAGCCAAGTGTGCAGGTTTACCACATTAAGAGGGGACAAATCTCTCCTCTCATCAAAGGGAGGTTCCCTATAAATATGAGGAGCTATATACTATATATATATGCAAAAAATAACACTCAAGGGTAGGACAACACCATCCATCTCTCTCTTTTTAGAGATGATGTTCTCAAACAAAGGAGAAATCCTGGTGAAAACACTGGAGGCACTTCTCTTCTTTCAAAAGTGGTCTTGCATCAAAAAATATGAGTTCTTTCTAATAAGTAACAAGTAACTGGTAATAGGGAGTGTAGTAACCAGCTGAAAAAGGTGTAGCACAAAGTCTCCACCTCAACTGACCAAGAGTGAAATATGAAGGATAATGAGGGCACAAAGTCATCCCAAAGTCCTTTACATAGAAACAGAAAATAGACAAACACACTAAAGACAATTATGGCAGCACAAAGTCTCTTCATTGTTGGCTTTAGGACACCTTCTTGATTACTTCTACTAATTCTGCTTATTTCATTAAATGGACAAGAATGCATTCAGGAAATAGACATAAAAAAAATATCCTAAATGACACAAGCTATTATAGCACAAAGTCTGAAAGTAACTTACTTTCTCATTCAAACAAAGAAATATGATTAACGATCTGAGCTCAAAGTCTCAGTGATCGCCTCAAAATTTTGGTAGAGTTTTGCTTCTATAACTAAAAATATCTCCCCTACATAAAATAGGAGATTACAATATATAGTCGCTAAGAAAGGCTTAAAACTTTGTTTCATGGAATGACCCATGCTGCATTCAATGCCTTGAATGCATTTTTAGTTTAGTCAAAGAGGCCATGCTAGAACATGGCCTTTACCTTAACTGTGACATGTCAATTCATCTCAAAATATCTTCTCCTCTGCATGGTTCATCTGATCTTTCTCCCAATATGTACATGGCTGTCCCCTCACTTTTTTTCCAAGGGAGAAAAATAGGTCACATATTTTAATGCTTGTGAGCTCAGATGTCTACTTGGTGGACTATTCCACCTATTGGAAATAATTCCTACACAAATATTTCTGGTCTTTCCCTCTCTCCTAATGCAATTTGAGCCCTTAAGCTATCTTTTCCCTTTCTATTGGCTCTTTCAGCTCTCTCTTTAGCTGGTCACTGAGTTTGTTTTCAGGTTCCTTACCACATTTTAAAATCAACAAATATTTCATTACCCTAAATTTGACATTCACAGGGATGTCATTGGTCACTGGTTGCTTGAACCATTTTGAACCATGAACTTTTGAACCTTTGAAAGTTCATTAGTTCACTGGTTCAACAGCTCAAGTGGCCTTCTCAGCTCCTTGGTTTCATCACTTCTTTGGTTCATTCACTTCTTTCCTTTGCTCAGAGCTTTCATTAAACCATTGAACCCGTTGAACTTTTGAACCATTTTGGTTCAAGGTTCAACAGTTCATCCTCTTTCTTAGAAGCCTTTATTTTCTCTAAGTCTTTCGAAGATTTGAAATTCCTTCGCTTTATATCTTTGGAACCCCCTGAAGGGAAGGTGTCCCTTCGAGCCTTGAGAAAGGTCCATTTCCTGGTCGTCGAGAACCCCCCCCCCCGCAAGGGTACCTACCCTTTGGGGTCCTTTGGGTGGCCTTTTTAAAATCATGTGGAGTTCATAGAACCAAGCCTGTAGAGTTCGTAGAAACTAGCCTGTAGAGTCTATAGAATCAAGCTTGCAGAGTATGTAAAAACAAGCTTGTAGAGTCTGTAGAAACTAGCCTGTAGAGTTTGTAAAAATAGGCCTACAGGGCTTTGATCATTCCTTCAGCTTTATATTCTTTATAACCCCCTGAAGGGAAGGTGTCCTTTTAGGCCTTGAGAAAGGTCCATTTCTTGTCGCTGAGAGCCCCCCGTAAGGGTACATGCCTTTTGGGGTTCTTCGAGTGGCCTTCTTCTTCAAATCCTTCAAGAAAAATGTTTGAAGGAAACCTTTCCTTTGTCGTAGCCACTTTTTGTTGGGCCTTTGATCATTCCTTCAGACATTTTGTCCGAAGGATTTCCCTTGTAAAATTTTGTCACGAAAAATATTTTCAAAAGATATCTTTTTGTTCCCTTTCATTCACTACCCTCTGCAACGGAACTTTCCCTTTTGTTCATCGCCCTCTGCAAGGGAACTTGTCCTTTGGGCTTTGGGGGACTCCTTTGAACCATTCAATTGAACCGACTGATTGAACCAACTTTGGTTCAACGGTTTAATAGTTTAATCTTTTGTTTGAATCCCTCTTTCATTTAAGTCTTTTGATCTTATTGAACTCATTGAACTTGTTGAACCATTTTGGTTCAAGGTTCAACATTTCAATCGTTCATTCTTTAATCTTCAAAGCCTTCTTTTCTTCTAAGTCTTTTGAAGTCATTGAACTTGCCAAAGCAGTTGAACTTTGAACTTTTGCTGAAGCACTTAACTCTTTAAGCTTGCCGATGTCATTGAACCTTTGAACCTGTTGGAAGTGGGGTTCAATGGTTTAATCCTTTGTTTGAAGCTTGCCTATGGACCTTTTAGTTGAACTTCAGTGTTGATCCTGTCTTGAAATTGCCTAAGTGTTGGGAACTTGTTCCTTTGTGAGAGATCACCTATTGAAGTTGTTGAACCTACAAGTCCCTTAGCTAAAAAATATTGAATAATGAATAATTTGAATACTTAGAACAATTTTTGAGAAGGGAAGAGAGAATTTTAGCCTGTAAGACCAAAATAGTTCATATGTTGTCCCAAAAATGAGTGACATATTTTGAGAACAACAACTGGCTCCAGTTGGGGAACTTTTTTCAGTTAAAATTTTGAAACAACTGAGGGGAGTAGAAACCAGAATCTCTAGTGCCTTTAAGTATGCCATTGGGCTATAGAGTCATGCTACCCAAAAAGGAAAGGTGCCAAAAATGAAAATGAAAAGCACAAAATAGAACTAAAGACTATACAAATATACATATATATATATATGATCGTATTTGATACTTAAAGAATTGAAGTGCTTCAAATGCTACCCATTGTGAGGTAGAGAAAAAGGTGTGCCATCTTGATACTTCAACAAGAAACTATTTTCACCATTGAGCTGATGTATAGTAAACGGGCCTCTCCATAGGGAATCAAACTTCCCATGCATTCCCTTTAGTTCTCTCCTTTTGTCCCATAACAAGACTTGATCTCTAATCTAGAAATCACAAGTTTTTGTTTTTTGGTTGAAGAGCTTCTTCACCAGACTTTGATGCACAAAAATTCAGTCCACCACCATAGTTCACTGCTCATCCAACTCAGTTAAGCACATGATCCTCTTATCGATGGAACTTTCATATGTCTGATCTTCGATTACCTTTGCCAATTTCAATGCTGGTAATTCTAGGGTGATTGGTATCTCTATATTGAGACTATACAAAAGTTGGAATGGTGACATACCTGTCTCCCTTTTGGGTGTAATTCTATTTTCCCATAAAGCATCAACTAATGCTTTATGCCAGGTTCATTGGTTGTCATCCACCAGCTTCTTGATGATGGTCACCAGGTTCTTATTGCTTGATTCAGTTTGGCCATTCCCTTGTGGGAAATAATCAAAAGAGTGGGAGAGGGTAATCCCATAGTAAAAATATAACTGAGTGATCTCATGAGAAGAGAAACAAGTTGAATTATCTGTGACAATCTTGGTTGGGACCCCAAACCTAGAAATGATGTTTTCCTTGAAGAAATCACATACTAATTCTAAATTAGCATGCTTGGTTGGAATTACTTCCACCCATTTGGTGAAGTAATATGTGGTTGTGAGGACATAATCATGTTCAGCACTTGAAGATGGGTTTACAACACTAATAAAATTGATTCTCCATTATTGAAATGGCTCTTCTATCACCACTAGCTTAAGTGGCAAAGCAACTAACTTGGGTCTTCCAATGAACTGTTGGCATAATTAATACCTTCGTACCCATTTGTATGCATCTTGAAATAAAGTAGGCCAGTAATAGCTAGCTCATAGAATCTTATGGGCAGTCACAAGTGCAAAAAAATGTCCTCCACAAGCTAGATTATGGAAGGACTTCAAAAGTTGGTTCTGCTACTCTTTATCCATGCAGTGAAGAAACACTCCATCAAGGTTCCTCTTATACAGGCCATTGTCCCATATGACAAAATTGGTAGCTTTCAATTTAACAGTCCTCCTTTCTTTATGAGGTAGGTGAGTAGGACACTCACCATAAGTAAGGAAATGAGTAATATTCAAATACCACTCATTCGTGGTGGAGACAAAGATGACTGTTGGCGTGTCTTCCACTTCTATTTCTTCATGCCCTACTTCTTTAAGTTTATTGTCAGCAATCAATTGGCAGAGGCCTCTTCTTCATACAAGCTTCATTAGTTTGATAATGAGATCAAACTCCTAGATTTTAGCAATCTAATTGCCCCTTTTGGTTCCAAACTCCTACTCAGTTAATATGGATTTAACTATGGTATCAGGAACCAGGGCAGTAACTTGTGAATTTAAGATGTAAAAATGGAAGTGCTTTACTACCTTTACCACTACATAAGCATGCTTCTCCATGTTTGAATAATTCAATTCATGAGCTTTGAGAGGACAAATCATGAAGGATATGGGAGATACCACACCTTCTTCATTTTGTTGAACTAGAATTGCTGAAAGTGTGTGCTCAGAAGCATAACTGTATATGGTGAAATCCTTGGTATAATCTGGACAAACCAAAATTGGGGCATGGGAAATAGCTGTCTTGATGTCTTGGAATGCCAATTTGTCTTCTTTAGTCTAGTTGAAGCTGGCCTTTTCCTTCATCATGTTTATAATATGGTGAGTCTTCTATGTGAACTCAGGGATGAACCTTTGTAAAAAATTTACCTTTCTGAAGAAAGATTGATCTGCAGTCTTAATTGTAGGTAGGGTAAGCTCCTGGATGGAATTGACTCTGTCTGAGTCAATATTTATGCCTTCTCAGGATACAATGTGTCCAAGAAGTTTCCCTTCTATTACTCTAAAAATAGACTTCTTGGGATTTAGAGAAATGCCATTCTGGCAGTAACATTATAGCACTTGTTACAAATGGTGCACATGATCAGGGCAATGCTTGGAAAAGATGGTCAAGTCATCAAGCTATAACACAATGAACTTACCTATTTTGTCTTCAAAAGTAAGGTCCATTTCTCTTTGGAAATTAGCACGAGTATTTATCAATCCAAATGGCATTCTTTGATATGTAAAGGTACCCCAAAGTGTGGTGAAGGCAGTCTTGTGCTGGTCTGCTTCACTGACTTCTACTTGATTGTACCCTAAGAAGCTATCTAACATTGATAACATATCTGAACCGGTCATTGTCTGAAGAACTTGGTCCATGATGGGCAGAGGATAGTTATCCTTTAAGGATGACTGATTCAAATTTCTAAAATCTATGCAGAGGTGAATTTCACCATTCTTTTTCCTCACAGGGACTATGTTTGCAATCCATGTGGAATGATGGATTGAGAAAATTATCTTAGCATTCAACATTTTTTGTATTTTAGATAGTATAGTAAGGCACTAAATCACCCTTGAGAGGAATTTCATGGTGAATTTCTTCAGGCTTGAGCAACATCAGATCATCATAGGAGTATGCCAAAACATCTATGTAATGGCAGAGCAGAGCAGTGAACTTGAATTTCTCTTCCTGAGTGCAGCATTTCCTAATGTTCACCATCTTGAGAATTTCCTTGGTACCCAAATTTATTTGATCAAACTCTTGAGAAGAGCTTGAATCCATTTATTTCTATTTGATGAACCTATCATGCTTGTCAAATAGTTTCTCAAGGGAAACCATGCCTTTTGGGATTTTATTCCCTTTCAACTATAAGAATTCTTCACCTACGTTTGAACTTGATTCAGGGGTTGGTTCAAGCTTTTGGGGCTCACTAAATTCAAAGTGAAGCTGTTCAAAGCTATCTTTTTGTTCCAAGAAGACAATTATTTGGTTGTCACCATTGAACACTTGGCAATGATTGGCATTGTCAGGCACACTTGGTTGAAAGACTAGTTTGATAGTGTACTTATTTCTTTTAAAATCTAGGTGAGAAACGAAAAGAGTTATAGAAATAGCTAATGCATTAGCTCGATCATTGAATTCCTTGGGAACTATAGAGATACTAAAAGCATTAAAGCTTTCAATTTGATCCCAAACCAAATTACAATAGTGGTACAATCTCTCATTTTTGGTTTGGTTAAGGTTCCTCACTTGACAAACCACCAACTCGACATCTCCTTTGGCATGAAGGATCTTGATGCCCTTGTCTTGAGTGACCTTCAATCTAAGCAGCAATGATTCATATTTAGCATTATTTTTAGTATTATTGAACTACAACTTATATGAAAAAGGAAAAATATCTCCTTAAGGAGATATCAACATAATCCTGGCTCTTGAACCAGTAGAAGACCAATTGCCATCAAATTCTAGAATCCATACATTATTAGAGAATGTTTTTACCTTAGATTCTTCTTTGTTGGGAGGGGAGGATTCCTTTAGGCTTACATTGTGATCTCTCATGTCTTCTACTATTTTATCTGAACCAATTTTTAGATTATCATTTTCAGAGGTTCCATCAGCTAAGACGGGAACATCCTTTGTAGTAAGGAAGTAATTACCCATGTTTGAAGACTCAAATAAAATTTGAGCTTCAGGCACTAATACTTGAGTGACCACATATTTTGCCTCCTTCTCAGGGAGCAATTTTTGCATGATGCCCTTAACTGGGATCCTTGATTCAGACAGGTCCATGCTCAACTTGCCACCAACATCCTTACAAAAATTTCACCCAAGAAGGATGCCGTATGAGGCTGGGACGTCAGCCACCTGGACTGTCATCTTGATCCTCTTGTTCGGGAATTCTGAAAATGCAAATTGGGCATCCTTGATTTGTCCCAACAATGGCACTTGTATGTTCTCCATGGAGAAACATCTCCCAAATGTCTTGGTCAGTGTGAGTCCAAGAGATTCTACCACTTTGGCAGGCATGACATTTTTAGATGCACCTGAGTCTATGATGCAATTGTTCAACTGGTGTCTATTTATCAGCAAGGAGACATAAAATGGTTTAGTCCTTCTGGAAGCAACAGTGGGAGCAATGAAAAGGTTATTCTGGGTGGACGTGGGAGTCACCTTTGAAATAGATGGTCTTGTAGGGACAATTTTATTCTTCACACATTCTACTAACTTATCCAACTGCTTAGGGTTGGATTGCAAGAATTCAAATTTAGACATTTGAATTTTAGTTTTCTTGACATGGTCGACTATGTCAAATGTCTGAAATGAATTATGAAAAGGGGAAGGGAGTTCATCCTTCTAATTTTTAGGAGGGGGATGACTGATCTATGAAATTGAAGTTAAAGGTGTAGAAACTTTTGGGGTACTTAGTTTTTTAGTGATAACCAGGTCCTTTGCTTGAAAAGGTAAAGTGGTTCCTCATTTGGCAATTGAAATTATAGGTTGAGGTCTCTCTATTTTTTCTTTATCAGCTTGCTGGGCTAATTGGTTCTTGGACCGAGTGAATACAACATATGATCCATCAACTACTTTACCTTCACTTTTGAGTTCATCTTGGTAATTCAAGAAATTAATGTTGGAGTCACCAACTAATTATTCTTCTCTCTTTGTGAAGAGATTAGTGTCATCTTCTAGGTTCAATTTAGGCTGGAAGGATAAATTTAATTCTACTTCAAGATATCCAGCTACTAAATTGGTTGGAGGTGCTTCAATGGCCAATTTCCCCTGAGGAGGAGGAAGACAATTTGGTTGCCCTTGATTCTTGGTAGTATTGCCTTGGTATAAATGATTGGGGAATGTCTTCCTTGGTATATATCTATATGAAGGGGCATATGACATCCATTGTGCCATTTGATTTCTAAGAGCAAGCAACTCATTTTCTAACTTTTGCACCATTAGATCAATGGTGCCTGTAGATATATATTCAGAAGATGAATAAGATTTACCTCTGTTAGGATCTCTCCTTATCTTTCTTGCTAAGATAAGGTCATCTTCCACCTCAGTGGCCAAATATTTAGCAGCAACAAGGTCTATGTGGCCAACACATCTCAGCAAAAAACTCACTTTAAGCAGCTATGAGTTGATGAAGAAACATTTAAGGTTCTCAGGTGTTGGCTGACCAATTATAGGAATCCTATTCCTCAGTTTTTCAAATTTGGCAATGAAGTCCCTCATTGATTCATGAGGTTCTTTCTTCATTTGTGTGAGCTAGGCCAATAGGGCATGCACATATTCTGCAAGCTTGAACCTAACTTCAAACTTGGCTTTGAGAGTGTTCTAGTCAGTCATTGACCGAGCTTGCAGGTGATAGAACTAGTCTACAACAACGCCTTGTAATGTCTCCACAAACAGCCTGACTACCACGTCCTCATATTCTAAGCCTATCACACCATAGGATATGCTGAAAGCTATAATGTGTTCATCAGGATGAACTCTCCCATCACCAAAGAACTTAGGAACATTTTTCTTTGAACTACGTGGTAGCTCATGTAGGGGTGGAGTTAAATTGAGTGGGCCCAAAGAGTTATCCCAGGGGCCTTGAACTGCCATTATTTGACTATGAAAAGGGGGAATAACAAATTTAGGTGGGGTACATATAGGCAAAGCTCTAATAATAGTAGAAAAAGAAGCTATGCCTTGTATTGGTGACCTGGTGTTGATAGGAGAAAGACTCATAGTTCATTGAACTTGAAATTATGGAGGAAATAAATCAAAATTGCCCTGCTGCACCAACTCAAAAATAGGGTCAACAACACGTTACACTCTTTGGATTCTAGTATAGCATAGAGTTGTCATATTTTAGAATAAAAATGGAAAAGAACTGGCACTACTTCAGCTTGAAGCTTGAGGCTTCAAACTACTTGTTCTTCCCCATTGGAGTTGCCAAAAAAATTGTTAACGTGAAGCTGGTAGTGTTCTTTCCTACTTCACATCATTCCCCAATGATATGAAATGCTTCAATTTGAATAAACTGGAAAAGGACTAGAAATGCTCATCAGTCCCCAGTGGAGTCACCAAAAAATTGTTGGCATGAAGCTGACAATGTTCTTTCCTACTTCACGTCGTTCCCCAATGATATGAAATGCTTTAATTTGAATAGACTAGAAAAGGACTGGAAATGCTCATTGATCACCAGCAAAGTCACCAAAAAACTATTGGCATGAAGCTGGCAGTGTTCTTTCCTACTTCATGTCGTTCCCCAGTGATATGAAATGCTTCAATTTGAATAGACTGGAAAAGGACTGGAAATGCTCATTGGTCCCTAGTGGAGTCACCAAAAAACTATTGGGTGAATATTTTTGCACTAGCTAACTGATGGAAAAAATAGGTAGTTTCAACCACAACTTAAGGAGATTGGTTAGCCAAGTGTGCAAGTTTACCACATCAGGAGGGGACAAATATCTCCTCTCATCAAGGGGAGGTTCCCTATAAATATGAAGCGCTATATACTATATATATATGTATAAAATAACACTCAAGGGTAGGACAACACCATCCATCTCTCTTTTTTCAGAGATGATGTTATCAAACAAAGGATAAATCTTGGTGAAAACACTGGAGGCACTTCTCCTCTTTCAGAAGTGGTCTTGGAGCAAACAACATGAGTTATTTCTAATAAGTAAAAAGTAACTAGTAACAGGGGGCGTAGTAACCAACATAAAAAGGTGTAGCACAAAGTCTCCACCTCAACTGCCCAAAAGTGAAATATGAAGGATAATGAGGGCACAAAGTCATCCTAAAGTCCTTTACACAGAAATAGAAAATAGATAAACATACTAAAGACAATTGTGGTAGCACAAAGTCTCTCAACAATTGGCTTCAGGACACCTTCCTGATTACTTCTACTAATTCTGCTTATTTCATTAAATGGACAAGAATGCATTCATGAAATAGACATAAGAACAATCTTTTAAATGACATAAGATATTACATCACAAAGTCTGAAAGTAACTTGCTTTCTCATTTAAACAAATAAATATGATTAACGATTTGAGCTCAAAGTCTCAGTGATCGCCTCACAATTTTGGTAGAGTTTTGCTTCTATAACCAAAAATATTTCCCCTGCATAAAATAGGAGATTACAATATATAGTAGCCAAGAAAGGCTTAACAATTTGTTTCATGGAATGGCCCATGCTGCATTCAATGCCTTGAATGCATTTTCAGTTTAGTCAAAGAGGCCATGATGGAACAAGGCCTCTGCCTTAACTGTGGCATGTCAATTCATCTCAAAATATCTTCTCCTCTGCATGGGTTGTCTGATCTTTCTCCTAATATGTACATGACTGTCCCCTCACTTTTATTCCAAGGGAGAAAAATAGGTCGCATCTTTTAATGCTTTCGTGCTCAGATGTCTACTTGGGGGACTATTCCATCTACTAGAAATAACTTCTACGTAGATATTTTTAGTCTTTCCCTCTTTCCTATTGCAATTTGAGCCCTCAGGCTATCTTTTCCTTTTTTGATGGCTCTTTCAGCTCCCTCTTTAGCTGGTCACTGAGTTTGTTTTCAGGTTCCTCGCCACATTTGAAAATCAATAGATATTTCATTACCCTAAATTTGACATCCACAGGGACATCATTAGTCGATGGTTGCTTGAACCATGAACTTTTGAACCTTTAAAAGTTCATTGGTTCACTGGTTTAATAGTTCGAGCGGCCTTCTCGACTCCTTGGTTTTGTCACTTCTTTGGTTCATTCGCTTGTTTCCTTTGCTTAGAGCTTTCATTAAACCATTGAACCCATTGAACCTTTGAACCATTTTGGTTCAAGGTTCAATGGTTCATCCTCTTTCTTAAAAGCCTTTATTTTCTCTAAGTCTTTCAAAGCTTTGAAATTCCTTCAACTTTATATCTTTGGAACCCCCCAAAGGGAAGGTGTCCCTTCAGGCCTTCAGAAAGGTCCATTTCCTGGTCATCGAGAGCCCCCCTATAAGGGTACCTACCCTTTGGGGTCCTTTAGGTGGCCTTCTTATTTAAATCATGTGGAGTCTGTAGAACTAAGCCTACAGAGTCCGTAGAAACTAGCCTATAGAGTCCATAGAATCAAGCCTGTAGAGTCTGTAGAAACAAGCTTGTAGAGTCCATAAAAACTAGCCTATAGAGTCCGTAGAAATAGGCCTATGGGCCTTTAATCATTCCTTCAACTTTATATCTTTAGAACCCCCCAAAGAGAAGGTGTCCCTTTAGGATTTGAGAAAGGTCCATTTCTTGGTCACTGAGGGCCCCCTGCAAGGGTACATGCCCTTCGAGGTTCTTTGGGTGGCCTTCTTCTTCAAATCCTTTAGAAAAAATGTTTGAAGGAATTCCTTTGGACATTTTGTCCAAAAGAATGATCAAAGGCCCGAAGGAAAGTGGCTAAGGCAAAGGAAAGGTTTCCTTCAGATATTTTGTCCGAAGGATTTCCCTTGTAAAATTTTGCCATAGAAAATCTTTTCGAAAGATATCTTTTTATTCCCTTTCATTCACTACCCTCCATAAGGGCACTTACCCTTTTGTTCACTTCCCTCTGCAAGGTCACTTGACCTTTGGGCTTTGGGGGACTCCTTTAAACCGTTCGATTGAACTGACTTTGGTTCAATGGTTCAATCTTTTGTTTGAAGCCCTCTTTCATTTAAGTCTTTTGATCTTATTGAACTCATTGAAACTTTGAACCCATTGAACCATTTTGGTTCAAGTATCAATGGTTCATTATTTACTCTTCGAAGCCTTATTGTCTTCTAAGTCTTTTGAAGCCGTTGAACTTGCCAAAGCGGTTGAACTTTGAAATTTTGCCAAAGTGCTTAACTCTTTAAGCTTGATGATGTCATTGAACCTTTGAAGCTATTAGAAGTGGGGTTCAATGATTCAATGGTTCAATCCTTTGTTTTAAGCTTATCGATGGACCTTTTTATTGAACCTCAACGTTGAACCTGTCTTGAAATTGCCTAAGTGTTGGGAACTTGTTCCTTTGTGAGAGCTCACATGATAGACAACCAAACCAAAAATGGACTCCAAGCAACCAACAAGAAATAACTCTGTTCATTTGTAGCAATCTTCTTGACTTGGGATTTCTGGTTTCATAATTTGGAATAAGGAGAAAATTGATTAATGTAATTTATAAAATCTTAGGTCACTTTTTAAAACCCTTTTTCATGTAAACATTTTATTATTGATGGTATGGTAGTAATTTATGAAATGTGTCAGTTTAACTCAGATAGGTGTGATGTTATTCAATTATAGTGATATGTATGGTAATTATTCTGGGCCATGGACATTTTCTAAGACTTGGATTGTAGTGATAGGTATGGTAATTATTCTGTGCCATGGGCACCCACTAAGACTTGGATTGTAGTGATATGTATGTTAATTATTCTAGGCCATGGGCACCTGCTAATAATTGAATTGTAGTGATAGGTATGGTAATTATTTTGGGCCATGGGCACCTGCCAAGACTTCAATTGTAGTGATAGGTATGAATATGGGTTGATTGGTATGGGTATATTAATTCAGTTCATTTAGAACAATATTCTTCATTTGGGATTTTTTATGGTTTCAAAATTGAGTTTTTGGACATTCGTGAAGGAGATGGGTTGTTTACCAAGTGCAACATAGAAGTTTTCAACAAGTTTTTAGAATTACAACAACCACAAATAACACTAATAATTTATTAGCTTTTAAGAATTCAAGTTCAAGATAATCAAATTTTTAATGTGATCCAAAACTCGAAAGCTTTGGTTGAAAGATAATTTAGAAATAAGAACAACACAATTCAAATAATGCTATTTCTGAAAAGAGATGTTTTATTTATCAAAATTATAGACCCAAACATATGCTTATCTCTAAGATGAGATGTCTGGTTTCAATTTTAGGTTACATATTCATTTATACATGTTTTGAAGGTGTGAGCAGGATGTTGAAGGTCACCAATCTTGAGGGAGATTAAGTGGTTCGACTTTCATGATTTACAACAATATAAAATTTGAGGAATTACTATTTTCAGAAACTTACTAGGGAAATTCTATTGGGTTTTTTTAGCAATCAAAATTCATTGAGCAAAGCTCAATGACATCTCACGACATTCCCATCATTATTAGCTATC
Source organism: Torreya grandis (assembly GCA_037957365.1). Classification (NCBI taxonomy): domain Eukaryota; kingdom Viridiplantae; phylum Streptophyta; class Pinopsida; order Cupressales; family Taxaceae; genus Torreya; species Torreya grandis. Next base: position 3,449,335 of record JARHVA010000610.1, on the reverse strand, counting down.
AAACAGTTCAAACATCGAGTCAATTAGAGCTACGATGCAAAAGTTATGGCTCCCAAAATTTTCACCATCAATTGGGGTGGACCCATCACCCGAATTGTCATCTGAATTGCTGCCCAGATCATTCTTCCCTCCTTGAGAAGCAATGGTCCCCATTTCATCAAGATTTGTAATCAAGTGTGGTAGTTTTACTTCTATTTGATTCCCGATGCATACTTGAAAGGGACTGTGATTTATAGAACTATGTAGGGCCTAATTGTTCACCATTTCTATCTGACCATCAGTCTATGGATGGAAGGCTGTGAACTTATTCAGCTCGATATCTATTTGCTTCTATTGTTGTGTTGTTTGTGTAGTCAGGGCTGTAACATCAACCTTTTTGGATTCTTACGGCTTAACCACCATGAGAATAAATTTATTGGCACTAATTAGAGAGACAAATGTAGAAGGTGGTACCTCTAGTAACCTGTAGTGCTATGTTCCAAGAGTGAGAGTGATCCTTCAAGTTCTTGATTCATATATGCCATGTCGATCATACATGAATGGTTGACCAAAGAGTACATCACAAACATCTAGATTGACCACATCACATAAGACCTCATCTTGGAAAGGTTTTATTGCATATGAGAGAAGACATTGGTGGGTGACACAGAGGTTTCTCCCTAGACTCAACCATCCAATATTGTATGGCTTTAGGTGAGGCTTCATGAACAGATTTAGGCTTTTCACAACATTAGCAGAGATTAAATTATTTTGACTTCCACTATCAAGAATGAAATGCAGAGGCTTACCTTTGATCCATAACTTAGATTGAAATGACCTTTCTTTGTCATCTAACATCTCATCATGGGTCTGTGATGAAGCAATAATGGCTTCAGGATCAACATCTACAATTTCTTCTTCAACCTCTTCGACTGCAGGGTCTGTATGAGGTAGAGCAGTAGATGTTGAGGATTGTGACTCATAAAGCAGTGACTTGATGGCTCGACATTCTTATTTGGAGTGAGTTCTAGATTTGTGATAATCACACCACTTCCCAGTCTTTCCTTCCTTTTGTTTCCAATTTTGGCCTCGTGTTTGACCTTCTTTGTCACTTTTCCATTTTGAAGGCTAATTATTTATATTCATTCTTCCATGCTTCTACTCAATCTTCACAATGAACTTGTATGCCTCACGGATGGTTTCCAAATTGAAGAGTTCCATTTCTTCCCATATGTACCATTGTAGTCTACCATAATTGAGAACCTTATGTTTCTCACTTTTTTGGATGCCCAATCTTGCAGATAGAGAATGAAAAATGTCAATGTAATCTTGAACAGACTGTTCCTTACCTTGGTGAAGTTGTTGTCACTCTATATACAGATCATCATAAGCTCCAATGGGGTATTATTCTTCTTTTATAGCTTCTATGAAATCATCCCATATAGGTTCCATTTCAAAGCCAATATCATTTGCACTGATTCTCTTTTTGTACACTTCCCACCAATTTTTGACAGGCAATGATGCTTTCAGAAGAGCAAAAGTAATCTTCTCTTTATCGGTGAATTTATTTATAGAAAAATAAGATGACAATTGATCCAACCAAATTTATATTGCATCAGTATTGATTTTGCCTTCAAATGTAGGGATATCAAAATTCACTTGAACCTTGAAGGGTGTTGGGGCACTGAAAGGATGTGTGAGTGCGGATGAGGAGCCAAAATTTCCCATCAAGATTTGTTGGAAAATTTGAGAAAATTGTTGTAGCATCTATTCTTGATATTGTTGGAGGGATTCATTCACCATTTCCTTGAAAGGATCAGATGTCTCAGTGCTGTCTACCATTTGAAGTCATTTGGAGAGAATAGGTGGATAATCTACTGGTTCAATTTTCCACCCAAGCTTCTTGTAATCTGACTTCATTCTTCAGATCATACACTCTAAAGACAAACTACTCTAATACCATTGATCCAAAAATTAAAAGCTTTGGCTGAAAGATAATTTAGAAATAAGAACAACACAATTCAAATAATGCTATCTCTGAAAATAGATGTTTTATTTATCAAAATTACAGACCCAAACATATGCTTATCTCTGAGAAGAGATGTCTGGTTTCAATTTTGGGTTACATCTTAATTTATACATGTTTTGAAGGTGTGAGGAGGATGTGGAAGGTCACCAATATCGAAGGATATTAAGTGGTTCAACTTCCATGATTTACAACAATATAGAATTCGAAGAATTACTATTTTTAGAAACTTACTATTTTTAGATTCCACTACTAAAATTAAAATTTGGGGCACTTTCATTGGGATTTTTTTAGGGTAAAACTTCATCAAGTAGAGCTCAATGCCATATCATGACATTCCCATCATCATTAGCTTTCCAACGGTTCAAACGATGAGTCAATTAGAGCTACGGTGCAAAAGTTATGGCTCCCGAAAGTTTCACCATCAATTGGGGTGGACCCATCACCCGAATTGTCATCTAAATTGTTGCATGGATCATAATGTCAATCACATTGAAATACACATTACCTACATAAAATAGATTATCTACATTTAATTGCTTCATGCAATAAAATGTGTGCAAGATTAACTCTATGTTTATAAAATCAAACATCGATCCTCCTTTTGTGAAAGCCAACAAGAGAGAGGACAAAATAAACAACCTTGGTTTTGCTAACTAAATAGTTTTATGTCTAAAATTGTTAGGACTTGTTCCAAAGTCTTAACGTTAGGTTAGATTTTTGGTAGGTTAATTAATATTATTGTTAATGGGGCATGCATCTTTTAGTAAAGACACCCCCATAAAATAAAGTTAGTTTAATTTTAAGTAGTTTTCATGTTTTATATTTCTTAATTAGAACTATCTTATGGGTTGTTTTCCCTCTAAATAGTTGGTTATAGGTTAGTTATTTTTACCGGTCATTGGTAAAAACTATATAAATCAATGTTTGCTATGAAAAATGGTTAGTGGAGTAAAGACACCCTTATGTACTTATTTTTTTAAATATTAATAAAATACTTGTGCACTCGCACTAAGCGGGGACAAGGTTCAATCTACTTGGTTCAAGGAGTTATCAGTGGTATCAGAGCATGATAATTTTGGGAGCTTGGTGAATTCAAAGGAAGGCAAGGTAAAAATTCAAATTCACGTGAATTCAATGGCATGAAATAAGACTTGTAAGGCTATTTACTTGTGAAAAACCTCTATAATTTCCATTCATGGCTGCCATTGTTAATTCATTTCATTCTCAATCCTTTTAAATCCAAAACACCTACCAATCTTGATTAAACCCCTATTTTCCCATTTTCAATGAAAAATTTGGGAAAATTTTGAGTTGTACGGCCTATGGTACGACCTTCTAATACCCTGGCTGCAATTTGAATCCATCTCCAGCAATAAATACCTTGAAAATTTGCCTGAACTCAGCCAAAATCCATTTTATCCTACCTGTACAGGTTTGTACGACCTGTAGGAGAAATAACAGGTGAATAAAATAGTTTCAGGCGCTGCCATGGCATCCCAAGCAAACATGGCGCAGGTATAAAACTGAGAAATATTTTTTCTTATGTTTCTAAAGTGTTTGTTATCATAAATTTGCTAGGAATGGGTCCCATGTGAGATAGCTTGGAAGAGAAGTCTGAAAAAGAAAAAGTTTGAATTTATTTACACACATGTAATTTTTTTAATTTTCTCTCGTAGAAAAAATCCAGAATAAGTAGAAATTTCTAAGTATAATATTCTAAAAATGCTCTTAGAGTAATTGGTTAAGCTTATTTTGTGAAGAAGCTTGCAAGGAGGAGGTCAAGGATTCAAATCCCTTCTTTTGGAAAAAGTTATTTTTACTTTAGAATATACTTTTTTTGTAAAAAGAATATTCTCTTTTAAATCTAAAAGTTATAAAACACATACTTATTGTATTGTGTTTTTTTTAAAATTGAAAAAGGGGGAATTCAATTCTATTTCTTTTACATTTTTTGTGGTGATATAAGGGTGTAACTAGTGGAATAAGGTTATAATTTGGAAAAATAAGGGTATAATCATTGATTTTTGGTGAGGTTAAGTGCAAAACCCATAAAAAATTCTTATTTTTATTTTGCACTCTACATGGAGGTTAAGTGCAAAACCCCATAGAAGCAGTGTCTTGTGTAGTGAGTGTGATATTTGTTTCATCTCTTTTGCATTTTGTCACACTTTTCTCTACTGCACTTGATTTCAATTCAAGATGCCAAAAATTCAAAATTCGCTTTTAGATGGTGATAGATTAACAATTTCTAATTATTCAGATTGGAAACGATTGATGGAGGCTTCACTAGTTTTTAATGAGTTATGGGGTATTGTTAAGAATGAAAATCCCACATTGCCAACATAATAGGCTAAATTAGATATATTCAATTTGTGTGATTCTAAGGCCTTAGCTCTCATTAAATGCTATTATACTTGTGATACTTATGTTCATATTGAAAATTCTTCTCATAGTTACACTACATGAAAAATATTGTCAGATTTGAATGATAAGAAACCCAAGCATAAGAAGATAGATATTCATATGAATTTGTTTACTTTGTCATTAGATGAAGATGGGGATATGGGAGAGTAAACTAAGGTTGGTTTTGAGAAACTAGATGATGATCTCATAGTCACTGCTACTTTCAAAGGACTACCAGGGTCCCATAGGAATTTTGTTGAAATGTTGCATATTTCTGACAAGATCACATGCATAACCTTTGGTAAGTTGGCTGAGTTGCTCATCCAACATGACCTCTCTCTACCCAAGAAATCCAAGAAAATTGAAGAAGCCCATGTTTTAGAGTCAAAGCCTAGTTCATCTTCATTTGGTCATCAAAATGATAGAGGAAACAGTTATAGAGGGGGTCGAGGTTACAGAGGAGGCAGATATCAAAACAGAGGTAGGGGTCATTCAAATAATTAACAATCTAACCAATCACATTCACATGAAACAAGTGATCGAGGACATGGTCATAACTCATATAGGGGCAGAGGTCGAGGTAGATCAGACATTCAGTGTCATAGATGTGGAAAATTTGGTCACATTGCCTCACAATGTAGGATTCCTTTTGATAAAATTCAAAGACCACAAAAAGTGACTAAGTCTAACTCTGCTCAGTATGCCAATCATGACTATGATGAGTCCAGTAATGTTGCCCATGAATATACATTCACTATTTTGGGGCACATTGATTATATTGAATATGAGGCTATAGATGAACTCACAGATGTATGGGTTTTAAACACATGAACAACCAAACACATGACATTTAGGAGAGATTTATTTTGGTCTTTCAAGGAAGCTTCTCTCTCTCCAGTTGCTTTAGCAGATAATTCTATGCATACACCACTATGACTTGGATCTATTCGGATTCTTCTTCCTAATGGGTCTATAAAATAATTGGAGGATGTTTGGTATGTTCCCACATTGAAAAAACACTTACTTTCTTTGGTAACTATTCAAAAGAAAGGTTATCAAATTGTGCTTGAAAATGGGCTCGTTTACATCAATTTAGTGAAAGATGATTATAAAATAATGTATACAGGATATGAAGATGGAAACTTGGTTAGATTGCATTGTAAAGTGTTTCCTCCAATTATAGAACTTGCAACAGTTGTTGACACAGGTACATGTATTATGTCTAAATAGTGGTTATGGTATCTCTGCTATGGACATTTGAATATCCAATCTTTAGTGGATTTACAGAGATATGGTATAGTGAATGGGTTGCCCACTTTTCTCAAATATAGTATTCTTTGTGAGTCATGTGTTTTGGGCAAATAAAATAGGGAAAATTTTCATAAATAGTCATCTTGGAGAGCTAATAGATGTTTACAGTTAGTTCATAGTGATGTATGTGACATGAAAAAGTAATCCATTGGTGGATGTAGATACTTTGTCTTGTTTATTGATGACTTTTCTCAGATGACTTGGGTATTATTTATGAAAAATAAATCTGAAGTTTTTGCTAAGTTTGTTGATTGGTTACACTTAGTCAAAAAAGAAACAGGTTCACATTTGGCCACTCTTTGTTCAGATAATGGAGGTGAGTATACCTCAAATGAATTTTCATATTATTGTCGAGAACATGGTATTCATCTACAATATAGTAATGTTTATACTCCACAAAAAAATGGAGTATCTGAACAAATGAATAGAAATTTAGAGGGCACAACACGTGCCATGTTGCACTTTATACTCCACAACAAAATGGAGTATCTGAACAAATGAATAGAAATTTAGAGGGCACAACACGTGCCATGTTGCACTATAAACAGCTTGATGATAAGTTTTGGGCCGAAGCCATTGGTATTGTAGTGTATTTGAGAAACAGGTCCCCCACAGTTGCACTTTTGGGACAAACTCCATATGAGGCATGGTATGGGTTTAAACCAAAAGTTAAACACTTGAAAGTGTTTGGATGTCTTTATTTTTATTTGGTTCCTATTAAACATAGAACTAAGTTGGAAGCACGAAGTCAAAAATGCATCTTTATTGGTTATTCTATAGATAAAAAGGGGTTTCATTTGCTTGTATAGGATTCAGGCAAATTCATAGTGAGTTGAGATGTAATATTTGATGAATTTGGGACTATGAACATTGCATAGATTGATTATCAACTTGATAAATTAGAGAGGAAAAATTAAAAAAGATATAAGGGTTTGAATAATGGGGATAACTCTTCAAATTTATGGTATGAGGCTCAAATTCCTTCACTTTCCTCTCCATCTACAAGTTCACAGGTTGATGACTTAGAAATTGTTGAAAATTCTCTAAGTCCCCCTTCGAATGATGCACATGATGAGAATTTTGGACTCCTTGATTTGAATAATTTGTCTAAGTATCCAAAATGGGCTCAAAGTACTTTTTCTGACTTGACAACAGATGAAATTGGTTTAACAGGGCCCAAGAATTCTCAAAAATAGGTAAACTATGCTATGGTTGTTACTACTTCTTCCACTGAGCCATCCACTTTGGAGGAGGCATCTACTGAACATTTTGACAACAGGCAATGAAATGTGAGTATGATTCCATACTTAACAATAATACATGGGTTTTAGTTGATCCTCCTCCACATGTTAAACCCATCGGATGTAAATGGGTTTATAGGACTAAGTATAAATTAGATGGCTCCATTGATAAACATAAGGCAAGACTTGTTGCAAAAGGATATGCGCAACAAGAAGGTATTGATAATGAGGAAACATTTGCACCAACTACCAAATGACACACTATTCGTATGGTACTTGCCTTAGTAGCACAACATAGTTGGAAAGTACATCAATTAGATGTTAAAAGTGCTTTTTTAAATGGTGATTTATAGGAAGAAGTCTATATGAAACAACCTCAAGGTTTTGAATAGGTGGGTGCCGAACACAAAGTATGTAAATTGATAAAAGCTTTGTATGGGCTCAAACAGGCACCCAGGGCTTGGTATGAGAAAATGGATTCATACTTGAAATCCATTGGTTTTCATCGTACTGAATCTGATGATACTCTCTATTTTTGAGTACAGGGTAAGAAAATGGTGATACTTGTTCTCTATGTTGATGACTTGTTTATTACAGGTAATGATGAAAACCATAACAAGTCTGTGAAGAAGGAATTAAAAGATGGGTTTGAGATGATAGATCTTGGACTTATTCACTACTATCTGGGACTTATTCACTACTATCTAGGCATAGAGGTAACTCATAAAGAGCATAGTATTTTCATTTCACAAACTAAGTATATTTCTGAGTTATTAGATAGGTTTGGCATGAGTGATTGCAAACCTGCCCTCACTCCCATGGAAAGTAACTTGTAATTATCTAAGGATGATACCAGTGCCTTTTTTGATGGCACCACATATAGACAATTGGTGGGAGGTTTGATATACTTGATGACTACTAGGCCCGATATTTCATTTTCAGTTGGAATTTTATCTAGGTTTATGCATGAGCCTAGAGAAATTCATTGGCATGCAGCAAAATGAGTACTTCATTACCTTTAGGGAACGAAAACATATGGCCTTGAATATCACCACAACAAGAACTTCAAACTTGTTGGATATTGTGATGCAAATTTTGGTGGATGTGTGGATGATAGAGTGTCAACCACATGATACACTATGGATATGGGTTCAACTGCCATTGCTTGGTGTTGTAAGAAGTAGGATACAGTGGCAAATTCATCATGAATCATAGTATATTGCAGCATGGGATGCTTCTAGATAAATTGTTTACCTTCGTCTTATTCTTGAAGATCTTCAGGTTTCTCAGTTTGCTCTTACACAGTTTACGTTGATAATCAAAGTGCAATCAAGATGTCCAAGAATCTAGTGTTTCATGCCAAAACAAAACATATGGATGTCAAATACCATTATTTGTGAATGCTGGTGGCAAAGAAAGATCTTGATCCAATATATTTCCCAACTGCCGATCAAACCGCTGATATCTTCACAAAACCCCTTGACAGAATCAAATTTGAAAAATTTAGAAAAATGCTTGGTTTGTGTCTAAAGACCTGACTTTGGATCATAGGGGGTTTGTTAGGACTTGTTCCAAAGTCTTAACATTAGGTTAGATTTTTGGTAGGTTAATTAATATTATTGTTAATGGGGCATGCATCTTTTAGTAAAGACACCACCATAAAATCAAGTTAGTTTAATTTTAGGTAGTTTTCATGTTTTATATTTATTAATTAGAACTACCTTACAGGTTGTTTTACTGTAAATAGTTGGTTATAGGTTAGTTGTTTTTACCAGTCATTGGTAAAAAATATATAAATCAATGTTTGCTATGAAAAAGGGTTAACGGAGTAAAGGCACCCTTATGTAATTATTTTTTTGAATATTAATAAAATACTTGTGCACTCCCACTAAGCGGGGACAAGGTTCAATCTACTTGGTTCAAGGAGTTATCAACAATTAAAACCAAAACACTAACATGAATCTAAGGATAAAATTGTGGGTAGTCCTCAAAACTTTGTGTACAAAATTACATTAATCAAATCCCAACAAAAAGCAATTACATTGTTCATTGCTCAAACCAACAAACTTCTCACTGAGCATAATTTCTCTCTCTAATTTCTCTCATTGAGCATAATTTTTTCTCTCTCTAATTTATTTATAATTTAGTGCTTCTAATTCATTTCCAATTCACTATTGTATGCCAAAAATACAATGAAATAACTCAAACCTTGCGAATAGTCATCTGCTGGTGAAGAGTGGAACAATTCAACCCTTGAAAATAGTCATCCACTGGTGAAGAGTGGAATCATAATGCCGACTCATAGTAAAAGTGACAAGGTCTAATTGAAATTAACATCAACAACACTCAGTTGGATATATAATTATCCTCATATCAGATATATAAAAAAAATATGTAAATATATTATTACCTTGCAAGTAAAACTACTATTTGAAACAAGGTTTAGGGTGCAACAATTGCCAGTAAATAAGGAAGATTTTACCTTTAATATTAACTTACACAAACAAGATTTAGAGAATTTTAGCTTATATTCCAAGAAAGGAAGGAGAAAGAAACTAGATACGGGTATGGTAGAAAAACTTATTTGATTGTGTGTACATTGAATCAGATGATTGTAGAGAGTTCCTCTTTGGCTTGGGATGAATGACCTGCAAATAAGACAACACTAAAGCAAATGGTTGTTTAGATAGATAGTTGGGTGGATTGCCTAGCGCTAGCTAGATCTGGGAAGTAAGAGCTTCATTAGAGGCTGTTAATCCATTATTTTTAAACAATTAAGTTAAAAAATTGAAAGATAAATTACTTGTATAACTCACATAAGATTTTAAAATTAAGTACACAAAATGCTTGATAAATAAATTGATATAATTGACTAATTATAGCAATAAGTGGGTCAATGCTAATGCTAGATAGTTTGGATATGCTCCATAAAATAGGTTGGAACTCTATAAATAGGCAAAGATAAATAAAGTTGGATTTGGTTGAGGGTAAATGAGTGAAAATAACTTACTATTATTTTATGCCATAATGACCATCGATAGTTGAGGTGATCATCTATGGTTAGGCTAATTGTCAGTGGTCGAGGCAACCATCGATAGTTGGGGTAGACCATCGATAGTTATTGTGGGTTGGGTCTAGGTAATAAAAGGCTATTTAGATAGGGTTATAGAATGGGATTCTAAGAGATTGGTTTGGGTTGGGTTAATTGTGAAATACAAATAAAGTGACAAAATAATTAAAAATAGATACTTAGCTTACCAATGATTTATCAGATGAAGGTTTAAGGTGGTAGAGCATGGAATAATTCTTATAGAGTAATGGTACTTGGCTGTTCGCCAATGGATGACAACACTTCATCTCTCTGTCATGATGGCTAGATCACTAGAAGAACACCTATAAAAGAAACTCTAGATATAAAAGTTATTGATATTTTCAAATCCCTTTTCACCTCCTACCCCTCTATACTTATAGGAAGGAAGGAAAAGTGCAACAATATGTTAATAAGAGGTTCAAATTGATATCTAAATATAACTCATGCATGCATTGGCTTCCACATGAATTAAACAAGATAATTATAAAAAAATTAAGGTAGAGTTGAAGTGGTAGTTAGTGGTTCAGATGGTGGAACTTGACCGTCAGTGGTTAGGGTGATCATCGATGATTAGGGTGACCATCAGTGATTGAGGGTCAAGGTCAAGCTAGGTAAAAAAGGAAGGTTCAACCAGTAGGTCAATCTAAATTTGGTTAGGCTTGGTTTGTTTTTGAGAGGCTAAGGTTGGGCTCAAGGGGGTCCTGAGATGTCTAGAGGAATTGTGACATTTAGAACCATCATGTGCAGATTTTTGGTGTCTACATTTTGCCCTTTTTATTATGCAGTTTGTATCAACAAGTTGTAAAATGAAAATAGATTGCATGTTGAAGGTTAGGTTGCCTCGAGTGTGGGAGGAGATGTTCCCCCTTAAATTGAGAATTGATGAGGTGAAATAGAATCAAGTGTGGGTTTGATGAGTGGTGAAAGTGATGATAAAAGGTGGGTGATAGGTGGGGCACTGAAGCATGAACATGTGCACAAAGTGAGACAAAAGTATGATAACCAAGATTGAGCATTGACTAAGGTGTCATAGTTGGTAAAAATTAAGGTCAGTGTTAGAAATATGAGTGACAAATAGATCATGTGACCGCTATTAGACATGGTGGTTGGGAACACTTAGAAACACAAGTCTCCTAGTCAAGGTCTGTGTAATCATGGGTATTCAAGGTAAGAAGTGCCCCTAAGAAGACACAAAGTGGTTTGATGTAGTCATAGGTATCCAAGATAGGAAGTGATCCTGATAAGACATAAATGGGTCTAGTGAGCATAAGGTAGTGTAAGTGTAAAAAAGTGTTCAACATGGCAAGTATTATTGATGTGATCAACAGGACTAAGGTAAGGTCATCATAAAAATATTTCTAGTTTGTGTTGAAATGGAAACTGGTGAGGTGACGTGGTCAGTGGTCGATGTGTGTGGAGAAGGTAATCTCCATGGGTGGGTATTGGGCTTGGGTATGTGCTTAAATTTTAAAAAGTTGGTGATTTTGGTGGGAAAACCCAATCTAATGACTGTTAATGTTTAGGGATCTTATGGTTGAATGTCGATGATCATCCTAATAATTAGTGGTTAGGTTCAAACCATAAAAAGGGTAGAGATAAAAGTGACTTTGCTTGTCATTTTCATTCATTTGAACAAGTTGACTTTGCCATTTGACTGCTTGGAATTTTGTGAGAAAGTGATGACAACATTTTTTTGAGTGGGTGAGTGGGATTGAGTGGGATGAATATAAGAGGGTTGATTGAGCTATAGAAGGTAGACCTAGCCAGGATGCAGGGTGGATAAAGACATGGCTGGGTAATGGGTCCCAAGATTCCTCCTTGATGATGGTCTAAGAATGAGGTAGGGGTTATATTAAATTAATAGCATAGGTTTGAGTTTTTAAATGCATTGTAAGTTGAATTTAGTTGTTCTCTCTTTTTTTAGTGGGTGGGTTTGGGGGTTTGACTTAGTTTTAGGGTTTGCTTGGTTTGTTTGCTGAAAGTGGTAGGTGAATTTCAAAATTGGTCAAGGTAGGTTAGTTACAGAAGGGTAGAAGTGGGATTAGGTAGAAAATTATGGTTTGATTTTGGTTTTTTACTGTGTTTTTGGGTAGGTAGTGTTTAGGTATTCTAACGGTAGTCATGCACAGTAATTGTCAGAGGTCATACCTGACCATCGATGATCAGTACTAATCATCGATGGTCGATGACTAATGGGAGTTAGCCATCTAATCATCGGTGGTCACCATGACCATCAATAATCAATAGAGGTGGGAAATGCTTTTAAAATTTTTTAAAGTGTTTGATAGTTTTGAAAATATTGATTAGTTTAAAAAGTGTTGATTAGTTTATTGAGGATTGATGTGAATGGTTTAAGGGTAAGGGGTAAGTGTTATAAGAATAAGTGTGATTGATTAGGGTAAAAATAATATAGGTTAAGGACTTGGTTTACGAGATAAGCCATAGGCATAGGTTGTAGAAGGGTAAGTTCATAGTGTAAAATAGTATAGATAACTAAATTTGTTTGCATATCAAACTTTACAGGCATGTGAGTAGATTCAAATGCGAGACTAGGTGCCTAAGATCTTTGCAAAGATTCACTGAGGTACGACTATTATGGACTGGGCACACATAGAATAAGTGGGGCTTGGTGTGATGTTGCATTACCGACATCTGCCATGGGATGTGATGATGATAATGGGCCTCATTGAGAGATGGGATTTGGCCACTAACACCTTCCTACTACACACTAGTGAGATGATGATATTACTTGAGGATGTGCATAGGATTACACAACTACCAATTTAGGGTGAGCTAATTTATCACATTAAGAGAGAGGAGAGAGATGAGCTCATGGAGTTATTGTAAAAAGATGACCATAATTTTAATAGGTGGCATGCTGAAGGTTTTAGCTACACTTTGATATATCATAAGGTTAGATTTGATAAGAGATTGATGATCATGATGATGATGGTGGTCTACTATTTTGCCATTTCAAATTTGAGTAGAGGAAGATTTCTATATCTATTACTGGGGGTTTTAGTGGAGATGCTACTGGGTTTCATAGTGTTTAATTGGGTACTTGTGTTTCTAGTCCATATATATATGGAGCTACGGTGATTTAGAGCTTATAGGAGGTATGGTATCAACATTAGATTTGTTTTACACTGCTGGTCTTTTGAGCACATCTGAGTGCTAAGGTCGATAGAGCTATTGTAAGAGGGGTATGCATAGATGGAGTTTAAAGTCAGCTTCATGTGATGGAGAGATGATTTTAACCTTTTGGGACCAAGAGGAGGATTACATGACATTGATTGGTTCAAATGGGAACTAGATGCGTTAGTTTTTGGCAATAGTGATTTGGAGACCCTACATCATGTTTCTAGATTGGGTTGGATATAAAAGACATACACTATCCTTGTAGAGCTAAAGTGGATCTTCGGTAAGAGGGATGGTGAGATAGAGCTCATCCAATTTGACATGGTTTGATAATAGTTTGGCCTGGTGTAAGGTATTTTATGTCTATTATCGAGGTATAGGTAAGAAAATGCAGAGCTTGTACTCCCTCAACCACAACCTGTACAAGTTTTAATTGATCACAAAGAGTTGTCAACTAGGGCTAATATAGATGATGTAGGTTTTGTAGATGGGTGCCTAGCATGGTACCAAGAATTATATGCTATAGCTTATTTTGGGGGTGACGATGGTGGTAGGTAGCTGATGGATGTCAACCCAACTTTTAGAGGTCAATGGGTACAGGTACAAGGGCTACCCTAGATGTATAGGTAGTGATTATAGAAAGAGATCATGATCATGTGGTATTAACCACAACACATGCTACCATGGAAATATTATAGGGTTATTTGGTAGTGGTACAAGGTTAAGTGATTATAGTTATAGGTGAGAGGGACTAGGATAGAGATCTAATAGCTTTCATTACCTAGGAGAGATAATCTTTGAGATAGGTTGGAGGAGGATCTATAATAACTATAGGGTCATTGATCACCATCCCCATGGCATGATATCTAACCACAATAGAGGATTTACGCTATTATGAGTCTATAGTTTTGAGATAGTATCCCAATGAACCTCAATGGGGTGAGTACATGGATAGTTTAGAAGGTGGTACTAGCATGGTGACACTAGGTCAATGGGTTGCTTCTATAGGTGGATAAGTAGGTACCTTAGGAGGATAGGCACCAGGAGGTAATGGGGCTCCTAGAGATAGTGGTGTCTTAGGGGAATAGTCATGATATGCTTAGGAGATAGTATATATGTTGATGTATATGTTTTCGATACCGGCCTATGAGTCGATATGGTGAGATGTATATTTTGAGAGAGATACATGTATATTTATTATATTACATGAGATTGTGATTATTTATGCTTTATAAACTCACACTTTTTTCATATTGGTTATTGTTCATGGTTTTGATGTTCATGTTAGTCATTGATGATGTTATATTGATTATGGTTGTGATATGGATATAGATGCTTATGTGGACTCACCTAGCTAGAAATGTGATGAGATTTTTTTTATTTATTCATGATTATGATGATATTTATGACATGTCTAGTTATGTTGATGTTTATTCATGCTAAAATTTAATGAGTATATGCCTCTTTATTTAGATTTAGATATGTGGTGAAAATGGTTTATTGCTTTATTGTTCATGGATGGTATGATATTAATATGATATTGATGGTTATGATTATGTTTATGGACATCTTTATGCTAATGATGTTTGTTTTTGTTCATGATATATGTTGATATAATGTGATATATTTATGGTCATGGTCATTGTGCTTAAGGTAAAACTCATAAAGTATGTTGAATAACAACATTAGATGTAAGAAAGAGAAGATAACTAAGAGATAAATGTCCAAATGAATATACCAACCAATTACGAGAGGATAAGAAGAGGGAACAATGCTTCTTATTTAACAAGGAAAAAAACAAGCTAAAGTTGGATTGCCATAAAGAATATAAACCCTTTTAATTCTTTTCATTAGCATTCGTTAGTTGGTTAGAAAGGTGTCTTATTCACATGATGTCAAGTGAGCTAAAAAATATCTTGCTTGAAAGTGTATAAAGGGGAGATGGATGAAAATGAAACCTTCTTGTGAGACTAGCGTACCTCCTTAAGAGGACACCAAAGAGATAGTATAAACAAGTCTATGTCATCTAAGGTGTAGACTAATCTATGTAGGAAGTCTACTCATGAGAAATGATTATGGATTTTAAAATTATTTTGATTTTGAGAGCTAATTATAGATTTCAAGATTAGTTTGCTTTTGTTTTGATTTTGATAATGGGTCTTTTGCTTTGTTTCTATTTAGGAGATGATAATCAATGTGGGAATCTTCCAAAAATTTTCTATGCTTTTGACAAATGCTTTACTGAATCATCCTTCAAGGGAGTGGTCTAAGTTTGTTTGCTTTGTTCAAGGATTCTTGATAGCTGTCCTTCAAGGGAACAATCTACCTTATATGGAGCAATTATTTTGATATGTTTCAGTAGCTGTCCTTCAAGGGATCAGTCTACAAATGCTAGGAATGACCCATGAATGTTTTTGGTTATGATTTTGCTTTTAATTTTGATTGACATGGACTTTATTATATAGGCTTAAAGGTTGACCTTTATGAAGGCACAACTATAATCACAAGAAGGTTGATTAAGTGAAAATAGGGTTAGGTGATAATGATCATGGGAATCCATCCTATAAAAGGGTCATAAAGTACCATGAGAATATTGCCATGGGTAGAGTCATGGTACCCATTATTCAATATTAGGTTATGATTGTGACAGATAATCACATGATTTGATTGTAATTAGTTACCCAAAAAATAGGGAGATGAAAGTGATTTGAAAACAAGGGATGAGCTTAAGTTAGACAAAAGGTGAGTTTGATCCTCTTTAACAAAAGAAAGGATGTAGATGCAAAGCATTGAGGGGATCAGGCTCTGGGTTTCCCTTAAGAGAGGATAATCGATACGCTCCTGATCTGTACTTATGTATTATGATATAACATCCAAGCCAATTGAAATCAAACTCACCTCACTTGCTTTTCTCCATATTGGTGACATGTTGATTTTATTTTAGGATGAGGTCTCTAATGTTTAATTATCTCACTCTAAGGTATTTTTTATAAGCACACTTGATTCACTCTTAATAGACATGAAGATGGGTAAGGGTGGCTAAGCGATTCTCATCAATTTTCTCAAGCTGAGATAAATGATGCTAATGATAATCATCTTTAGAAATGATATCATATAGGGATATGCAAAGTGAAGGAATTTAGACTTCAAGAAGTAAGACAACCTCTGATCCAAACACAAGAGAGATGGGGTAACACCTGTAGGGGTTCAGATGCTAGTGCAATATGCCCATAAAGCAAAAAGGATGTGCAAATACCAATCATGATCAGATGCCTTGACCATTTTAATTAGCATGTTATTAAGAGTTTTGTAAGAGGCTTCTGCTTGTCTATTCACTTGAGGGCGATAGGGTGATGAAAAACTTAACTTGATGCCAAATGCATCACAAAGACCTTAGACTTGTTTGTTTTTAAAGGATTTACCATTATTAGTGATAAATTTGTGAGGAACATTGAAACACTAGATGATGTGATGATTGATGAAGTTGAAAATAATTTTAGATTTGGTTGAGATAAGAGGAATAGCTTCAACCCACTTGGTGAAATACTTGGTCACAGTGATGATAGAATGATGTCACTGTGAAGAATGGGGGTTCATTTCACCAATGAGGCCCAAACCCCATTATGAAAAAGGCCAAAAATTAGTGGATACATGAAGATTATGGCTAGGTACATGATGTAAATTGGTATGTTGTTGACACTTAACACACTTTTTCACATAATCACATTATTCTTGATTAAGGGTAAGCTAGTAAATGCCCAGATGAAGGATGCATTTAGCCAAGGTGAGGCCACTAAACTGTCCCCCACAAATCCCATCACGTGTTTCCTTGATAACATGAGAGGGTTGTGATTGCATAGGCAACAAAAGTGGAGACTATCGAATCCATGTTTAAAAATAATCTCCCTAGGATGGTATAGCATGAGGTACTCTAGATAAAAACTCTTCTAGCATTCCTGGAAAGAGCAGAGGGAATGATGGCCAATTTAAGATAGTCAGAGGTCTATTGATACTAGAGGTTAGGTTGGTTTGCCTCTACATTGAATATGGTGGGATAATATAATTTGACGTAAGATGTCTCACTAAGTTGATGGATAAGAATAAATATCTTAGAGTTAGTGGGTGCAGATGGGATTTGAGAGGTGAGGGGAGCCATGGTATTCACAAAGTTGTTTGTAGATTATGGGGTGGCTTAGATATGGTAATGTTCAAATGATTTTAAGAGTTCATCAACTAATTATTTGTACTATTGAAAAAAATCATTCTTGCATTGATAAGATCCATTGATTTGATTGACTACAAGTTGAGAGTCACCAAAGATGTTGATTGTTTTGACTCCCAAGGCTAACATAGTTTGGAGGTCTATGACTAGGGATTTGTACTCAACTATGTTGTTGGTACATTCAAAATCTAGCTTGAAGGATAAAGGAAAAGGTTCATTATGAAGGGGAATAAAGATGATGCCCACTCCCCCACCATATTGACACTTTGATCCATCATAGAACATGGTCACTTAATAGATGAAGTCTGCTTGAGAAAGGGTCACGATGGACTCATCAAGAAACTCAAGAGGAGGAGGTTGGTTGTCTGCTAATGGTGCATCAATAAATTGGTTGTCAATGACTTGCCATTTAATTGACTTTTTCTGAAAGAACTCAAGGTTAAACTTAGCTAACAACATGAGACACTTGGCCATACATTGGTTTTGGTATGGCTTAGAGTGCATATACTTGAATGGGTCCGTATTTTTTATGACATAGGTTTTGTGGTTAAGAAGATAGTGGCAAAGTTTGGTGGCTATGAAGACTAAAGCTGAGCAAATTTTCTTGGTGTGGGTGTATCAAGTATCATGTTCTACAAGTGTACAACTAATGTAATGGACAATTTGATCTTTGTGTTTTTCATGTTGATGAGCAAGCATTGCCCCTAGGTAATGGTTAGTGGTATAGATATAAAGGTAGAAAAGTTGATCATATTTAGGGGGAGTGAGGATAGGTAGAGAAAAAAGGTATTGTTTAAGTTAATTTAAGGCCTTTTGATAATCATCATTCCACTTGCAAGAGACATCCTTCTTCAAGAGTTGATGGAAGGGTTAGCATCAATCTGAGAGCTAAGAGATAAAGTGATGAATGGATTAGATCTTTTCTTGAAAACTATAGAGTTGCTTAAGGTGGGTGGGAGGAGGCATGTTGAGGATTGATTTTATTTTAGTTGGATTGACTCCAATTACCTGAAGGGAGATGATAAAGTCAAGGAGATTTCCTAATAAGACCCAAAAAATGCACTTGTTAGGGTTAAGGTAGAGATGGTAATGAATGAGGCACAAAAAAATGATCTTGAGAATGACTAAATGATCCTTATGATATTTGGATTTCTAAATAAGGTCATCCACATAGGCCTCGATGATTTTATGGATAAGGTCATGGAAGATGTAGGTCATAACATGTTGGTAGGTTGCACCAACATTCTTAAGTCCAAAAGGCATGACCCTATAATATAAGGTTCCCCATGGGGTGATAAAAGTAGTTTTGTGTTGATCTTTGGGAGCTATTAAGATTTAATTGTAGCCTAAAAACCCATATATGAGAGATAACATCTCATGTCCAACTGTAAGATCAACTAGTTGGTCAATGCTTGGTAAAGGGAAGTCATCTTTTAGGCATGCAAGGTTGAGGTCATGAAAGTCCACACAAATGCGTAGTCCCTCTATGGATTTGGTGATAGGCATGATATTTGAGACTCATTGGGGATAGTCAATAAGTTGAATGAAATTGATAGAGATTAGACATTGAAGCTCTTATTTGATAACAAGGGCTATGCAAGGGTGCATTCACAAAAGTTTCTACCCGACGAGTTTGGAATCATAGTTGGTGACTATGTTGTGGGTAGTGATGGAGGGGTCGATGCTAGGCATGTTACAATAAGACCAAGTGAATTATATGCTATGGTCTTAAAGGAAAGAGGGGAAGTCTTAAAGCTCTTCAAAATTTAGTGATTAGCTAATTTTGATAATGCATGGGTCATCCAAGGTACCTAAGTTGATATCCATGGTGGATTTTTTCAACATGGTTGAAGTCTTAGGAGGTAGAGATTTGTGGATGGAAGAATCTAGTGTACCAAGATAGGTGAGAATGGATTCATCATCCTGACATTGAATGGTATTAATGATATGAGAGTCATCTCCTATCATCTTAGGATAAGTCAAAGGGATGGTTATGGTTGTCCCATCATTTTGATAGGTCAGGGGTCTAAGGATGATCATGTTGGTGAATTTTTTTTTTAGGGGGGATGATGTTGGGATCCTCTAGTTTTGAGGGTGAAGAGGTCTGAGATCATGGGATTTAATCATCAATGTTGGTGATGAGAGGTGAGTTGGTTTTCTAATTCGGTAGAGAGAAGCCTAGGTCATGTTTTTCATGGGGTTTTTAGGTCTGTATTAAAAGCAACTCATGCATCCCTTATTCATATCATCCAAGACCAAAACCCTTCCAAGCACATCAATAGAGATATATCTTGGCAAAACTTATTTTATTTAGATAAGAGAAGCCAGAGATGAATGGTTGAGGTGAAAGAAAGGTGAAAGAAAAAGAAAGGGGTTTATCGAGTGCCCCATAGATGAAAGGGGTTTGATAGTTTGAAGGTCCAAAGAGAACAATGCCTTCAATATTGGGGTCATACATGGGTTGGTTGTTAAGTTGCCCGTACTCATGGGGAGTAGGGAAGGCATCGAGGGTTGAGAGGTGATATTCCCCAAGTAAAAGTGTTGGAATGTTGATTACAACAGGTCTATGGTAGGGATTTGATCCAAGGGGATTGATGAGCTAGTAGATTCCTCATTGGTAGAAGAAGATATGACATCATATTTTATGGTTGAGGGTTTGTCTTTGGTTAATGAGGATGTGATAGATGGAGGTAGGAGGATGTCATTGGGTCGATAAGTCATGTTGTATGATGAAAATGGACTTGGGTCAGCTTGAATAGTGACAACTTAACCTTCGTTCTCAAATTTGATGCAATGATGAAGGGTAGAGGGTACACAACCCATAGAGTAGATCCAAGGTCATCCTAGTAAAACTTTATACTGCAATTCACCTTCCACTACATAGAAGAGTTTTGGGAGTGTGTGAGGTCCTAAATGGATATGAAGGATATCAGTTCCTAGTGTAGTGGTCATGGTGTCATTGAAGGATCATAGGATGATTGAGGTTTCAAACATGACATTATTGGGTAGTTTAAGTTGATTGTAGGCATAGGAGGAGATGATATTAATACTAGCTCTGCCATCAATTGTAACTTATTTGATGTGGGTTTGGTTGATGTAGGTAGTGATGAAAAGAGAGGAATTTAGGTCATTAGGGTAGATAGAAGGTATTTTAAATCCTTGAAAGTGACAAGGTTTGAAATTTTGAGAGTGCTAATAAAGGCTGCTAGAGGTTGAGGGTCTTCAAGTTGGACCTCTATTGATTTCAAAGCCTCTATCATTATTTGGTGATGATGAGGTGAGGTAAAAATTAATTTGTATAGGCTCATATTTTTTGGGGTTTGGTGAAGTGTTTGAGAAAGACTCTTCTAATTGATTCAAAGGGGTTAGATTGAGAGGTACTTGAGATGGATACCTTAGGTTTGGATGAAGTGAAGATGCTTGAATTTGACTTGGTTAGGAGGCAAAATATGGGTATGCCTATGGGATGGACACTTTCACCTTCCTCTTATCCTATTGTTGATCGTGTGATCATGTGACCACATATATAGTATGAATAGAGGGAAGAGTTAGGGTAGGAGATGGTTTGGTTCCCCATCACTCTAAGGTGAGAGTGGGGGAGTAGGTGGGCATTGGGTATTGGTTGTTGTTTGCTGGATTGGTAGTGGGATCATAGGAGGTTCATCTGATAATAGATCATCTTCATCATAGAGTTGATGGATTATGGTTTGGAGATATTTACTATTCTCTGTGTCATGCCCAGGTGTCCTATGATAGGAGCACACTTGGCAATCATTATTCTAGATTGGTTTTAGACCAAGAGGGTCAATTGGTCTGATAAGAGGTAAGGTCAATCAAGAAGCTTGCAATAACATTTGGAAAATAGTTGAGTAACACTCAGCTAAAGGTGGCAAGGGTCTATAGGTTTTACTTAAAATAGAAATGTGGACTCAACACCAACAGTTCATCTTTACATGCAAACATTCTGTTCTATCCACGAAAATAGATTCTGGATGCATAGGTGACCGATGTCGGTCCCTGCCAGTCTGCTTGTGACCGACATCGGCCGATCTACTACTGATGCCGACAGCCTCTGGTCTGTTCCTAACCATCATCAGTGACTGTGTGAATCTTGCAACTTGTAACTTGCTCATTTGGTGAAGCTTTTAGCTCCACACCCTAACAATCTCCCACTTGGAGATAAATAGCTACACCAGTACCTGTACAACAACATCTTCTAGCTCCTCCATCTTCAAGCTCAATCATGAAGACCAACAGAAGTTGAATGAAGATTCAACTTCTCCTTTGTTACCAGCTTGGTTAACATATCAACAAGGTTCTTATCTGTATGGATCTTCTCCAGATTCAACTCACCATCCTCCAATACCTATCTAATGAAGTGGTACCTAAGCTGTATATGCTTGGTTCTTGAATGAAAGGCTGAATTCTTAGCCAAATGAATTGCACTCTGACTATCACTGTATAGTCTGCAACTCTCTTGCTTTTTTCCAAGCTCTTCCATGAACTGTGTCATCCATATCATCTCTTTGCTAGCCTCTGTGATTGCAATATATTCTGCTTCTATAGTTGACAAGGCAACAACCTTCTGCAACTTTGATATCCAGCTAACTGTCGTTCCACCAACAGTGAAAACATATCCTGTGGTGCTCCTTCTGCCATCCAAATCACCTGCCATATCTAAATCTACATAACCATGTAGAGAAGTGTTTGAACCACCATAGCACAAATGCCTACTACTGGTCCCTCTCAGATATCTAAGGATCCACTGAACTGCTTTCCAGTGTTCCTTTCCTGGATTGGCCATATACTTACTTACAACTCCCACTGCTTGGGCAATATCAGGCCTAGTACAAACCATTGCATACATTAAGCTTCTAACTGCAGAATCATATGGAACTTTTTTCATGTACTCTACCTCATCATATGAATTAGGACATTGTTCTTTACTCAACTTAAAATGTCTAGCCATAGGTGTGCTTACCAGTTTTGCATCCTGCATATTGAATCGTTTCAACACCTTGTTCACATAATCCTCTTAAGACAAAATCAACCTGTGATTTTTCCTATCTCTCTTAATATTTATGCCAAGGATTTTCTTTGCTGCTCCCAAATCCTTCATGGCAAATGTGTGAGCTAATTTCACCTTAAGCTCAGAGATATCTTGCATGTGTGATCTTGCAACTAGCATATCATCTACATACAACAACAGAATAATATATCTACCATTATCCAATCTCTTAAAATACACACAATGGTCAGATTGACATCTACTGTAGCCATGCTCAGTCATAAACCTGTCAAATCTCAGATACCATTGTCTTGGAGCTTGCTTGAGGCCATACAAGCTTTTCTTCAATCTGCACACTAGCTTCTCCTTACCTTTGACCTCAAATCCTTCCGACTGATCCATGTATATTTCTTCATCCAAATCTCCATGAAGAAATGCTGTCTTAACATCAAGCTGCTCAAGATGCAAATCCTCAATAGCAACTAAAGACAGTACAATCTGTATAGAAGTCATTTTAACAACAGGAGAAAAAATCTCACCAAAATCAATACCTAGTTTTTATGCAAATCCTTTCACTACCAACCTAGCCTTATATCTCATATGTCCATTCTCACCTTCCTTCAACCTGTAGATCCATTGGTTCTTCAGTGTCTTCTTTCCTACTGGAAACTCAACCAAATCCCATGTTTGGTTTTCTCTCAAGGAATCAATTTCTTCATTCATGCCTAGCTCCCACTGATTCTTGGATTCCACCTGTATTGCTTCATCAAAACTCTCTGGTTCTCCACCATCAGTAAGCAATAAATAGAATAATGAAGGGGAATATTGCATTGGAGGTTTACTTACCCTTTTTGACCTCCTGATGGGCATCTGAGATTCATTCACAACACGTTGTCCACCCAAATTATCTGACAGTGATCGACCTCGGTCACTTCCAGACCTGTAACTGACTATTTTTGGTTCCTCATGACTAACATCGGTTCCTACTTGGCCGACATCGGTCACTGTATGACTGACATTAGTTCCTATTATGCTAACCTCGATTCCTTCTTGACTGACGTCGATCTCTGTGTTTTCCTATCTGTGATTATTTCTACTTGTGAGCTCATTTTGGACCATCACCTCATCCAATTCTCCATTGCTCTGCCCAGATTGATTCAACTTCTTGAGCTGATCACTATACATCACTTTTTCATTGAAAACAACATCACAACTCCTAATTATTTTGTTAGTTCCTAGATTCCAAAACTTGAATCTAAAATCATCAGAGCCATAGCCAATAAATGTGCACCTTATAGACTTAGCATCCAGCTTCTTTCTATTTTCCTTATCAACATGCACAAAGGCTTCACAACCAAAAACTTTGAGAAATGAGAGATCTACCTTTTTACCTATCCATGCCTCTTCTAGAATTCCACCATCCAGTGCTGTAGAGGGTCCTCTGTTAATCAGGTAAACTGTAATATCCACAGCTTCTGCCCAAAACTCTAAGGGCAGACCAGCATGCAATCTCATACACCTTGCACGCTCCATTATTGTTCTGTTCATCCTTTCAGCAACTCCATTTTGCTGAGGTGTCCTTAGAACCATCCTTTGCCTACGTATTCCATGCATATAACAATACCAGTTAAACTTGTAGCTACAGAACTCACCACCATTGTTAGATCTCAGGCACTTCAATCTCCTACCTGTTTCATTCTCAACCATAGCTTTCCAAATCTTAAAAGTATCAAAAACATCAGATTTCTTCTTTATACAATAGACCCATACTTTTCTTGTAACATCATTTATGAAAGAAACATAGTACTGTGATCCTCCAATAGAAGCAACTTGAGCTGGCCCCCACACGTCTGTGTGAACAAGCTCCAATTTGTGCTTCTTCTTTGTTGACCCAGTCTTGAGAAAACTCACTCTCTTCTGTTTCCCAAAAATATAGTGCTCACAAAATTCTAGATATATGCTTTTCAAATCTGAAAGCTTACCTTTTGACTTAAGAATTGTCATTCCCTTCTCACTCATGTGGCCAAGCCTCTGGTGCCACAACTTTGCATCTACATCTGAAGTAGATAACATAGAAGGAAAATTATCAGTAATACAATTACATAAATAGAGAGTACCTACTCTCTTACCTCTGGCCATTACAAGTGCACCCTTGGAAACCTTCCAAGATTCAGCTGTGAGAGTTATTGTACAACCCTCATCCCCTAACTTTCTTGCAAAAATCAGATTCCTCTTCAGGTTGGGAACATGCATGACATCTCTCAACACCCATGTGTTGCCATTTTGCATTTTCAGCTGCACTTTTTCTTTGCCAACAATTTTACAAGGCTCATCATCCCCTAGATAAACTATTCCAAAATCTCCATGGACATAGTCACTGAAATATTCTCTATTTGGGGTTGCATGGAAAGATTCTCCAAAATCTAAAACCCAAGATTCTATATTATTATGCAAAGAGAATATAAGAGCATCTTGTGTAACAATACCTGCCACCTTTACTTCTTCTTTACCTTCATGCTGATTATCTTCTTTTGGTTTTGACCAACAATCTTTGCTTATGTGCCCTATCTTTCCAAAATTCCAACAGGCTATCCTCCTACCATTTTTGGATTTAGATCTACCTCTCATCTTTGACTTAGACCTTGATCTCCCTTTCTTGCTCTTCTCTTTTTGCCTTCCCCTGCTCTCAAAATTTAAAGCGTTCCCTTATGTCTCCTCTGTACTTTTCTTGCGAATTTCTTCATTCAAGATTACACTAACAACATCATCTACTTTTAAAATATTTGAAGCAGATGTAGTATTACTAACTGCCATTACCAAGCTATGCCAGCTCTCAGGTAAAGAGCATAAGATTAATAGAGCTTTAATTTCATTATCAAACACTATTTTGACTGAATTTAATTGATTCACAATTCCATGGAAATCATTTAGATGATTAGATACAGATCCACCTTCCTGCATTTGCAAATTGAATAACTGCTTCATAAGATATACCTTATTTGAAGCTGAGGGTTTTTCATATAAATTTGCTAAAGTATTCATTAACTCTACCGTAGACTTTGCCTGTGATAAATTAGATATCACAGTAGATGCTAGACTCAATCTTATAGATCCAAGAGCCTTTCTATCAAGAACTTCCCATTCTTCATCTTCCATGTCTTTGGGCTTCTTTGAAACCCCACCTAACGGTATGTATAGATATTTTTGATACATATAATATTCTATCTGCATTCTCTATAATTGGTAATTCTTGCCATTAAACTTCTCCATTCTAAGTTTACTTTCTTCTGCCATTGCTTCTCCCACTCAAACAAAAATCCTTGTGAGTAACCTGTAATCAATACACACTAACCAAATCTAAAATACCTGTTAGTCAACTTGAGCTCTGATACCACTTGTTGGGGATCAACCAACAAATTGATTACTATATGAAAGCAATTAAATGCAGAATTAAACTAGAATGATAAGTAATTAGAATTAAAAATAACAAAGAACAAGAGATACAAGAAACCACCCTAAAAACTTGTATTAAACTCTTTACAGAAGGAATTACAATTAAAGAAACTTATTTTCTTCCACACCTCTCACAGATGTACAGATCTCTTCTTAGATGTCTTTCCCTCAAGAGTTCTCTCCCTCAATTACAATCAATTCCAACAACCTGGATTGATACACATATACTATACAAATATCTTGTACTGTTCCATTAAGCTATGAAGATCTATCCCTAATATATAACTTTAGAGATTCATGAGCATACAATTACAACCACTAGATGCGCCTCCTAATCAAGGGCTCAAATTAGTTCTACTTAAAATATAAACGCGGACTCAACACCAACAGTTCATCTTTACATGCAAACATTCTTTTCTGTCCATGAAAATAGATTCTGGATGCACAAGTGACCGATGTTGGTCCCTACCAGTTTACCTGTGACCGATGTCGGCCAATCTACTATCGACGCCGGTAGCCTCTGGTCTATTCCTGATCATTGTCGGTGACTGTGTGAATCTTGAAACTTACAACTTGCTCATTTGGTGAAGCTTTTAGCTCCACACCCTAACATATGGGTATGATATAAAAACTTGTTTAGTTGTGTGCACATTGAATTAGATGATTGTAGAGAGATCCTATTTGGCTTTGGAGAAATGACCTACAAATAATATAACACTAAAATAAATGGTTGGTTAGATAGATGGTTGGGTGGATTTCCTAGTGCTAGCTTTATCTAGGAAGCAAGAGCTTCCTTGAGGGTTATCAATCCATGCTTTTTAAATAATTAAATTTAGAAATCAAAAGATAAATTACTTGCATAAATCATAGAAGATACTAAAATTAAGTAAGAGAAATGCTTGATAAATAAATTTACAAAGTTGACTAATTATAGTAATAAGTGGATCAATACTAATGCTAGATAGTTTGGGTATGTTCCAAAAAATAGGTTGGGACTTTGTGAACATGTAGGGACAAAGAAATTTGGATTTGGTTGAGGGTAAGTGGGTGAAAATAGCTTGATATTATTTTGTGCCATAATGACCATTAGAGGTTGAGGTGACTGTTAGTGGTTAGGGTAATCGTCGGTGGTTGAGGCAACCATCAGTGATTGGGATAGACCGTCGATGGTCAGGGTGACTGTTGGTGGTTACTATGGGTTGGATTTGGGTAATAAAAGGCTATTTGGATGGGGTTACTAAATATGATTCTGAGAGATTGGTTTGGATTGGGTTGATTGTGAAATAAAAATAAAGTGATTGAATAATTAAAAATAAATACTTAGCTTGTCAGTGATTGATCAGATGAAGGGTTGAGGTGGTAGAGCCTGGAATGATTATGGTAGAGTAATGATACTTGGTTGTTATCTGATGGATGGTAGCATTTCAAATCTCTATCATGATGATTGGATCTCTGGATCATTAGAAGAACACCTATAAAAAAAACTCTGGATACAAAATCTTTGGATAGTTGTAGATCCTTTTTCACCTCTTGCCCCTCTCTTCTTATAGGAAGGAAGGAGAGGTGAAATAACATGTTAACAAGATGTTCAAATTGTTGTCTAAATATAACTTACGTATGCATTAGCTTGCACACAAATTAGATGAGATAATTATAAAAACATCAAGGTGGAGTTGAAGTGGTAGTCAGTGGTTCAAATGGTGGAACTTGACTATCGACGGTCAGGGTGACCATCGGTGGTTGAGGGTCAAGGTCAAATTGAGTTAAAAAGGTGGGTTCAGCCAATAGTTCAATCTGACTTGGGTTAGGCCTAGTTTGTGGTTGAGAGGCCAAGGTTGGGCCTAAGGGGGACCTGAGATGGTCCAGGGGAATTATGACATTCAAAACCATCATGTGCAAATTTTTGATGTATACAATCACATATATAAAAATTATGTAAATATATTATTGCCTTGTAAGTAAAATTACAATTTCAAACAAGGTTTAGAGTGCAACAATTGCCAGTAAATAAGGAAACTTTTACCTTTAATATTAACTTCCATATGTCAATGCACTGATAAATAATTTTTAAAATTGTAACATAGAATAAATACCTTATTATCTATTGAAATTAAAGCTCCAAAAGATCACCCAATAAGCTAGTTTACAACAGTCGGTAACCTCAACAAGTTTTCTTTTAATACAATCATTTTAGTGGAGGAGAAGAAACACTACTAGCATAAAAACACAAACCGCACATCTCCATCTTGATGAACCCAACCATATGGTGGCCCTAACCACCCTAACTATATTTTGGGTAGTAGAATCAGATAGTGGGGCTGGTAAGAGGTTAAGAGCATGCACAATAGACTTATAGCTATCAGTCTATCGTAAATGGTAGACAACCAAACCAATAATGGACTTCAAGCAACCAACAAGAAATAATAATATCAATAGAACACCCAAAAAGGACTAATTACCAATAAGCACCCAAGAGGACCAATGAACCAAAAATAATTAATCCAAAAATAACCTATGTCAATTTGGAGGAACCTTTGGCATTTATTTTTGAACTCATGGAGAGCAATCTAATATTAAATCATTGTCCATAAATTCAAAACACAATACTCATTCTATTTCAAGTATTTTACGATTGACCAAGGAACCTCTTAAGCAATTGAAGATGCTATGAAAATTAAAAAAATAAAACTAAGTAAATTAAATTGATTGATAGAGTCATCCATTTCCATATACATTCAATGGTGGATTGAGTTTGACTTTAACCAAAATAGATATTCAAGTTTAGAGAAACAACCTACAACCCAATAAATAATTTAAGAATTTATTGTATTCCAAGCATTTAAATGACATATTTAAACTCTCATTAAATTCATAGAGCATTAGTATCATGATTCCAAGCATATCCAAAATGACTATAAAAATTATGTAAATTTATTATTGCCTTGCAAGTAAAACTATTATTTCGATAAAAGTTTAGAGTGTAATAATTGCTAGTAAATAACAAAGATTTTACCTTTAATATTAACTTCCATATGTCAATGAGCTCATACAAGATTTATAAATGTGACAAGGATTAAATACCTCATTTCTAGTGAAATTGAAGCTCCAAAAGATCACCCAAAAAGCTAGTTTACAACAACTTGTAACAACGGTCAGGATTTTTGTTAAAAAAATAAATATAATCATTTTAGTGGAGAAGGAACACTAATAGAATAAGAACACAAACCTTGCATCTCCAACCTAATGATCCCAACCATATGGTGGCCTTAACCACCCCAACAATTGGCTAGGCGATGGAATCAAGCAATCGTGCTAGTAAGAGGTTAAGAGCATGCAAAATAGATTTATAGCCATCGATCCAACATAAACGATAGAAAACCAACCTAAAAATGGACTCCAAGTAACCAACAAGAAATAAAAATATCAATAGAACACCTAAAAATGGATAGTTACCAATAAGCACCCAAGAGGACCAACGAACCAGAAATAAGTAATCCTAAAATAACTCATGTCGATTTGGAGGAACCCTTGGCATTTATTTTTGAACACATGGAGAGTGATTTAATATTAAATTGTTTTACATGAATCCAAAACACAATACTCATTATATTTCAAGTATTTTATAATTTCCCAAGGAACCTCTTAAGCAACTAGAGATGTTATGAAAACAATAAAGATAAAACTGAGTAAATACAATTGA
This sequence comes from Torreya grandis, assembly GCA_037957365.1. NCBI lineage: Eukaryota > Viridiplantae > Streptophyta > Pinopsida > Cupressales > Taxaceae > Torreya > Torreya grandis. Next base: position 3,419,760 of record JARHVA010000610.1, on the reverse strand, counting down.
TTGATAGAGTCATTCATTTACATATAAATTCAATGGAGGAATGAGTTTGAATTTAACCTAGATAGATATACGAGTTTAGGGAAATGATCTACAATCTAATAATTAATTACAATCCAATAACCAATTGAAGCTTTAAATAAATTCATAGAGCAATACTATCATAATTCCAAGGATATCAAAAATGACTATATACAACTAACTGGGTCATCAAGAGCTCAACTTATCCTAATGGCATAATGGTGAATACACACCATCAATATCAACTAATACCATAAAAACATAACAACTCATAGTGTCCTTTATGGTAAGGTAAAATCATATATCAGAATGATAAAAAGGTCAAAAAGAATTATCACATTGACCCATATCAAAACAAGATTTCAAGTAATTGATAATAAATTCCAACAAGAGTAACCCTATAGCTCAATGGTTTAACTCTTATGAAATTATAGCAAGGGAGTAGAAGGGTTTTTGAGGCATAATACAATAAGGCCATGATATCACACAAGCCAATTACCTATTAAAACCCAGGGATGAATTGTTTGCAACTAGAAATCCCCATTGCATCCTATGTCACCCATATAGGGTTTTGGAGAGATTTTTTTTTCATACTACACACATGCATTCCAATTACATATTATATTTTAAGGCTAATTAAAATGATCCCACCCATTTCAGTCATAACACCCTTCTTGGGTCAAAATGGCAACATTCCTTATGCCTTACTTCATCCTATTTAGGTTAAAAAGGGAAACATTATATATACCCTACTCCACATAACTAAAATAAAAACATGATATATAAAAACCTACCCAAGTCATGCATACAATAGAGGCATTTTGATTCTAGTAGAAACCCATAAAAAAATCAACAAATTGCAGAGTAACAACATTTCATTGAACCTTGTAATATATAGTGGAGCATAATCAATATTATTTTTTTATAAATGTAGGTACATCATGAAGTCTCATGACTTCATCATGGACTTGAAATTTCCATATATGACTTCATAGTACAAACAATAAAAATCTAGATTGATTAATTTGCCTTTCCAAAAGAAAAACAAAAAATCCACTTGTAAACATTTTTAGGTTGCCCTCTTAAAAAGAAAAAGACCCAAGTCATCTTCCTCCCCAACTCCTTTCTTAATTCTCATACTCCCTCTTCCTTGAGAAATCGATCTTCTTACCAGCTCCTCGAGCTACCCAAAACTCTATTTAGAGTGCATCTCTTCCATGGACATTCAATGGAGGAATCCCAAGAATCGAGCCATTATGGCCACAATTATTAAAAATGTGTAAAACCAAAATATTCCCCCAAAAATGCATTATGGTGTATGGAAAGGGTCTAGATAAGTCTATGTAGGGGTCAAAATAGTAAAAATTATCATCCATAAGGAATCCAATATTACCAAGATCAAATTCCTCATGGCCACCCAATAAGGTTAGCCATAACATGGCCTAAGACTCAAGCAATGGTGTTGGGCACATGAACAAGACTAAGACCTTGTACGAGTCAAAATCAAGATAAGATAATTCCAAATATGAAAAATGCCAAAAAGACCACTCAAAGGCAAAATATGAGGATCAAGTCACATATGACAACCAAGTGATGAAATATAACAATTAAAAATGAAGACAATAAGCAGAAACCTACACAAGGCTAAATCAAACATATTAAAGATGGGAACATCAATAATAACCATGACTAAACAAGTAGTCAATTGATAATAACATAAATAATTTAAAATATGATCGATGGATATAATCTCATCTTAGAAATTTTACCTGTCAGAATCATCTTCGAGCCCTCATTAACCTCTTTATTATTTTTCCCCATTGTCAAAGTCCATTATCGATCCTAGCTCATCACCCTATTCTTGCAATCACCAAATATGACATTAGAAATATTTGAGCAAGGTATCAATATCAAATTATAATATAAATCTAAATTAAATTGAATGCTAAACATGATATAATGAATCAAGTATATGTTTATAATTATGAATTTTAAATTGTTGAAATTCATCAAAATCATAACCCATAAACATTGGTAACATAATACAAACATAGAATTGTGGAAAGAACACAGAGGGAACTTCTTGGGTGGAAGGGGAAATTACTCAGTAGTGCTGGTAAGCTGCAACTTCTTCGGGCTTCATTGCAAGGTATTCCTACTTACTTCATGTCTCTTTTTAAAATTCCTACGTATTTTGATGAAAAGTTGGAATAGATCCAAAGGAAATTTTTATGGACGGGAGTGGAAGACAAATAGAGAATGTCTTTAGTCAGATGGGAAAAAGTGTGTCTTCCAAAATCTCATGGTGGACTTAATATAATATCCATCAGGAACATGAATAAAGCCCTTCTCTCAAAATTTAGTTGGAACCTGATCCATAACAACAGTGTGTGGGGGGAAATAATGTATGCTATAAACATGCATAGCATTGATGACTCCAACTTTATTCAACAGGCGGGATTACCCCAGGGGTCTATGATATGGAATAAAATGCTAAAAATTAGAAGCCTTCTCAAACAGGGAATTAGATGGCAGCTTGGAAATGGCAGGCAAATTAAATTCTAGGAGGATACCTGGTTAAGGGACAAGGATCTCATCTCTCAAGGAAATTATGGAGAAATTGATGACTTGACTACCTAGTTCTTTAGAGATAGGGTCAGTGATTATATGGAAAATAACAATGGAATAAAGAACTGGAAAAACCTTTTGGATTGTTGTGTTCATAGGCCTGAACTTCTCCTAAGAGTTTGGGAGATACAACAATGCGTTCAGGAGATTAGAATCCCGCTCTTCCCTTGGGAGGATGAACAATACTAGTGGCCAAATAATAATGGATCATTCTCTGTCAAATCTACCTACCATCTGCTTACTCCTAAAGCTCAGAATAAGGAGGTATGGAAAAAGGTTTAGAACCATAAACTTATTCCAAAGATTAACTTGTTTTGGTGGGTTGCTGCCCATAACAAAATCCTTACTCAGGACAACCTTCAAAAGAGAGGGTTTACTTTGGTTAACAGATGTTTTCTGTGTGGTTCAAAAGAGGAATTAGTTTCACACCTATTTATCCACTGTGAGTTTGCCCAGGATTTATGGGGTACAATACTTAACAACTTTGGTATTGAATGGGTTTGCAATTTTAACCCTAAAGAAGTAATTCTCAGTTGGAACTCAACCTTCACACATCCCTGGATCAAGGAATTATGGAAGCAAGCTCTACCATGTTTGAGTTGGACTTTATGGAAAGAGTGAAATCAAAAAAATTTAAGGGACACTACTAGAAATGCTTCTCAGGTGTTTAATTCCTTTGCTAGGACCATCTTGGAAAGTGTTACAATAGCTCATATTAGTGTTGCAGAGAAACCCCTATCTCAATTTGAAAGCCAAATTGCAGCCAATTGGAAGGTTTTAAACCTTATCCTTGGGCATGATAATTCCAAAATTCTACAGAGACTTCATATTAAATGGATACCACCTAAACCCAATTGGATGAAACTCAACTTTGATGGGGCATCCAAGTTGAGTGGTAAAGCTAGTGGAGGAGGAATTATAAGGAATGAAAAAGGATGGATGTCTGCTGTCTATGCTGGTGGAATTGGTTGCCAGAGCAATAACTATGCTGAAGGTATGGCTTTACTATGGGGATTAAAGTTAGCTATATCCATAGGAATAAGAAATTTGAATATTCAAGGAGATTCTAAGATGGTCATAGATGCCATTAATAAAGCATCTAATGTTGGAATCCAGCTTAAAGACATCATTACTGATATCCAATTTTTTTACAAAAGTTTTCTAAATTTGAGATTACCCATACCTACAGAGAAGGCAACAGGGTTGTTGATGCTTGTGCCAACCTTGGTCAACAATTCTCAAGATGGAGGGTATGGAGACAAGGTGCTCATATTCTCCTAAACATTAGGGAGATCAATTAGAAGGAGATGATGGATCAGGAATGATGCACAGTGATGACAAGGATAGCTTTCAAAGGTGGTCCATGTGGAGAAGGCCATCGGGGATCTCAGAAAATGATAACCTTAGTACTTCCTTGATTATCATTATTAATTCTTGGTATTATGAGGTGAAGGCGTGAGGGTCACATCATGAAAACCAAGGGGAAATTATTTTCAAGCATGGGAGTAGACGTCACCGCAGCAAGGCATTTCATAAAATGAGCCTTCACATCTTCATTCAACACAAATGAAAGCAAGGGCTAGCTACTTGTGTGAAGCTCAAGATGAAAATTGGGAATTTCATCGGCTGGGCCTACAATTACAGAATGGGGGGAGACAGTATTAAAACTGAACCCGTCTCCTGCTATGAATTTGAAGACAATACATTAGTCTGGCATTATTGTAAAGGAGGTATCAGCCCGTATTTGGAAAGGTTGAATGGTTATGACAAAAATTTGTTTGAGCAGTTCGCGAGATCCTGGTTGAATAGGCAGGTCACTGTGGGCGGTATTAGCTTTGAAATATATAAAAAGGTGATTTATATGGCCATGGGAATGACCATGTAGGGTTTAAAGCTCTAAAGGAAAACCAAAATCGTAGATATGGCTAGTCACAAACTATTTCTGGGTGAAGGAGAAGAACTCATCCCGTATCAAGGAGGGTTCGAGCATGCCAAACTTTTAGAGCCATGGGATGGAGTCTGCTTCATTCTCATGAAGTACTTCACTCTTGAGGGGCATTATACCAAGTTTTATAACTACCAACTTACTTTGTTAAATCATTTTAGATGTAATGCTATTATCAGCTTTCCTTTCTACCTACTTTCCTCATTAGAACACTCTATACTGAGGGTGAGAGCCAAAATGGCCAAGAAGCTAGACATAAAACCTATTCCCCTACACCAGGGGCTTATTTTTTGTCTCTAAAATTTTCACCATGCCCTTGAGCCAAATAGGAATATCAGAGGTGTTAATGAAGACATTCCCTCAAACCCGGTGTCTAGTGATGCAATTGATGAATCATGGGTTTCCCTTGCTCCTACCAAAACCAATGATGCCCCTTTCTTCACCCCTGTTAAGACCCTTGTTAATACCCCCAACTCCTTTACAAGCAAAAAGGGAAAGAAGAGGAAGGTTGATGGAGAAAAAGAAAATTTTGAAGAGACTGCAGAAGGGACCCATAGGAATCTAGGCAGGGCCACATGGGGGCCAAGGTGGCAAACCTCACAAGCCTTCCAAAATTAGTAAGGAAGGTTTCCCTTTTGGAGTGCGCAGGTCGGGGCAGATCGCTGGCAAACAAACCCCAAAGGCCAGACTAATTGATTATTCTAAAAGTGCTTCAGATGAAGCAATCCAGGATGAAGACTTTGAAGAGCTGGAAATCTAAGAAATTTTAGAGGACACTGAAGGGAAACAGGCTTCTCGGGTTTTTGAGGTCACTGAAGAGCAGAGTGCTAACTCTATGGGAACTGTTGACAATAAGGGGAAGATGCATGTCAAGGAACCTGGTGAGGGTATGGAGAATGAGACTGATTGGAAAACCAAAATTGGGGCCTTAAAGGACTGAATTCAAAAGCTAGAAAAGGTCTTCGCCAAAGGCCTTTGAAATACAATTCTGCTGAATATGTCTATGTTAGAAGTGGTGGGTAATTTTGGGAATGCTGACAAAGCAGAGAATGAGAAACTTAATGATATTGTTAACTCTATAGTTATGTATTTTGGCCCTTTCTAACTTGGGTCTTTCCATTGTTTATGTTTTGCTTCTGACTGTGTTTCTCGGCTGTGCCGATGTTCTTATGCTGGCATTTTTTGTTTGCCTACCTTCTTGTCTTTTTTGACTGTATAGGGTTCGGCCCCTAGTTTTCCACCTTAATCAAAAACATAATACAAACATCTAAAATAGAATCACTTTATTAAAAAAATATTCAAACTATCCACCTAAATAAAGGAGAAGTAATGCTTTCTCAGTGTCTCCATAATAACTACAAGTGTGTCACTATTGGGGTTATGACATCCCCCCCTCTTAGAGAAAAGTCATCCCGATGACTAGTTAAACAACTAGGGATAATGCCACCTGAACATATGTTTTTTCACTCTTTTACGAAATGTTCAATAACATAGAAATATCATAACCTATGTTTCCCACAATGCAGTGACTAGCTTTGGTAAGTTTTACCAATCACCAAAAAAAAATTTGCCACGCAACTAGGTAGCTTGAAAGTGAAATCAAGTGAGGTTTCAACCCAATTACTTATTAGTATAGCAAGAGGATATAATAACTTCTAGGGTGTAAATGTTAAGCCTTATCTTACTAAACTTCCACCCATTGTTCTTAAGACAACCACATTTTTCGTCAGGTCATGCTAAAAGTGATGTAATTTTTTAGTTTGTGTACCTCCTACTGACACCAAAATGGGGTTTTTATGCACCTTATTAGCACAATGTTTTTCAAGACTCTTTCTTGGGTATACAATTTTGTGTTTATGCCTTAAAACCCCCCTTGGTTTCAACAAATAATTCAACAAATCCTTTTCAATAGGTTTTCCAACCAACACTGCTTTTTATTATAGTATAATTTCATTATCAACTGTTGTTTTTAGCACAATGATTTTGAATCATCAATTTACAGCCACCTTAATATGCTTGGCAATAAAAAGCATCTTTCATACTTCAAAAAATAAATTACATCAATTGGTTCATACATAGGTTGGAAATATTCATAATTTCCAATTTTTCTTTCAAATTATAGGTTTAATAGTTTTGGAAATGAAACAACTTTGTGTTATCACTTACTTCCATTGCAAGGGAGTGCCATCACACATCTCTATCATCTGATAACAACATTAGTGATACTCTAATCCAATCAAGTTTTTAACAAAAAATTTTAGATCCAAGGTGGTATTTTCCACATGCATTATGCCTTGCATAATCCCATCGACGTCCATCTCAAAATGCCAGTAGAAGAAAATAATCCATACTGTATGGTTACTTTTATTTCATCATTTACCATTCATGGATTAGTGTAGCATCCCACACCAACCACATTGGACATCAAAGAAGCCATTCTAGGACTTCATATACAACCCTCAAGCCTTATGATATGTTCTCTATTATTTTTGAGCTCACGATGGTCTATGAATACCAATCCTACCATCTTTTAATCATCCATCTAAGGGCATTCACCTAATTTTATTACTCTTTCATAGAGTTATGTGGGTACCTATGATTTTTAACACTACTTGATCAAAATTTCAAGTTGCTTTTTCTAAGCATAAAATCAACATATAATCTAGTCATGATTTTAAATGAACCATAAATATTCATTCTAGAATATCACTTTCAGGTATACACAAAAATAATACCTTATTCCCAACATCTTTGCACTTTCAAACCAACACATGCCTATGTTTCGACAAGTATAGCCTTATTAATTCTACATAAAAATCTAGCTTATAGGATGACGTAGTACTTCATAAGCACTCATTTCAGCTTCATATTTCATCATGGTTGTAAATTAGGCAACCAAACTAGCATATGTAGCTAACAAGCATAACAACTACACACATAGCAGTCAATTGTTGTTCTACAAGAGCTTACCTTTACACCATCTATGAGTGGGGCAGCCTTAGAAATAATCTTTCCCATCAATGAACAATATATGCTTGCTGAGATATCTATTCCTCTCAATGCCACTCATCACAAGAGTTTCATATAAGTTCAAATTTTTTGCATTTGAGATTTTTATTAAAAGCCAAATGTACAACCGATAAAAATATTCACTTCACATAACATAATATCTTTTCAATGTTGCATTTATCACACTCTTTATTATTCCCAAAATGAAATCGATCAATACCATAATGGTGTCCCATATTAATCAGGATGAAAATATCAAGCATGACAACTTCCTTTTTGCCAACATTCATGACAATAATCATGTCTTCCTAAGTTTTATGATTGCAACATGACTTCCAGTGATAAGAACATTTACACACATTCCATCATGTTTCCAAAAATTAATTATTAAGCATAATAGGTTTGAAAATACCATAATATTATGTATTTTAAGACCTAATAACTTACCAACATGTTCCTTTTGGTTATCATAAAATAATGATATCTCTAGGCCTCAACATAATTTGCTAAGGTATCACTAGATTTCTACGTACACTAGGCATTGAAAAGGCAATAATCTCCAACTACAACATGCTTAGCTCTAGGGGCCTCATGTGTAACCTTTCCCAAGAAAGGGTGTGTTTCAATAAAATCCACCATTCCATATATATGCATCTAAGAAGGTTACCAACAATTATTCATGTCTCATAGATTGGATTGATTGTGATACTCGTTATAAAAAGAGATCCCCCAAGATTTTTGACTTACCTAAACAAATTAGTATTATTTACTCCACTAAACGCTATAGGCTTGAGTCTTACCCTTGGACCTCCTAAGGATATCATACCTTAGTGTCATATGATGGGTTCACCCGTGCAAGCCATCAATGGACACCAAGGCATTCTTTATTTGGTTCCAATAACAAGCTTCCATCATTGTTCTATTTTTTGACTTGTCCCAACAAGTCAACAGTGAACCTATGACACTTGCTTTGATTCACTTGGTTTGAGAAATGTTGACCCAACCAAGGCTACAAGTAGGTATCATAGTGTTAATATAGGAATTTACATATTTCCACACATACATTAATGTCAAAGGGATGAAGGGAATTCCAACGCCACATTAATATAGAATAATCAATTTACCATTCTGCTTTAAGAGAAAGGTGCCCTTACAACATCATATCATATTCTTGGTTAATGAGACAATTAATAGTTCTATGATAACAAAGATTCTTATCACAAGATTCTTAGAGCTGTAATTTGGAAAGATCCATTGGTAAGTACAACATGGTTCACTTGTAAATCAAACCAATGCTTATCTTATTTTACAAGAGTGAAAGATTAATGCTTTCCCTTGAATGAATATATATATATATATATATATATATATATATATATATATATATATATATATATATTTAGGATCTAATACCAAATGAAACAACCCACTATTTTTTTTATAAGAAACATTTAATTATAGTCTTAATAATATTGCATGTTGGGCCCATATAACAACTTGATGATGCAAAATAATATCTTCTACAAACATGCACTAATTAATTTTGCAAACTAGAATACATTATGTTGATCGATGATGTTTATCAAATGTTAAACACCTTTAAAAGATTCTATGAGGAAGTATGATGCCAAATGGAGGTATACAATTTAGGGTGTACCAGTGTGCAAGTACACATGGATAAACTCTAAATTTTATACATGGCACATGTCTTCCTAATAGGACCATTTAACGGCCTATAACCTTGGTTAAGAGTCATGTTATTTGTAATAGATTTTGGTTTGGTAATGGTGGAACCACTCAACCTTGAGAAGGATATTAAATACTTGTTAAATTTCAAGTATAGTTAACCCATACCTTATATCCAAACATAACACTATCCCTTCCAATTTTGATATGCGACAATAATATAATAACCATTTCTTATTGGAAAATCTCACATGGTTAGTGGGTGAATTCAATATTGTTAAAACATACAAATCCAGTTCAAATTTTAGGATTAAACCTTAATCCAATACTAATACATGATCGAGTGATCATTGGTGAATATAAGGGTGTCAATACATTCATTTGGGGCATCCACCATTGTGTGGCTATGGAGCAAGATAAAATGAAAACACTAGATAAGGATCAATATTCACATCATAATTATCTCTATGTGAGAGTCAATTTCAAACCATACAGGAATCCATTTCCCAATGAACAATGAATAAAAATGGTATTATAGATGATTGTCATAGTGCTACTAGTCAAGATTAAATAGCTTAATCTCTCACCCCGGGGTCCTTACACCACATTGTCATCCCAAACACCGACCAAGAATAATCAACAAGCCTAATCATCAGGGATAAAATTAACCTCAAGTATTACCAAATTTAGTTTAGTCACTAACTACTCAAATACATGATTGGATATGGGATTATTCATAGTTTTTTGCCAATTTGTATGTAGGACATCTATTTGTACAAGGTTTCAATATTACCTATCACACATTTGCATACAATAATTTATACAAGGAGGATTATTATAACCCGCTCTTGATCAATTCAACCATAAGGTAAGTTGTAAAAATTAACCCAATGATAATGTACATGCCAACATTTCTTGATCCTCGGTAGATGTGAGGTGAGACATTTTTATCATCCCCTCATTTTGACTTATCATCAAATCATTAAGAACACAAATAATTCTTTGTAACTAGAATGAAACACAACTTACCACTTTAAAGGGAAAGATTTACATGATTACCTATACCTTCCATTTTCACCAGATATAAATAAAGTTATTAACACTTGATTCTAAGACAATAACCAAATAGTGATCCTTTGGTTTAGTCATAACTACCAATTTCTGAAGCATGAAAACTACTAAGGTTTTACTCATGATGTTTCCTCATTAATCAATTGCCATACTAGATAACTATTATGTATAGCTCAAGGTTTTTATCATAAGATGATTGTATAACCACACAAGGAGAATTCAATCCAAGACAAGTCATATCACATCCATAATAAAAATGTACTATTTAATCCTCTAATGATAGATTAAAATAATAAATCAAGGAACCCAATCAATAACTAAGCTTACATCTTATTCATCATTTATGTGGTTCTAATTTTTAAAACCAATTCGAAAGCCTCCACATGGTTCTTGTATATGATAAAGGGGTAACAAGTGATCACACTACCTGTGCAGCTCATACAACTTAGTCAAATCGGCATGTACCCTGATGCAATGTCTTCACATCAATATACTTACCATTTATGAATATGCTATGCACTAAATTTCATTCCATATTTAAATATGGCAATTAAGACAATGGAAAATCCTTTACATAATTCAATTATCTTCATATAAGCCCTTCATGCAAGCACATGTTCACAAGATTAAGCCATCCCATATGAAAACACCCACTAGTTGCTAGAACCAATGCCACTTTTAAGGATGACCCAAAATAGAATTAGTTTTTAGAGTGTTCCAATAACCAAGGTAAGATTTGGGACTATTCACTATAGATTACAAGAATAAACTTGAGGGTATCCACTACTAGGTTCATGTAAATGGAACATGCACCAAGTGTAACGTAAAAATTATCGACAAGTTTTTAGATTTACAACAACCACAAATAACATTAATAATTTCCCCCCTTTTAAAAAATCAAGTTTGATATAATTAACATTTTAATGTTAATCACATTGAAATACACATTACATGCATAAAATAGATTATCTACATTTAATTGATTCATGCAATAAAATGATGAAGCAATTAAATGTGTGCAAGATTAACTCCATCTATATAAAATTATACAACATCGATCCTCCTTTTGTGAAATATAGCAAGAGAGAGGACAACATAAACAATCTTGGTGACACTAACTAAATAGATTGATGTCTATAATTATCAACCAAAACACTAACACGAATCAAGGATAAAATTATGGGCAGTCCTCGAAATCATGTACAACATTAAGTTAATCAAATCGTAATAATAAGTAATTACAATTTTCATTACTCAAAACAACAAAATTCTAGCTGAGCATAGTTTCTCTCTAATTTCTCTATAATTTAGTGCTTCTAATTCATTTCCAATTCACTATCATATGCCAAAAATACAAAGAAACAACCCAACCTGTGTAAATGGGCATCGACTGGTGAAGAGTGGAATGATAATGCCGAATCATAGTAAAAATGACATGGTATAGTTGAAATTAGAATCAACAAACCACTCAGTTGGATATATAAATATCCTTATACCACATATGTAAAAATTACGTAAATCTGTTATTGCCTTGCAAGTAAAATTGTTATTTTGATCAAGGTTTAGAGTGAAACAATACATGTTTTGCTAGTAAATAAGGAAGATTTTACCTTTAATATTAACTTACATATGTCAATGAGTTGATACAAGGTTTATAAATATGTAGCAAGGATTAAATACCTCATTATCTACTGAAATTGAAGCTCCAAAAAATCACCCAAAAACCCAATTTGCAACAGCTTGTAACACCGACAAGGATTTTTTTTAAAAAAATATAATCATTTTAGTGGAGAAGAAGAAACACTACTAGCATAAGAACACAAACCCCACATCTCTAGCCTTATGAGCCCAACTATATGGTGGACCTAACCACCCCAACCATCAGCTAGGTGGTGGAATCAAG